>JAJQQW010000009.1:114591473-114706473 GCA_025583905.1 Ia io | reverse complement strand
CCTCGCCTCTCCCCCTTTTCCAGGAGAATCGACGCAGCTTCTAGTCCATTCCCTGCACCCCCTGGGTCTGAGGACTGGGGGAGGTTCCTCTTTCCCTCGGTCTCCTTTACCCATCGGAGAGCGGGACATACTTCCCTCCCCCTCCCCCCGGGCAGATCCTGGGGGCCACCCAGGGGGCAGTGCAGCCAGCAGCTGACATCAGTCATGTCAGGGCAGGTGAAGTCACGTTATGTTGCTACAGCACGACAACTATCTGTAATGATAAAAGTGTAATATGCAAATTGACCAAACGACCGAACAGCAGAACTACCATCCAGACGACCTTCCAGACGATCACGCTATGACAGACATTGGCGCCAGGCCAGCCAAGGCGGGTGCAATTCGATTGCGGGGCGGGGGGTCCCGCCATTAGTCCACGATCGATCACCCGCAGACGGAGGCCCAGGCCACTGGCTGTCACGGCGATCAATCGCGGAATCCCAGCCGGGTAGTCTGGGCCTCCCTCTGCTGGGTGATCGATCGCAGGGCCTCCCTCTGTGGAGCCATTGATTGCAGAACCATTGATCACTGAGCCCCACAATCGATCACCCCGCAGAGCTAGGCCCAGGCCACCTGGCTGGTGGTGCTGTGGTGGGTGGGCAGGGTCTCCCTCTGCAGGGTGACCGATCTGGGGGCCCTGCAGTCGATCTCCCCACAGAGGGAGGCCCAGGCCACTGGCCAGCAATGCTGTGGCGCATGTGTGGGGTCACCCAGCCATCGCCCCGCAGCAGGAGACCCAGGCCAGCCAAGCGATCACACCCCACACCTGTCACCTGCAGAGGGAGGCAATCGGTGGCGGGGGGGGGGCCAGTGCCACACAGATGGCAAGCAGTGGCAGCGGCGGGGGGTGGGGGGACCAGCTGCCAGTAGCCGGGGGAAGGAAAGCCCCGATAGGCCCTGATCGCCGGCCAGGCCTAGGGACCCTACCCAAGGGGTCCCGGATTGCGAAAGGGCACAGGCCAGGCTGAGGGACACCCCCCCATCCCACTCCTGTGCATGAATTTCATGCACTGGGCCTCTAGTTATGGAATAAAACCTCAACACGGTGGGAAGTAACGGGCGGAAGGCTGGAAAGAGCCCGGTACAGAGCGGACACGGGCCTCGCCATGAAGCGCGGCAGTGAGGTGTCACCTTCCGGAGGGAGGCACAGTGGAACCAGACTCAGCCCCCATCCTCCTCTCTGGCAGTGACCTGCACAGGATCGCATCTGGGAGGGGCCTGCTGCTGGCCTAGAGGGGGACGAGGAACAGGCTGGGGACGGGTGGGCGTGCAGAAGGGTGCTTTTACATTGAAATGACCTCCTCGGGGTCACGTTCCTCCTGTTCTAAAGAAGGCTCCTCTGTCTCACCCTGGAGAGGAGGGGCGCGGGTGGCATCTGCGGTTAGAAACGCAGCCGTGAAATCAGCAGGCCGTTCAGGAACCAGAGAGCTGGACACAAGGGTGACTAGACGGTGGCTCGGGCCCGACTCGCCCCGGCTGCCATGAGGAGCCCGTGTCCGTAGCATGCACTGGGTGGACACACAGCGCGAGCCACGCAGGCTTTAAGTTGCCAGGAGCCGCCTTGTTCAAAGTGAAAGGGGACAGACAGCCATAGTTGTAACCGCTGTTTGGGACCCAGCACGTCCAAACGGCCTCGACAGGCACCCAGGGTTTCGGCAGCGATTGAAACACCCTCCTCCACACCAGCCTTCGGAGCCTGGCGTGTGCTTTGCGCTTAGCGCACCTGCTGATGGGGACCAGCTGCGTCTTGGGTGGGCTCGCGGCTCCCCAGCTGGACGGGAGGACGGAGGGCTGACTCCAGGGATGCAGGATGCTGGGAGCAGCCGCGGCCCCGGCTCAGCCCCAGGACGCTCCCCCGGCCCGCGCCCCCCTATTCCGCCATCCCCATGCCCGCGACAGCCCTGCCTCTGGAGGAGATGGCGCGTGGGCTGTGTCAGGGCAGCCGTGGTGCAACGGGCCCCAAACCACCTCCCAGGCACCTGTGGGCCCTCGGAAAACGAGGTGCCGATTTGTCATTTCTTTCTCTTTTTTTATATATTTTTATTGATTTCAGAGAGGAAGGGAGAGAGAGAGAGAAACACCAATGATGAGAGAGAATCACTGATTGGCGGCCTCCTGCATGCCCCCCACTGGGGATCGAGCCCGCAACCCGGGCCTGTGCCCTGACCAGGAATTGAACTGCGACACAGCTCGACACAACCAGCGAGCCACGCCGGGCCGGTCGGGCAGAACTCCCTTCCCTTCTAGGCCGAATACCATTCCCTTGTGTGGATGGACCACACGCTGTGCATCCATTTATCTGCCAGGGGGTACCCGGTTGTTTTCATCTCTTGGCTGCGGCCGCGAATGTTGCCGTGACCTTGGGGGTGCAGGTACCTCTCCGAGACCCTGCCTCAGGTCTCTGGGGGTCTCCCCAGGAGGGATTGCTGGGTCACATGGTCACTAATTTTGTGAGGAACTCTCATACTGTTCTTGTCATATTTTTTAAAACCGGGTTTTCCAGGCCTAGCCAGTCTGGCTCAGTGGATAGAGCGTTGGCCTGTGGACTGAAGGGTCCCAGGTTTGATTCTGGTCAAGGGCACGTACCTCGGTGGCAGGCTCCTCCCCAGCTCAGGCCCTGGTCGGGGCGGGTGCAGGAGGCAACCAATCAGTGTCTCTCTCTCACATCGGTGTTTTTCTCTGTCTCTCCCTCTCCCTCCCACTCTCCCTAAAATCAATGGAGAAATACCCTCGGGGGAGGATTAACAAGTAAACATAAAGCCGGGTTTTCCAGCCCAGAGTCCAGTAAAAGCTCTGAGCCCAGGCCAGGGCCCTCCAGTCACTCGCTCTCTCTCTCCTCCCCTCGCAGTTCCTAAGCCGCCCCCAGCACAACCGGCTCCTGTTCCTCTCCTTCCCGCCCTCGGACGAGAGTGACGTTTTCGACAAGCTGAGTGTCGTCACCGAAGTCTCGGAAAGCAGCCCGCAGCCCCCAGGGGACAGCAGCGGCCTCGGGACCCCGTCGGGGCAGGGCCTGCCCCCCAGCTAGTCCCTGGGAGGGGTACACCCCACTTCTCAGCGCTGCCTCTCAGGGCGACGAGCGACGAGGCTGGGACCCCAGCCCGGGACTCAGATGCTGGGCCAGGTCCGGAGCCTCAAACCCAAGCCTGGGTTGACCTGCCAGTGGACACTCGCCAGAGGACGCCTCGCCGGGCCTGGCTGCTTCACAGGGGCCGTGAGGAAGCAGCTGCCTCTCAGCGCCCTGACCGAGGAACCGCGCAGTTGGGAGAAATGGAAGCGCCCGCCCGGGGATCAGAGCGGAAGCGGGAAAAGCCGACCCACCGCCCAACGCCATCGATTGATGGGGAAGGACGCTGGACAGCATGGACTCGGGTCCTCTGGGTGCCTCCTTGGGGTCATGTTCCTCCTGTTCTATGTGGGGCCGGCGCCCCAATAAAGTTCTCCTCTCCGGTTGGCATGTGTTCCCAATGCCACCGCAGAACTGCCTCGCTGCATGAGGCTCTCGCGTGCCTTTATCATCATCATCATTATTGTTACTAGAGGCCCGTTGCATGAAGAGATTTGTGCACTAGGCCTTCCTTCCCTTGGCTTCCAGCACCGGTTTTCCTCCGGCACCCGGGACCCAGGCCTTCGCTCAGGCCAGAGTCTGCCATCTTCGTTTTCGCTGCAGACTCCGGAGTCTGCAGTCTTGTCTTCACTGTGGCACTCTGCTCCTGTAGATCCCTTCTCCACGCTCTCATAGCAGGCGTCCTGCCCAGCCTGGCCACTCTGTGGCTGGAGCAACTGGGTGGCCGCCATCTTTGGCCTTCTAATTTGCATACTCACTCTGATTGGCTGTGGGTGTAGCAGAGGTAGGGTCAATTTACATGTTTGTCTATTAGGTAAGATTATTATTACTACTACTAGAGGCCCGGTGCACGAAATTCGTGTACAGAGGGGAGATTCCCTCAACTCAGCCTGCACCCTCTCCAATTGGGGACCCCTTGCGGGATGTCCAACTGCCATTTTAGGCCTGATCCCAGGGATTGGGCCTAAACTGGCAGTCAGACATCCCTCTCACAATCTGGGACTACTGGCTCCTAACTGCTCACCTGCCTGCCTGCCTGATTGCCCCTAACTGCTTCTGCCTGCCAGCCTGAGCACCCCTAACTGCCCTCTCCTGCAGGCCTGATGTCGCCCCCAACTGCCCTCCTCTGCTGGCCAATTTGGTTCTCATTGGTCAGTTCCTGTGCTAGTCAGCGTTAGAAGCTCCGCCTCCTAGGCAGCCATTGGTTCCCCACAGCACCCACCTTTGGTTCTGATTGGTTGGTTCCTATGCCAGTCAGCATCTCCAGGCCCATCTCTGATCAAAGAGGCAGGACTTAACAGCAGCCCCCTCTGAGGCGGGGAGAGAAAGAAAAGCCAGGCTGTTGGCGAAGGTCAGAGAGAAAGAGGGAGAGAGAGAGAGAGGTAAGTACACTGATCAACAGCTGCCACTGAGGCTGCAGTCAGACCCAGACTCACTTTCTGGGTCTCAGGCTGCAGCTGGGCAACCCAGCGCTGACTTCCCGATGGTCTGCGTTTGGTCGCTGGCTCGGCCCCTTCCCAAGCCCAGGCTTTAGGCTTGGGAAGCGCCCCACCCCGCCAATCGCAGGCTCGGCCCCTCCAATGGCCGGCTGGGAGTGACCTGGGTGCGAGGAGGTTCCCGGGACCCAGGTATGTATGCAAAATAACCGCCATCTTGTTGGGTTGATTTGCATACTCACTCTGATTGGCTGTGGGTATGGCGGAGGTATGGTCAATTTACATGTTTCTCTATTAGATAAGATTATTTTGGTTAATTCCTCACCATTTTTCCATTTATTTTTATCTATTTTTGTTGTTGTTTTGTTTGTTTTCTTCCATTGATTTTTAGAGAGAATGGAAGGGAGGGGGAGAGATACAGAGATAGCATCAATGTGAGAGAGACGCATCAATTGGTTGCCTCATTCGTGCATGCAACCTGACCAGGGCCAAGGATCAAGACTGCAACTGAGGTACATGCCCTTGACCAGGGTTGAGCCTGGGACCCTTCAGTCCACAGGCCAATGCTCTATCCACTGAGCCACACTGGCCAGGGTTTGCTGCCATTTTTATGTCCATTCACTCAGCGGGTATTTGGTAGTCCTGCCTGCTGTCTGCCAGGAGCCGTTTCCCCACCTGGAGGAGGGAGTCAGTGCACTCGTTAAAGACGCCTTCCCTCTGCCCACACAGTAGGCGCTCCTGCTGCCTGCACACAGAGGTGCTCCCGTTCGCACTCCACAAAGCCGTTCTTACCTGAAACATACTCTCGTGGGTGTGACCTGAACTCCACAAACAGCTCTGCCACACCCCCCTTCCCTGTGCCACATCACCCAGCAAAGCCGATTCAAAGGCCCCCAAAGAGGAAAAACACAACCTCAAATCACGGCATTTTTAATGACGCGCCTGGGTGGAGACCAGAAGTCTGTGCGCTTTCCTGGTGTCATTTTACGATGCAGAATTTTAAAATTAGTCCCATAGCGGATTGTGAGGGCGTGACCACCATGTTTTCCATTCTCAGTGCCCTCATTCTAGCTGGGGCTTGTCTCCCACAGGGAGAAATAGCTTCTCTCCTCCCGTAGGCTCCTCCCCCGTGAGTGACTGGAGGCCTGTGCATGCCTGGGGCTCAGGAGGGAAGAAAGGAGATGCCCATCAGCACCATCCCCACCCGGACCCTCCGCATCCTTTCTGCTGATTTGCCTGAACCCCTCATCCTCACCCTCTCCCTTCCTCTCTGACAGCAATAAAACCATATTTAAAAAGAGAGAGAGCCCTGACCGGTGTGGCTCCGTGTATAGAGAGTCGGCCTGAGGACTCAAGGGTCCCAGGTTCGATTCCGGTCAAGGGCATGTACCTTGGTTGCAGGCACATCCCCAGTGGGGGGCGTGCAGGAGGCAGCTGATCGATGTTTCTCTCTCATCGATGTTTCTAGCTCTCTATCCCCCTCCCTTCCTCTCTGTAAAAAAATCAATAAAATATATTTTAAAAAAAATAAATAAAATAAAAATTTATAAAGAGAGAGAGAGAGGGGCACTCTGCGTGGGTTCCCAGTGAGGAGTGGACAGAGCAGCTTCCCCCACAGGTGGGAGTCCTGGGGGACAGGACAGCTGGAGGCTGGGGTCCCAGCCCCCTCCTAAGGACAGGGCAGGTCAGGAAAGAAGGGGAGGGGCTGACCCCAGGTTTATGCTGTGGGTGGGAACAGAGGCATCTCCACGAACAAGGGCTCAGCTCACCTCCCCCTGCACACACCTCCCCCTGCACACACCTCCCCTTACACACACCTCCCCCTGCACATCCCTCCCCCTGCACATCCCTCCCCCTGTACACACCACCCTCTGCACACACCTCCCCCTGCACACACCTCCCCCTGCACATACCTCCCCCTGCACACACCTCCCCTTACACATACCTCCCCCTGCACACACCTCCCCCCTGCACACACCACCCTCTGCACACACCCCCCTGCACACACCTCCCCCTGCACATACCTCCCCCTGCACACACCTCCCCCCTGCACACACCACCCTCTGCACACACCACCCTCTGCACACACCTCCCCCTGCACACACCTCCCCCTGCACACATCTCCCCCTGCACACACCTCCCCTTACACCTCCCCCTGCACATACCTCCCCCTGCACACACCACCCTCTGCACACACCTCCCCCTGCACACACCTCCCCCTGTACACACCTCCCCCTGCACACACCTCCCCCCTGCACACACCACCCTCTGCACACACCTCCCCCCGCACACACCTCCCCCCGCACACGCCTCCCCCCCTGCACACGCCTCCCCCTGCACACGCCTCCCCCCTGCACACGCCTCCCCCTGCACACACCTCCCCCCTGCACACGCCTCCCCCTGCACACACCTCCCCCCTGCACACACCTCCCCCTGCACACACCTTCCCCCTGCACACGCCTCCCCCTGCACACACCTCCCCTTACACCTCCCCCAGCTCTGATGGATATTGGTTTAGTTGTGAAAACAAGTCCTCCCACAAATTCTCTGTCCTCCTAACAACTCTGTCTTTTTTTTAATGTTTTTTATTGTCGATAATGTTACAGATGTCTCCCATTTCCCCCACTTTACCTCCTTCCCCCCAGTCCCCCCCCCAGGTCTTCACCCCCCTATTGCCCGTGTCCATGGGCTGTGCCTATCCTACCTAATAAAAGGGTAGTATGCAAATTGACCACACCTTCGCTACGCCCAAGCCATGCCCACCAGCCAATCAGGGCGAGTATGCAAATAAACCCAACCAAGATGGCTACAGCCACAGAGAGCAAGGTTTCCCAGGCAACAGAGGAAGCCAAGCTTTCCGCATGCCCTTGCCAGGCCTAAGCCTCCACTCAAGCTACAAAGTTTCAATTATAGAAGGTAAACAAATTCAAACAGAATGGCGGCAGCCACAGAGCTGGAGAGAGCAGGCCAGGATTGCCCGCGGCAATGGAGAAAGCAAAGCTTTCCACACACCCTGGCCGGGCCCAGGCCTCCGCTTAAGGCTACAAAGTTTCAATTATAGAAGGTGAATTAACCCCAACAGAAATGGCTGCCGGCCACAGAGCGAGCAGGAGGCTTGGCTCCACTCCAGGCTACAAAGTTTCAATTGTAGAAGGTAAATAAATTCCAGATACCAGGGCCTCCACTTGGGTCGCCAGGGGGCGTGGCTGGCCTGCAAACCACCACAGGCCCCTCGCCCAGGCCGCCCCACACCCCAAGGGAACCCCCACCTGATCTGGGACGCCCTTCAGGGCAAACCAGCTGGCCCCCACCCCTGTACCAGGCCTCTATCCTATCTAATAAAAGAGTAATATGCAGATTGACCATCAATCCAACACACAATATGGTCAAAGATCCTGCCCCCATGTGGACACAAGATGGCCACCACAAGATGGCCAGCAAGGGAGGGCAGTTGGGAGGCACCCGGCCTGCAAGGGAGGGCAGTTGGAGGCGATCAACCCTGCAGAGGAGGGCAGTTAGGGGTGACCAGGCCGGCAGAGGAGGGAAGTTGGGGGCAAACAGGCTGGCAGGGGAGCAGTTAGGCATCAATCAGGCTGGCAGCGGAGTGGTTAGGGGGTTATCAGGCTGGCAGGCAGAAGTGGTTAGGGGCAATCAGGAAGGCAGGCAGGCCCCACTGGGATCGGGCCTAAACGGGCAGTCGGACATCCCTCGAGGGGTCCCAGATTGGAGAGGGTACAGGCTGGGCTGAGGGACACGCCCCCCTCCGTGCACGAATTTCGTACACCGGGCCTCTAGTAAGTATATACGGTCTCTGCTCTATCTCTTCTCATGCCCCAGCCCCACATCGAGGTGTGTCAGTCTGGCCCATGCCTCCTGCTGCGGGTCTCATTCTGTTGGCCAATTTATTTGCTCATTAGATCCACAGATGAGTGAGGTCACGTGATCTGTGTCTGTCTCGCTTTGGCTTATTCCACGGAGCATCATGCTCTCAGGTCCCTCCATGCTGTCCCAAAGGGTGAGAGATCCCCCTTTTCGCAGCTGCGCAGTGTTCCACGGTCCAATGTCCCCCACTGTCTCTCCGCTCCCCATGGACGGGCCCTCGGGCTGTCTCCAGCTCTCAGCTATGGTCTCTGATTATGTTTTGACTGCCACTTTAAGGATCAAATCTGCCACCCTGGGCTGTGGTGCTCAGTGGTTAGAGTGCTCCCCACACGCGTGCACACACACACACACACACACACACACACACACGAAAGGGTCGCAGGTCCTATTCAAGGTCAAGGGCACGGGCCTGAGTTGTGGGTTCCATCCCCAGCCGATGGGGGCACATTTGGGAGGCAACCCATAGATGTTTCTCTCCCTCTGTCTCTCCCTGTCCCTCCCACTATCTCTGAAAGTCAATGGAAGAATATCTTCAGGTGGTTAGAGTGTCAGCCGTGCACCAAAGAGTCACGGGTTCAATTTCCAGTCAAGGGCATGGACCTGGGTTGCAGGTTCGACCCCTGGCTCCAGTCAGGGTGCGTGTGGGAGGCAACCAATCCATGTCTCTCTCACGTCCATGTTTCTCTCTCTCTCTCTCCTCCCCTCCCTCCTTCCCTTCCACTCTCTCTAAGCCTCTGGATCTCATGGGAAACATCCTGGGGGAGGATCAGCAGAAAACAGAACACTCAGGGCTGGCTGTCAGGGGTCACAGGACCCACACGGGAAGCATCGTGAGAAAGAGCAGAAACAACCCTGAGAGCAACAGCCCCACAGCCAGGCGAGCAGCCCAGGGTCAGAGGCCTTGCTGACGCCAGAGCCGGAGGCCGCGTCCCTCAGCATGTGGCGGTAACTGGGACCCAAACCGCAGCTTTTGTACACAGCTCTTACACAGGCTCGCTCTTCCTCGCGGTGCGGGGCTGCGGCCGCTGTGGTTCCTCCCACCCCCGGTGGCTTCCTTCTCGGGTCTGGGCAGCAGGACGTGCCGGAGGGGAAGGAAGTGCCACCCTCGTGTTCCTGCTGGGCATGGGCAGCGCCTCCGCCCACATGCCTCCGCCCACACGCGTGGCAAAGGTCAGCGTCCACAGGGCGGGGACGGCTGCTCCCGGGGAGACGCGCAGGGAGAGCGGGAGGGCGAGCACAGTTCTCTCCGAGGCAGGGAGGGGAGGACCAGGAGCCGTGACCACCGCTGCAGCTAAGAAGTGAAAACACCTTGCAGGAGGAGCAGGCAGATGCCTCCTCAAAGCACAACCAGGGAAACCCAAAAGTCAGAGAATGGGCCCAGCCGGTGGGCTCAGTGGGTAGAGCATCGTCGGCCTGTGGACTGAAAGGTCCTGGGTTCGATGCCAGCCAAGGGCAAGTACCTTGGTTGCAGGCTCCTCCCTGACCCGGGCCCTGGCCGGGGCTCATGCTGGAGGCAACTAATAGATGTGTTTCTCTCACATCGATGTTTCTCTCTGTCTTTCCCTCTCTCTTCCTCTCCCTAAAAATCAATGGAGAAATATCCTTGGGTGAGGATTAAAAATAATCTTATATAATAAAAGCCCAGCAACTGAACAGCGGAATGACCAGAACAACCAGTCGACCAAGGGGTCGCTCAACCCAGGAGCTGCCCCCTGGTGGTCAGTGCGCTCCCACAGTGGGAGCGCCCCTCAGCTGACCAGGATGAGCGGCTGCTCCTGCAGTGGGCCAATCCCCGCAGGCCACGCCCCCCACCAGTGCACAAATACTGTGCACCAGGCCTCTAGTAAATTAATAAATGTCAGAGGATGGGCTTCACAGCAGATTAGACACGGCGGAAGAGAGAGGAAGTAAACTGGATAGAAGGAGGAGTGTATCGGGGTTCTCCAGAGAAACAGAACTAATAAGATGTGATGGGTGTATAGAAAGGGGGAGAGACAGAGAGAGAAGCCTTTATTATAAGGAGCCAGCTCACAGGATTGTGGAGGCCGGCAAGTCCAAACTGTGGAGGGAGTGCCGACAGGCAGGAGTGGAGATTCCAGTTGAGTCCAAAGCAGTCTCCAGGCAAAGCCCCTCTTCCTCTGGGGACCTAGTGCTTTTCCCTCAAGGCGCGCCCTCCGCCCCGGCCGGGTGACCTCAGGCCACGCCCCCTACCCTGGCGCCGGGCTGGGGGACCTAAGGTCGCACCCCCTGCCCAGCGGGTCTTGATGAGGACCTCAAGGCATGCCCCCAGACCTGGCCTGGACCAGGGGACCTCAGGCTGCGCACCCTGCCCTGGCGCCGGACTGGAGGACCTGATGCTGCATCCCCCACCCGGCTGGGCTTGACGGGTTGGGGCCAGCCTGGTCTGGCTCTCACGTGATTTCGAGGCACACGTGGGTGGGCAGGGACTTGACTCTGTGGCGCACCCCAGATTCTGACAGGAGGAAGATTTTCATATACATTTTACTAATTTTCTTTTACCTCTGACACTTCTATTATACAGAAAGGGCAAATAGCAATATTAAAATATTTTCTCTAATTAATTCCCTTTTAATGTGCACTAATTTCGTGCACCAGGCCACTAGTTAGGATAATAAAAGCCCAGCAACCAAACGGCGGAACAACCAGAACGACCAGTCGACCAGTCGCTATGATGCACACTGACCACCAGGGGGCAGATGCTCAACGCAGCGCCACTCAGCTGACCAGTATAAGCAGCTGCTCCCTCAGCGGGCCGATCCCCACGGGCCACGCCCCCCACCAGTGCACGAATCCCATGCACCAGGCCTCTAGTATAATCAAAAAAGCTCCAGTTCACAGGGAGATAACACAGCTCCAACATATAGGTGTGCTTAGCAACTTAGCTTTGAAATAGGTCTGATTGACAGAGCCAGGGGGAACTAGACAATTCGCCATCGTATTGACATAGTAACAGTAGACAACCCCCGTCCAGCCGTGGCTGGCGCCAACCCCATCTCCCCCAGCTCTGTCTGCAGAATCTAAGCTGTGAGCACCTGCAAGAGGCACCATCAGCGTTGGGACCTGGGGGAGAACAGGAGATGTTGTCATTTAAGCTGTTCCTCACCTAGATTGTTAGGCCCTGCTGAATGTCAGAGATGCTAAACATGTGCACGTGTGTGTGCTGTGTGTGTGTGGGGGGGTGTGCAGGAGTGTGTGCAGGTGTGTGGTGAGTGTGGTCTGCGTGTGGTGTGTGTGCAAGTGTGTGTGTGCAGTGTGTGTAGGTGTGTAGAGAGAAAGCAAACACGGTGAAGCGTAAAGAGATTCTAGTTGAAGGGTATCTAGGCATTCAATGTTTTTATAGATCTGAAAGTTCTCACAATAAAAAGTTGGGGGAACTGTGATGAATACACAAACGCTTCAAACAGTCGTCATCCCGCATGTATCCAATTCCCATGCGAGTCCACACAGAACCTTCTCGTCTCCGCTGACAGCGGGCCTGTCAGAACCAGCCTGTAGCCTCTCACATGTGCCTGCCGCTCCGGCTCAGAGGGCGTTCGTCCCAGTAGCTTCTTGACGTGCCCTTTCCCTGCAGCCCGACGGGGAGGGGCTGTGGGGGACCCCCTGGCGGCGGCGGCGGCACGTTCCCTGCGCGCAGTGTGTCCGCTCGGGCTGGGCCGGGCCTGCAGCCTTCAGAGCTCACTCAGAGGGCGGGGGCCTCGGACTCGGCGTCCCTCTGCCCCCGGAGGACGCGGCAGGGCCCTGGGAGCCGTCCTGCCCTGGCGAGGCCCTCACACTGCTTCTTTCGTTAACCCTCCCTGAAGATGCGTGTTTCTCATTGATTCTATGGAGAGAAGAAGGGAGAGAGAGAAACACCAATCAGTCGCCTCCTGTATGGTACCTGACCAGGGCTCGAACCTGAAACCTGGGTACGTGCCCTGACCGGGAAATGAACCCGAGCCCTCAGTGCCCCGACGACGCTCCAACCACTGGGCCACACCAGCCAGAGCTTGTCATTCTAGCTTCGTCAGCTCAGGCCTTTCTTCCCCAGGATTGCCCGCTGTCTGTCTCGCGTCCTGGAGCTGAGTGGAGGCTTCCTCTCGGACGTGTGAGCCTTCTCTCTGAGGGAGGGCTGAAGGGCACAGGCCGTGTGCCCGGCTCCGGGAGGAAGGCGTGGCATCACTCTCCTTCCTAGTCATCGTGGGGGAACCGTCGCAGGAACTTACGCCACTGCGTGAAGGAAGGCCCGTCCCAGACGCCTGCACAGGCCGCTGTGCCCCTGGCCCGGGGCCTCCGTGGCCTGGGCGTGTCCCTGGGGCCCGGTGGCACCGAGAGGGATGTGGGCGCCCAGCCGGCTGCGGAGGCTGCAGACCTGGCCGCTGGGAGGGGACGAGGAGGGAGGGGCACACGTGGGAGAAAAGGCCCAGAAGGGGGGTCAGCAGGTCACCTCGTGAGCCGTCACTACGCATCGAGCCATTTCCACCGGCAACACTCCTGTCCCGTCCCTTGTCCCGTCAGTCACTGTGCCCACGTGACCCTGTGGAACTGTCGGGGGGCTGTGGGCGGACAGCAGCCATCGCTGGGCCGCCATTCCCGCCACCGATCTCCCCAGGGGTGGTCCCTGCGACCAATGCTGTTGGCTTCTGGGAGCCCTCGGCCTCGCCTCCGGTGTGCACACACCTCCCCACCTCGGGGGCCAGCGCCTTGCCCCAGCGTCAGACGCTCACCCAGAGGCGAGGAAGGAAGAAACGGAGGCCTGCGATGAGGGTGGACCAATCCTGCGAAAGAAAAGTGTGTGTGTGCCCGGCCCGCGGGCTCAGTGGCTGAGCGCTGGCCTAGGAGCCAGGAGGTCAGGGTTCGATTCTCGGTCAGGGCACAGGCCCGGGTTGCAGGCTCCATCCCCAGTGGGGGGCGTGCGGGAGGCAGCCGGTCCATGATTCTCATCACTGATGTTTCTCTCTCTCCCTCTCCCTTCCTCTCTGAAATCAATATTTTTTAAAGATGAAAAGAGAAGTGTGTGTGTGTGTGTTTTTTTTAAATCAGTGTCTTCCCTTTTTCTCGCTTCCAGAAGTTCTGTGTGGACTCACAGCTGGTGTACATGCTTTTTTAAATGACAACAGGTCTCATGTGCTTGCTTATTTAGACAAGGGAACAGGTAGTTCTTGTTTTAACCCACAGGAAGCTGCTGCGGCTCACAGCCCGGGGCCGCCGGGAAGCGGTGTGGGGCTGCGAGCTGGCGGTGTCAGGATGTCCGCCGGAAGAACGCGGGGTGCTCGGCGGCCCTCCTCGCCCGGCCGCGCCCTTAGAACTTAACCAAACCCAACCGGCTGTCCTGAGGTGCGGTGCGGATCCTCCCGGTTCACCTGCTGGGAATGCGCAGCCACCTCGTCAGCACATGCTCCGTCCGCATCATCGTCTCATCGAGAACACTGTCCCCTCCCCCAGAGGGCCCCCCCCCCATGAGCCGTCCCTCCGGGTCCTCCAGCCCTCAGCCACCACGGATCTCCCCCCCCCCCCCTGCGTGCCCGTGCGTTCGCCTCTCCCGGGCGGTTCCTAGAAGCGGGCGACTGTCTGCGTGGCTGAGCGTGTTGCCGAGGACCGGTTCGCTGCGCCTGGCACAGGCCCCGAGGGTTCTTATTGCAACGTCCGCTCCACGGCGGGACGGACCGCGGGGTGCGATCGTCATTGGTTGACAGACATTTGTGTTGTTCCCACTTTTTTATTTTTTAATATGTTTTTATTGATTTTATAGAGAGAGGAAGGGCGAGGGAGAGATAGAAGCATCAGTGATGAGAGAGAATCATGGATCGGCTGCCTCCTGCACGAGCCCACAACCCAGGCGTGTGCCCTGACCGGGAACCGAACCCTGACCTGTCTGTGCCCGGGACAACGCTCCACCGACGGAGCCACACCAGCGGGCTCCGCTTCTTGATGGCTCTGATGTTCCCGTCTCTCCCGCCCTTTCTCTCTGGAATAAATACACGGATACCTGAGTCCGGGGCGGGGAGGGCGGGGGGCCAGGAGATGCACACTCCTGATTTTCCTTGGGAGGGCAGAGGATGCACCCTCGGGAGGGGCGGCGGTGAGCCAGCGCGGGATGAGTCGCACACACACACACACACACACACACACACACCCGCTTCCTCCCCCGTCTCCCCCAGCTCCCCCGCATCAGCACTGTGCTCCGGGCTGTGGAGGGCTCAGCGCCTGAAGGCTTTGCTGGAACAAAGTGGCAACAATTTTTTCAAGGGTCTCACCGTTTGCAAACCAGAAACACAGCTGAGCAGAGAGCAGAAAGCCCAGGAGTGCTCTGAGGAACAGGAGAAGCTTCGGGCTCTCACAGCCAAAGCCGCCGCCTGGAGAATGCCGGCCTGCACTCAGCCCCGGCCAGGACGCGGGCGCAGCCGTGTCAGGGTCTCGGGTGTCAGGGTCTCGGGTGTCAGGGTCTCCAGATGCCGCCTGGACATGGGCCAGAGGGCGGTTCTCACCCTTCCGTCTCAGCACACAGACTAACCACCCCCAATTCTGTGCCGTACCCAGAAATGCGCTGTGTTCTGACCCCCTGACCAACAATAGGTCTGATTTGGCTTCACTCCCCCCTGGACAGCAATCCTCGTGCTGGCTGTTGTCCTCTATCACTTGACAGCCTGAGGGGAAAGGTCATCCCCCCGACCCCGCAGGCAGGTGCTGCCCGTTTCCACTCCTGCCGCAGCGGATGCAGGTCAGGGGCATCTGCGTCCCGGCTCCCGCGGAGGCTGCTGGAGGGCTGCTGGGCGCTGCCGGGCAATGTCAAGTGGAAGCTGCCCAGCCGGCTGTCCCAAGAACAGCATCTTCTCTCCACGCCTCAGCCTACTGGGTTTTGGTGACCTCGCAGCCTGACCGTGCTAACTATGCCCTGGCTTCCCTCCGGTCCCCGGGCCGTGGCCGCCGGGCCCTCTGCATGGTGAGCCGGGGGAGAGCGGCCTGGGGGAGCCTGACCCGCTCCCGGTTCCCATGCTGCCTGGTCCTCGCGGGGCCCCTGTCCAGCAGCCCCGCCTGCTCCTCGGCTGTTACAGGCTGGCACCGGTCACGTCTGCAGAGTCGTGCAGCCCGGAAGCTGGGCTCCTGCCAGCACCCCATTACCACGCTCCCTCCATTTTGATGTGCACGGGCCCCTGTCCTCTCCTGCCGGACCTCTCTCTCTCTCTCTCTCTCTCTCTCTCTCTCTCTCTCTCTCCTTTTTTTTAAAATATATTTTTATTGACTTCAGAGGGAAAGGGAGAGGGGGAGAGAGAGAAACACAGGCGTGTGCCCTTGACCAGAGTCGAACCTGGGACCCTTCAGTCCACAGGCCGGTGCTCTATCCACTGAGCCCAGCTGGCTAGGGCCGGCCCACCTCTCTGATGGCGAAGCCCGGAGTAAAAATAACACCACAGCGTGGCTTCCTCTTGGTCTCCATCTACAAGGCGCCTTCTACCCAGACGAAGGGCCACCCTCTGTGCTTCCTGCTGCAAACGTGGTTTCTCACCTTTCATCTCTAGAAGCTTCTTGGCCCACTTTGGGCTGCCGTCCCGCCGGCCGGCCGTTACTGGCAGAAGACTCCAGCTGCTCTGAGGCCGTTTCCTTTGGCCGCGCGCCCACCTTGAACCTTTAGAACAAATCTTTTCAAGTCTGGGATCAAAGGAAACGTGACTGGGGAAACGCACCGAGTTACACTCCTCTTTCGTCTGCACCTGGGACCCACGTCATGCTATCTGCTCTCGGGGCCTCTTCCTGCCCCTGTGCCTGGGGGCACGCAGCCTTCACTTGTCCTAAGACATTCCGGACACGACTTCCCCACCGTCCGAGCATGGAGCACCTCTCAGCTTTTCCTGGACAGGGCCGTCACGGAGGCCGCGTCCCTCCACCCTGTCCACGGGGCACCAGGCGTTAATTAAACCATGGGATTCGTTAGGCGGCAGGACGGGGTGATGTGGTGGGCTGAAAAAACGGCCCCTACAAGATCCCCAGGTCCCAATGGCGGGAACCTGGGAAAGGGGTCTTTGCAGGTGGGATAAATTCCGGGTCCTGAGATGAAGATGTTATCCTGGATTATCGGGCGGGAGCCCAGATGCCCTTGATGTCCTTGTAAGAGAGGCAGAGGCAGAGGCAGATGGCACTGACGGAGTAGGAGGATGTGAACGAAGAGGCAGGTCCGGGTGATGGGGCCACAGGAATGTCTGGAACCCGGGCAATCTGGAACAGGCAAGGAACAGATTCCTTCCGAGAACCAGTGCCGGCCGACACCTTGACCACCTTGACGTTGTCTCAGTGGTACTTGTGAGGATTGGAAAGGGCCTTTCTTTGTCTTTGCTGAGGCCTCCCACAGTTTATGAGAAGCACCTGGTAATTATACCCCAAGATGGTTAGCGCCTCTGACTCAAGCAGCCCCTCTATTCAAACTGCGAGGCGAGAGGAGCTACTCTCCAGGCTACATTCTTGCATCCCCCTCCTCCCTGCTGTCTTCACAACGCAGGGGTAATTTGCACCAAGGAGTCTCTAGTAGAAGTTCCCTGCCCCCGCCCCTTCAAGCAAGCCTCTTTTGAACTCTTCCTACCTGTCGCTCTAAGCATGCTTTACAGACCTGAGAAAAAATGCTGATAAGACACCTCCCTAGGACCTCTGCCTGGACTGTCTCCTGAGGAACTAAAGGAAGACAACCCCCTGCTGTCTGCTCTATGTCACCTAGCAACGGCAGCCGCAGGCCAATCCCCTCCCTTCCTCATCACCTAGCAACAGCAGCCGCTCCTCTTTAAAAGTGGAAACGTCTTCTGTTTCTTTCCCGGTACTGATGGGCCGTGCATCGGCCCTTTCCCACGGTGGAGAGTACCGAGTAAATAAATAGATAAACAAACTTTCTCTCTGCACCTCTCTCTTCTCTGAGCTGTGAATTCTTTCGCTGCCCCTGTCACCGGCCAAACCCTGACAGCACTGAGTTTGGGGGTCTTTTCTCCAGGACTGTGGGAGAATAAATTTTTATTGTTTCCAGCCGCACCCTCTGTGGTACTTGGTTACTGCGGTCCGCCCCAGACCATAAACATGACCTCAACTTGAACTTGCCCCTAATGCCTTGCTAGCTGTTCTCAATTTTTTATTGACTTCTTAAGAGGCATATCAATTGATTGCTCTACTCATCTAAGCGTTCACTGGTTGATTCTTACAGTGCCCTGGCCGGCTATCAGGGAAGGTCTTACGGGTGGGGACGTGACCTTGTGCCCTGAGGCAGCGGCCTGGCCTGTGTTTCTGGCGGTGTCATTGCTGGCTGAGCGACCTTGGTCAAATAGTTACCCTCTCTCTGCCCCAGTTTTCTAATCTGTCATGTGAAAGGTGATGAAACGGGGCAAGTACATAAATGACATCTGACTGGGGGAGGGGTTCTAAGGAAAGTGACGGCCCAGGTGATCTGATCCTAAATCCCTAACTGGGCAGCTCACAGTGGGAGCCAAAGGCTGATCTTTCCAATCGAGCAAGCTCTGTGCACCGTGTCTGTGCGTCCAGGTGAGCACACCTTTAAAGTAAGTCTTACCCGCCCGCCAGAGAGCAAAGACCCTGTTCACCATCCTGTATCCCATCCCCACCTTGCTTCCTCCCACCTTCCCCGCATCTTCCTGACCATCCCCGCGAGAACCCTGAGAAAGAAGACACCTATGGAAAAGGCCTCCTGGGCTCAAGTGTAAAAGCAGAGTCCGGCAGCCATTCTGCACAGGGGCTCTCAGCAAGCCGACTCGGGGAGCAGCCGGCCCTGTGCTGCCACCCGCCCTGCGCTGCCGACTGACTCAGCAGCCCTTACCGGCAGCTTCCGATCTCTTTCAACCAACAGTGTTCCGGGAAAGGGGACCTGGCGCGGGACTGCCTGGGGCCGGCCTGTGGTGTGGGTTCTTGACTGTGCAGGACAGATGTCACTGCCAGAGCCCAGGTGATTGTGAGAGGAAGGTCATTAAAGTGGGGACAGTGAAACCAGGAAGGGCCCGGGATAGAAGCAGCCACAGAAGAGGAGCTGGGAGGGGAAGGGAGCCCAGGCTGGGGGGGGGCGGACAGGGGGGGCTGCTCTGGCTCACGGGGAAGTCAGAGGAAGGGGGGCCTTGGGGCAGGGGCAGGGGTGAGCCCAGGACAAGCTGCCGCCGCCCGCTGCTCCCCTGTTTGCAAGTCTCACGGGGCCCTTGGCGTTCAGGAGATGCTGCCTGTGGGGGAGGGGAAGGCACAGGCGTGCTCCCCGGAGGGAGACGTGCTGGGACGGGAGGCCCTGTGCAGACGCGGCGAGATGGCACCTGCCAGCCGAGGAAGGGGCCTCCAGAGGAACCAGCCTCTGGTGCCGATTCCCGCCACTGACGTGAGAGAAAACATGTCTCGTTGGAGCCCAGCCGTGGGACTTTGGCAGCCCGAGCGCACTCAGACAGAGAGGCAGGCAAACAACAACAAAGCAAAAGCAGAGCCCGGCCGGCGGGGCTCAGGGGTTGAGCTTCAACCTGTGGACCAGGAGGTCGGGGTTCGATTCGAGGTCGGGGTTCGATTCCCAGTCAGGGCACATGCCCAGGTTACAGGCTCGATCCCCAGTGTGGGGTGTGCAGGAGGCAGCCGATCCATGGTTCTCTCTCATCACTGATGTTTCTCTCTTATCCCTCTCCCTTCCTCTCTCTGAAATCAATAAAATAAAAAAATTAAAATAATAAAAATAAAAGGAAATGGACGCGTAGTTGATGACTAAGGTCTCCAGAGACAAGGCTGCTTCCCCATGTTTCAGACACACTTGGGGAGCTGCTGCTGCTCCAGCCGGGGTGCTTTCCCCCCCACCCCCACTCCTCCAGCGCCCTCTCCCCCACCCCCCGCCCCGCGGCCTCGCCCCTGCGCCCCTCTCCGCTCCCACCTGCCTGCGCCCTGTGGCCTCCTCCCCGGGTTAGGCTCTGCGGGCCCCCCTCTGCTGTGACTCCCGCTGAGGTCTGCCCGCCTCTCCCTCCCCTGCCATCCCCCCGCCACTTCCAGGACACACCGTGGCCCACAAACTCCTCAGGGGACCCTGTCCTCCCTCCTGGGAACACAGGCACATGCCTCCGCGTTAGGGGAGCGAGGGGAAGCGCGTGGCGTGTCCGGAAGTTTGGGAACCGCATTGCCTTTGACAGAAACCGCGAGGCATTTGCCGTGCGTTTGTGCAGGTTGACGGTTATTGGAAAAGGATGCCCTTGCTGGCCCCAGACGAAGGGTCTCGGGTTCAGTTCTCAGCCAGGGCCACGCACCTCGGCGGCAGGTTCCATGTCTCTCACACCCATAGGTCTCTCTCTCCTCCTCCCCCTCCCACCTTTGCTCTCTCTCTCTCTCTCTAAATATCAATAGAAAAAATACCCTTGGGTGAGGATTTAAAAAATAATTTCAGGTGCTTTTTTTAAAAAAATACATTTTTATTGATTTCGGAGAGGAATGGAGAGAAAGAGATAGAAACATCAATAATTGTGAGAGAATCATGGATCAGCTGCCTCCTGCACGCCCCACACTGGGGATCGAGCCCACAACCTGGGCATGTGCCCTGATTGCGAATCGAACCCAGGACCCTTCGGTCCGAAGGCCGACCCTCTTTGCACTGAGCCAAACTGGCTAGCGACATTTTAGGTGCTTTTGAAATTAAAGAAAAACAAGCTTTGACCTTTTCGATGTAAATGGACAGCTGAAGTGTCCTAGACAATGAGGAAACTAGCAGCACAGAAGGGAACGACAGAGCGCAGTAAACAGAACCACAGGTCCTTTGCCGAAATTGTGTTTAACACCAGACGGAGCGGGTTGGTACTTCCTGGGGTGGGAGAACGGCCGATGCGGGGTGAGCCAGCCCACGGACACGGGGGAAATCCTAAGCATCCTATTGTCATGAATCGGTGACTCTGGCCGTCTACAGCCACAGCAGCAGATCACGTGGGAAGCTAGGAGATGGCAGCGGAGACCCGCGAAAGGGGCGAGGCTGCGAGAGACCGGGCGTCAGCTGGGGGGACATCACATTCCCGACCGCGATGGCTCTCACAGTGCGTTTCCTGGACAGACTGTCCTTCCGGAAAACCTATTAGAAACGCCAAGCCGCCCTAACCGGTTTGGCTCAGTGGACAGAGCGTCGGCCTTCGGACTCAAGGGTCCCAGGTTCGATTCCGGTCAAGGGCATGTACCTTGGTTGCAGGCACATCCCCAGTAGGGGGTGTGCAGGAGGCAGCTGATCGATGTTTCTCTCTCATCGATGTTTCTAGCTCTCTATCCCTCTCCCTTCCTCTGTAAAAAATCAATAAAATATATTTTAAAAAATAAATAAATAATAAAATATATATTTTTTTTAAAAAAAAAGAAACACCAAGCTGCTGGTCCCACCAGGCCGGAGGGGAAACCCGGGCGGCCAGGCCTGTGCTCATGTTCTGAGAGCCCTCTGACGCAGAGTTCAGGAGCCCTCCATAAGGGACGGGAAATCCTCCCGTGTGCACACCGTGGGCGGCTCCTGTGCTGTGACTCCACGTCTGCGGGAGTGAGGCCCCGATGGCGGTGCGGGTGCCCCTGCGGTCCAGGTTCCTTAGGCAGCGCCCCGCTCCAGCTGGTCTCACGGCCGCGTCCATCGCCGTCCAACAGCCTGAGAGTCACACCTGCCACCCTGGCATCTGAGCTCCTCCTGGCCCCGCGGATCCAGCATCCCAGGGAGCCCAGGGGAGTCCACCCCTTAGGGAGCTGGTGAGGAGAGCCGAGTGGGGCTGTGGGTGCAGGGAGCTGTGGGAAGGGTGTGAGTGGGGCTGTGGGTGCAGGGAGCTGTGGGAAGGGTGTGAGTGGGGCTGTGGGTGCAGGGAGCTGTGGGAAGGGTGTGAGTGGGGCTGTGGGTGCAGGGAGCTGTGGGGTATGAGTGGGGCTGTGGGTGCAGGGAGCTGTGGGGGTGCAGGGAGCTGTGGGAGTGGGGGGGTCTAGGTACAGGGAGCTGTGGGAAGGGTGTGAGTGGGGCTGTGGGCGCAGGGACCTGTGGGAAGGGTGTGAGTGGGGCTGTGGGTGCAGGGAGCTGTGGGAAGGGTGTGAGTGGGGTTCTGGGTGCAGGGAGCTGTGGGAAGGTTGTGAGTGGGCTCTGGGCGCAGGGAGCTGTGGGAAGGGTGTCGGCCTCAGGCCCATATCACCTGTGTCCTCACTGGATTACCCCGGAGGTCCGGAGACGATGCGTGAGAGCATGTGTTTGTCTGGGTGCTACAGGGACCGCCCCGAGGAGAGGGAGCTGGTACGAGGAGGGCAGGACTTCCAATGAGCCGGACATCTAAGTGGGTGAGTCACCCCACCGCGCGGAGGCTCAGGGGTGGTGTAGAGCCCCTTCCTCCGAAGCACCCTGCCCGAGGAGCCGGGAGCGGGTGGCTGTGCCCACCGGTCACTCCTAAGGCGTCTGGCCGGCCCGCCCGCAGAGGGTGCAGGCTGAGGTCCCCAGGCAGAGGAGGGGCTCCGTGGCGTGGAGGGGTCGCCGAGCAGTGCATGCGAGGCCCCCGGAGGCCGTCTCGGGCTGGACGCTGAGGACTCGGTCCTGGGCAGCATGGAGCTCTGTCTGGGCTCACGCCGAAGCAGCAAGCAGGCTTCGCAAGTGGTGAGAGTGCGATGAGAGGGGGTACACATGGCTGGCCGCCCCTGGCGCTCACAGGTGTGTCGTCTCAGCAGTGGTTCTGAGAAGAGCCCGCTCTGGGGGGCTCATGGCCTTTTATGGCCTCCAGGCCGGGCGTCGGTGATGACGCTCCGGAACCATTCTAGCGCTGGGCCTGCTTCGCTCAGCGATTCAAGCGTTGGCCCCCGGACAAAGGGTCAAGGGTTTGATTCCCAGTCCAGGGCACACACCTCGGTTGCAGGTTCAATTCCCGGCCCTGGTCAGGGCATGTGCAGGAGGCAGCCAATTGAGGTGGCTCGGTGGATAGAGCGTTGGCCTGCGGACCAAAGGGTCCTGGGTTCAAGTCCAGTCAAGGACACGCACCTCGGTTGCAGGCTCCTCTCCGGCCCAGGCCCTGGTCGGGGCTCGTGCAGGAGGCAACCAATCGATGTGTTTCTCTCTGTCTTTCCCTCTCTCTCCCACCCAATGGAAAAGTATCCTCGAGTGAGAATTTAAAAAAAAACACGAAACAGCTGGAGAGCTTATCCTCCAACTGGAGAAAGGGTGTCTGCCTCCCAACAGAAGGCAGGCAGGGAAGGGGGCAGCTGGTCCGGTGCGGCGGAGGTGGTGCCAGTCCGTGGAGGCCTGCTCTGGCCGTGGCGTGCACTTTGTGAGCAGCTGGGAGCCGGAGGGAGAGCGCCTGCTGAGTGAGAAGTGGGGGACCCAGATGTGCAGGAAGCGCAGGCTTTCGGTTTCAGCCTGGGGGGGTTGGAGGACGAAAGTGTGATGTTGGGGCCATGTGACCCCTCAGGTTTCTCAGGCAGAACTGACTCTCCCTCCTGAGCCTTTCGCGGGTGAAAATAGCCAATATTTAGCCCACCTGGTGTGGTGCAGTGGTTGGAGGTCATGGTTGAGGGCTGAAATAAAATATATATATAACTTAAAGCCAGTATTTATTTTTTAAAATATATTTTATTGATTTTTTACAGAGAGGAAGGGGGAGGGATAGAGAGTTAGAAACATCGATGAGAGAGAAACATCGATCAGCTGCCTCTTGCACACCCCCTACTGGGGATGTCCCCGCAACCAAGGTACATGCCCTTGACCGGAATCGAACCCGGGACCCTTCAGTCCGCAGGCCGACGCTCTATCCACTGAGCCACACCGGTTAGGGCAAAACCAATATTTCTTGAACACCATGTGCCAGACACTGAACTCTACATGCATTAATGACTGTAACCCTCATCACAGCCCTATGGCGTGTCCTCTGACGGCCTCCTTAAGGAAACAGGATTAGAAAGCCCGGTCCCCGGCTGACAGAGCTGGGAGCGCAGCCCAGGTCAAGTCCCTCCAGAGCTCACTCTTTTTTAAAAAAAATATGTTTTTATTGATTTCAGAGAGGAAGTGAGAGGGAAAGAGAGAATCGTGGACCAGCTGCCTCCTGCACGCCCCCCTTGGGGATGGAGCTCCCTGGGCAGGTGCCCTCCTGGTTCAGAAGTCCACGCTAAACACTGAGCCACGCCAGCCGGGCTAACTCTTGCATTTTAAAATATATTTGGGGATATTTTCATTTGGATGTGATTTTTGTTACCAAAAACACTGTGTGCATCTATAAAAACTCTAGCTGTGTGTGTGTGTGTGCGCGCGCGCGCGCGGAGGGCAATGTGCTTGAAAACCTTTCAGGTGAAGTGTTGGTGGGCCTGGGGCCCGCTGCCCCACGTGTAAAAACTGCCACCTGCTCCATCCAGTTGGCCAGGACAGCTCCGGACAACAGGAAACGGAATTCTACTGAAAACCTAAGTCAGCGTCGCTGGGCAATCTCGTCGTGAGGACGACTCGGTCACCGCACCAGGCATTTCCATCCGTTCTGTCTCCGGTCTTCTCCATCCACAAGTCGACGTCGCTCAAACCATCCAAAGGGCGCGAACGGCGAGGCCCGCTTCCGGCGGACTGGCTGCAATCCCTGCTCCCGTCACGGCGGCCGGCGCCTGCGGACCGCGCCCGGGGCCGCCCACGCCGGCCGGCCCGCTGCCCACAGCCCTCCCACGCGCCGGCGCCGTGGGCGGCTGGGCCTGAGGGCCGCCTTTCCCCTGCTGCTCCCTTCACCTGCACGGTGCTCAGCCGACCGAGCGGCGGGCGCAGCGGCCACGGGAAAGGGTCGGCGGCCCCGGGTGACCACACTCTCTCCCGCCCGCTCGCCCCGCCGCCGGGCCGCCCCGAAAACGAGCGCGGGACGGTCTCGACCACGGTCCCGGGCCCGCGGCGCTCGGGCAGCCCCGCCCGGCCTGCCCCGCCCGGCCTGCCCCGCCCGGCCGGGCCGCAGCACCCGCTGCCGGCCTCCCCCCTCCCCGGCGCCCCGAGGTCGCTTTCCGGCCGAGCCCGCGCGCAGGGCGGGGCCCCGCGGGGAGGGGGCCGACTCCCGGACGGCGCGGCCTGCGCAGGCGCAGTGGCAACGCGTCGCCCCGCTGAGAACCCGGGGCGCCCGGGAGGCGCGGCTCTCGGGGGGGGCGGGGGGACCTCGAGTGGGCAGTCCCTGCCGGGAAAGGGGGCGCGAGGAGGAGCGGGAAGGCTAACACTCCCCGGCGCGCCACCCACGCCGCGGGCACCAACCTCGCGGAGGGAGCGCGGCGCGTGCGCGGAGGGCGGCGGGCGGCGCGTGCGGGCGGGAGGCGCGTGCGCGAAGAGCTGGGGGCGGGGCCTGGGCGGGGCCGGGCGGGGCGGGGCCTGGGGCCGGGCCGCGGCCCGGAGCTGGGAAGCTCGGGCGGCGCCGCGCAGCGGGGAGTGCGGCGGCCGTGAGGGCCGCTCGGCTGGCGGGCCGCGGAGGATGTTCGCCCTCCTGGGGGTGACGACCGTGCTTCTGGCCGCCGGGCCGCCGTGGGTGCCGCCCGCAGCGGCAGGTGAGAGACGGGGGTCCCGGCGCCGGGCGCCTCGGCCCCGGGAGGAGGGTGGCCCGGCACGGGCGGGCGTTCGGGGGGCCTAGGTCACCCGTGGCCCCGGCGCGCGTGCGGCTGGAAACTCGAACGGGAGGACGTGGGGTTGGAGCTCCGTCCAGCCGCTGGCTCGGCGGCCCCGGTGCCCCCGCCCACGCGCGGCGCGGGGTGCGGAGAGCCTCCGGGCCGAGCTTGCTTTCTGTTCGGAGAGCCGGCCGGGCCGAAGCCCGTCTCCTCCGCGCAGGGAGCAGCTCGTCCGCGCGGGACGGCGGCGGGGGTCGCGGGACTCCCGTGCCCCCGGGTGCGTCGACTTGAAAGTGGCCCCAAAGGAACGTGCACCGCCGGACCGCCCCGCAGCCCAGCCCCAGCCCCAGCCCCCCAGCCCCCCAGCCCCAGCCCCCCAGCCCCCCAGCCCCCCCCCCCCCCAGCCCCCCAGCCCCCCAGCCCCCCAGCCCCCCAGCCCCCCAGCCCCAGCCCCCCAGCCCCCCAGCCCCAGCCCCCCAGCCCCAGCCCCGCAGCCCAGCCCCAGCCCCCCAGCCCCAGCCCCCCAGCCCCAGCCCCGCAGCCCCCCCAGCCCCCCAGCCCCAGCCCCCCAGCCCCCCAGCCCCAGCCGTGCTGCCTGGCTGCGGAGCCGGGACCGGGGCGGGGGTGGCCTGTTGGGGCGGAACCCAGGGGCCCCGGAGGCTGAACTGTTGGCTTGGAAAACGGCACCCCAGTGGGGTACCTGGCGCCCTCTTTCTCAAACTCTGCCGCAGACATGGAGTCCAGGATAGCTTGTGGGTGGGGTAGGGCCTTGGTGCAAGCCGTGGTAATTTCTTTGATGCCTTTGGTTCATGAAAATTTGCGTTAAACTAGTGTTTGCTTTAATATAGGAATTTTCCCCAGAGTTTTCACGTAAAATTAACATTCCAGGAGGATGTGCATTAAGATCTGTAGTTGAAAAATTAAAAAATATTCTTTGAAAAGATCCTAATTTTAATTTGGATTAGTGGAGAGCTGCTAAAAGTAAGTTTTATTTATATATATATATATATTTTTTTTTAATATATATATATTTTATTGATTTTTTACAGAGAGGAAGAGAGAGGGATAGAGAGTCAGAAACATCGATGAGAGAGAAACATCAATCAGCTGCCTCCTGCACACCCCCTACTGGGGATGTGCCCGCAACCAAGGTACATGCCCTTGACCGGAATCGAACCTGGGACCCTTCAGTCCGCAGGCCGACGCTCTATCCACTGAGCCAAACCGGTTTCGGCTCGGCATATTTTTATATATATTTTTATTGACCTCAGACAGGAAGGGAGAGGGAGAGACAGAAACATCAATGATGAGAGAGAATCACTGATCATCAGCTGCCTCCCGCACGCCCCCCACTGGGGATGGAGCCCGCAACCCAGGCCTGTGCCCTGACCAGAATGCAACCCTTCAGTCCGGATGCTCTATTCACTGAGCCAGACCAGCCAGGGCTAAAAGTAAGTTTTCTACACAGCTAGCATGTACTGAGCCCTTAACTGCACACCAGGCACTCCAGGTATTTTAACGGTATGAACTCCTTTAGCCTTCAGAATGACCCGAGGCACCGCCATCCTCATGGCTGTGTGCTGCTGAGCCAGGAAACACCTGGAAAGGCTGAGTCACTGCCTAAGGCGGTGGCGGCTGGGAAATGAGACTGGGAATCGGGCACAGAGGCTGCCTTTCATTAACCTACATTTTTTCTCCGAAGGAATAGTAACGTTCAAAACTAAATGAAACGTTAACCCTAACTTGAGATCATCGTGTTGCCCTGCCTTTCAAATACTCATACTTTTACACCTACTAAGTGCCATCCCGGGACCCTCACTTAAGACAAGGATCCAAGCTGTGGGAGGGACACTCTCTTTGTATGGACGTATGTGCTGGGATTCATGTCACTTTAAAAACTGGTAAACATGCGTCCGGTGGTCAGTGTGAATGGGAAAGGTGGGGGGCAGCCAGTTGTATAAATAGAAGTTTGGATTAAGTCCCCGTTTATATAATTTACATGCTAAAGGGGTGAAATAAACTATTATCAAAAGGATGTTGCTAATAGTGATAGAACGAAATCTGTGAAAGCTAAAATCCTGTTTGATAAATCTGCCTCCCAGTCTCTGTCCATCGACCTGCCGATCTCGCCCAGGCCCAGCGGCCTCGCCCTCAGGCTCTCCTTCCTTCCGCAAAAGGGTCGCGTCCCTGAGGAACCCCTGGTCACACTGTCAGAGCTCCTCCGCCTGTCCAGGCCCAGGACCGTAGACGCAGGATGTTCTAGAGTGGACACCACAGATGCCACCGGATCCTTTGTCGACCCCCGTAAACCCAGCCCCTACCTTTAGGTGCCTGGAACCGATAAAACTCCAACCAGTGGGGTGGGAATTGAGTTTAGAGGAGGGACAGGGAAGTAGTCTGCTCAGGGATGAAATCTCAAAGGATATGAGTGTGAAATAGGAAACAGAGGGTGGGGACACTCACCGAGCACCTCCGAACATTTTTTAAAAAGTCAGAAAAGGTTTTCTCCAGTGGCCCCCTCCCCCACTTTTGACTCTGAACCGTATCTCCAGCCGAGAAGTAGCAGCAGCCATCCAGAACGCGCTCTGCCCCGGGCCCAGCCCCTGCTGCTGCAAAATCTACAAGGAGATAGCAGGCTTGCAGAAGTAAAACTAGAAACGTGGTAGGAACCAGAAATAAATCTGAAATCGGCCAGTCGCAGTCTGTCACTCACAGTGAAAAACCAGGCCTTTGTGCATTGAAGCTCCATGCGCCCAGCATGGCGCTGAGCGCTCTGAGGGATGATCTGAGGGATGCCCGGGGTGTGTGTAGGCCTGCCCGCCCTCGGGGCCTGCATCAGGTTGGAGATCTGTGTTTAACACCAAGAACCCTTAAAGACTGTGTTCACCCAGTTGTGAGAGCCTGCCAGCCGACGCGCACCGGGCTGTTTGACTTCTCACCGATTCGGGTGGGATGGGCAGCGCGGGCCCCCAGGTCGCGGGAGCGGCCCGGTGGAGGAAGGTTGTCTGGAAGGGCTCAGACGTGAGCTGGGTCTTGGAGGACTGGTGGTCAGAGAAGAGAGATGCGGTTGCTGTTGCCAGAAAGGGGAGAAAGGGGTGAGGGCACGCAGCGGTGGGAGATGAAAGAGTGGGCCTCTGCAGAGGCCCTTGAGGGCCCCAGGAGGTCCCCCTGATTTCTCGGGTGCCTGAGGGCGTGGCCGACAGGTAAACGCGCAGGGATGTCTCCCTTCTGTGACGAGCCGGCAGCTCTGAAAGCACAGCTGCTCCGTGCTCTGTCGGCCTAGGAAGCAGAGTGTCTGGAACGCGGACTGTGAGACCAGCTTGAGGCTCTTAAACAAGGAGCCCGTGTCCTTCGCATCACGTGGCTTCCCGCCAAACACAAACTCGCTTCCACACAGAGAATATTCTTTCAGTTAAAAGACAAGCCTAGCCCGGCCGGCGTGGCTCAGTGGTTGACTGTCGGCCTAGGAACCAGGAGGTCACGTTTCAGTTCCTGGTCCGGGCACATGCCCAGTGCGGGGCCTCCAGGAGGCAGCCGATCAATGATTCTCTCTCGTCACTGATGTTTCTATCTCTCCCTCTCCTTTCCTCTCTGAGATCAGTACAAATATTATTTTTAAAAAGACAAAGCCTACTTTTCCCCCTTTGTTTTTCCACCTTCATTGGGTTATACCAACAGTTGACATACAATGCTTTTTATAGGTTAAAGAAACTCAATCTTTCCCAGCCCTCGGATGCAGAGAGATAGTTAATGGCCTCCCTGTGCTGGGAGCAATCAGTGGGTGTTCTTAGATTTTCATACACTTACCTTTGTTACATGTAAATGTTTCCATGCTTTCATCAGCCATGTGGAGGAAGTGGAACATCTTAGACTGTCTGCAGTGTATCTGTAACTCTTCTTTCTTGTTCCCTGTGTAGGGGGAACAAGACTAAAACCCCCCCAAAATGTGGAAGTCGACATCATCGATGACACCTTCACCCTGCGGTGGGACCGGAGCAGGGAGTCTGCGGGGGACATGGCTGTGTCAGCAGATTACCAAATGTACGTGCCCCCCACTGGTGGCCAGAGCATCTAAAGAATTTTTATAGTTTTAATGCCAACATTTCTTTTCCGATTTTTGGAACACTTGGGGCTTTCCCCCCAGTTTTTAGAGAAATGTTATGTCTACATAATATTTAGAGCTTCATTTCGGCAAACAGAGACTTAGTTGAATTTCTCTTTGGGCTTTGCCGCCAGAGGGCTGTGGGGGTGGCGATGGAGGCAGCTCCGTCCGCAGCCGCGCCGTCTCCGCCCTGGGCGCCCGGTCCTGGAAATCCGAGCCTGCGCTGGAGCATCGCGGTCACTGGAGGGGGCAGGAGAGGCTGCAAGGCCTGTCCCCGTGGGATAGGGCACAGGCCTCCCCGGCCGGCGCTTCCTGTCGCCTCCATCACACTCGGCGTGTTCGTGTTAGATGCGAGCCTAACCCTTTGGCTCCGTGTGTTTGGAGGGCCAGTGTCTCCTCCCCGGGGCTGACCTCCTGCTTCCTAATCGCCGAGAGGGTGGGCGGCGGGGAGCGGCCGCAGAGAGGATTCCAGAAGGAAGCGGAGCTCGGGACAGTGCGTGGCGCCGGGCGTCAGGCCTGTGTGCTGACCTCCCTGTGCGAGAAGGAGCAGGTGATGGCGGCGAAGAAGCAGGCGCAGGGCGTCGGGGGCCGGAATCCCACCCTGCACCCCTGGCCACGCGCTCTTGTTCTCCAGTGGATGGTCGATAAAAGTGGGAGATGGGTAATCTCACAGCTTTGGTAATTTTTTTAACTTGATTTTTAGAGAGAGAGGAAGGGAGAGAGAGAGAGAGAAACATTGGTGTGAGAGCGAAACATTGATGGCTGCCTCCTGCGGAGGAGTCTCAGGCACATTTATGGTGGAGTGAGGCGTCATTAACCAGCTCGAGTCTAGAGCTCAGGCAGGTCAAGGAAGAGGTGACTGGCCAGGAAGGATGTGTTGTTTTTGGTAATTTTTTTTAAATGTGCCTTTATTGATTTTTAGAGAGAGAAGAGAGGAGAGAGAGATAGAAACATCAATGATGAAAGAGAAACATCATCAATCGGCTGCCTCCTGCACGCTCCCTACCAGGGACCGAGCCCACGACCCAGGCATGTGCCCTGACCAGGAATTGAACCGTGACCTCCTGGTTCATGGGTCGAGCTGTACCGGCCGGGCTATTTTTGGTAATTTTTTTAAATGTTTCCTTTTTTAAAAATAAGGTAGACTTGAAATTGGGTCGGCACCAAAATTATTTGGATACCATTCCTAGTTTCTGTTGTCATAAAGCATCTTTAAAATGAAGTCTGTAATATTATCCCAAAAATCAGCTAATGCTGGGACTGTGAACAGCTGCACAAAGCGCCTCCTCAGACCAGTGTCCCGGGCGGGCAGGGCCGCTGGGCCAGAGTCGGATCCCACCTCTCGCTGCCTCCACTCCTCGCCCTGTCGCAGCACGGCCTTCGCTTGAGGCGCTGGTGACCACGGCTTCTTCCTGCATCGGAAGAATCTAACGTTCGTCCCGGGGGCTTTGGGTTGACTGAATCCACTTTGAGGGCTCTGTTAGTGAAAGTTTCTGTGAGTGCCTTGTTTCTGGTGATGGGACAGCAGGAAGGTGGGATCAGCAGGCAGAGAGGGTCTCGGTATTGAGGGCAGAGGAGGCTCTCACTGTATGGACTCCGAGGTCTCTCTTAGGGCCGGTGGCTGTTCATGGGAGCAGACCAGCGGGACCATCAGCTGCAGTCCCAGGTTCCCCGTAGGAGCAGAAGGTCCAGGAATAAAGTGTTCGGCCAGCGGGCACAGCTGCTGCCAGCACAGTCCACTTCTGCCTTGTGGGTCATTCTCTCTCTGCTTCCCCCGCAAAATTACAGAACCGTGTATGTTACAGTCACTCTGTCAGACCCGCCTTTTTATGACTCAGAACCTGCTGTCTGCTTTGAAAAGGTGGAAGGGGCACTAACATGTTAGCAGGACAGAAACTGGAGTAGAAGTAGCCGTGAGCTAGCTGCACGTGGCATGCACAGACCGCCCGGCACGCTCCCGTGTTCAGACAGTCGCTCACTCGTTCTCTTGCCTTTTCGTTTTGAAGACCCGGGATGGTGGATAATTGGACAAAACTGCCTGGGTGTCAGCATGTGACGAGTGCCGCGTGCGACTTTTCTTCCCTCAACACGCATGTTTATGAGGAAATTAAACTGCGAGTAAGAGCAGAAGAAGGAAACCATACTTCTCCGTGGCATGAGCTTGACCCATTCATCCCATTTCAGCAAGGTGAGAACAGCTGCTGGGATTGCAGTGTAGGTCTGTTCACTTCCCACACCCGCTCATTTGCATGATGAACAAGCTCCATCTTTTTTTTTATACATATACTAGAGGCCCGGTGCACAAAATTCGTGCAAGGGGCTCAGCCCTCACAGCCCCAGCTTCACCTGAAGGTCGTCCGGAGGGTCTTTCTGCTGTTTGGTCTAATTAGCATATCAGCTCTTTATTCTATAGGATATTTTTCTTGATTTCAGAGAGGAAGGGAGAGATAGAAACATCAATGATGAGAGACAGTCATTGATCGCCTGCCTCCTGCACGCCCCCTCCTGGGGATCAAGCCCGCAACGTAGGCATCGTGCCCACAACCTGAGCATGTGCCCTGACCAGGAATCGAACCATGATCTCCTGGTTCATGGGTCGATGCTCAACCACTGTGCCATCCCGGCTGGGCCCAAATATAAATCCGATCATGGCATTCCTCCAATCAGGGCCCTCAGATTCCTTACTGCCAGGCCACGAGCGACCTCTCTGACGTCCTTGTCCACCACCCAGCCATCCCAGCCCCTCCTGTCTCTCGAGCACGGGAGGCCCCCACCTGTCTTCGGGGCCTAGGCCCGAGTGCCCGCTGGAGCGCACTTTCTCCCTAGATGTTGGCACGGCTGCTCCCCGTTTCGGTCACGTCTCAGAGGCTCCCCCTGACTAACTCACCTGACATCCCTCGCTCATCCTCTGTCCCTGTGTGATCTTCATGTTTCCTTACAGCACGCCTGTCACACGCATGTGTCTCTGGGGGTTCTGCGTCCCCCGGGCAGTGGGCTACAGGGACTGTTTCACGCTGGGGGGCTCAGGCTGAGCACTGAAGTGTGTGGGTGCGTGGCGGCGTGGTCATGAAGCTCCCAGTAAGAGTCCTGATCTTACAGCTCGGATCGGCCCTCCGAAGGTTCACCTAGAAGCCGAAGACAAGGCCATAGCGGTCAGCATCTCACCACCCGGAGCCGAGGACAGCGTCATGTGGCACCTGGACCGCGGGAACTTCGCGTACAACGTGGTCATCTGGAGCAACGCGTCCGGGGCGCCGGTGAGCGCGGCCTGCCCTGTGGCCGGGGAGACGGGCCCACTCACCCTAACGCTTGGCTCTGCTCTTCTATTACAGACAAGGAACGAAACTCTTCACTCCAGATACCCCAGAATCAAGATTCACAAGCTCGTGCCAGAGACCACCTACTGTGTGACCGTGAAGGCGCGCCTGCTCCTGCATCGGAACCCCGCAGAGTTTAGCCCCGTGCGCTGCGTGAACACCACAGGTGAGGCCGCGGGCGGGCGGGCACACAGTGCGGCCAGCGGGCATCGTGCACGTTAGGTGCTGAACTTCATGGGGTGGTTTAGTGGAGAGTTAAACAAAAGCATTTACATGAGCCACAAACGTGGCTCAGAACTCACAACAAGGGGTGGCAGTTGCTGGAAGAACAGTCAGCCTTGCAAAGCTGCCTTCCAGGCAAAACGTTAACCTGTGGAAACATCCCGGGAGGTTTATTTCATCAGAGACATCCTGCCAACAATTCAGGTCAAGGGTAGGAGCTTAGGTTTGTTTATTTTAATTATAAATGTAGTATACTTTGTGGGGCTTTTGTTTGTTTGTTTTTTAAAGATTTTAGTTTGTTGTTTTTTTAAAATTTTTTATTGTTTTCAAAAAGGAAAGGAGAGGAGGAGAGAGATAGAAACATCAATGATGAGACAGCAGCATGGATCGGCTGCCTCCTGCTGGGGATCGAGTTCGCAACCCTGGCATGTGCCCTGACCAGGAATCCAACCGTGACCTCCTGGTTCAGAGGTCGATGCTCAACCACGGAGCCACGCAGCCGGGCTGACTGTGTTATTTAAGTCAAACCACAGGGCAGGGTGAAGTGATGGTTCCTGTCCTGCCTCCCTCCCGTTCCCATTGGTCAGAGAACCGATGGCCGGGCTCCTGTCAGCGTGTACGGACTTGCAGTGGTTCTGTCTTTGTTTTGATCTTTACTGTTCAGATTATCACAGATGTCCCTCTTTTTCCCCCATAGCTCCCCTCCACCCGGTTCCCGCCCCACGCTAAGCCCTCACCACCTCACTGTCCTCATCCATAGGTGTAAGCTCTTTGTCCAGTCTCTTCCCGCACCCCCACACCCTCTTCCCCCCGAGAGTTGTCAGTCCGCTCCCTTTCCATGCCCCTGATTCTATTACATTCACCAGTTTCTTCTGTTCATCAGATTTTTTTATTCATTTGATTTTTAGATTCACTTGTTGATAGATATGTATTTTTTTTGTCACTGTTGTTCATAATTTTTATCTTTACCTTTTTCTTCTTCTTCCTCTTCTTAAAGAATATCCTTCAGCATTTCATATAATACTGGTTTGGCGGTGATGAACTCCTTTAGCTTTTTCTTGTTTGCGAAGCTCTTTATCTGACCTTCAATTCTAAATGATAGCTTTGCTGGGTAGAGTAATCTTGGTTGTAGGTTCTTGCTATTCATCACTTTGAATATTTCTTGCCACTCCCTTCTGGCCTGCATAGTTCCTGTTGAGAAATCAGCTGACAGTTGTATGGGTGCTCCCTTGTAGGTAACTAACTGTTTTTTTCTTGCTGCTTTTAATATTCTCTCTTTGTCTTTTGCCTTTGGCTTTTTAATTATGATGTGTCTTGGTGTGGTCCTCTTTGGATTCCTCTTGTTTGGGGTTCTCTGCGCTTCCTGGACTTGTAAGTCTATTTCTTTCACCAGGTGGGGGAAGTTTTCTGTCATTATTTCTTCAAATAGGTTTTCAATATCTTGCTCTCTTCTTCTGGCACCCCCATAATTCGGATGTTGGTACGCTTGAAGTTGTCCCAGAGGCTCCTTACATACTATCTTCATGTTTTTGGATCCTTTTTTCTTTTTGCTCTTCTGGTTGGGTGTTTTTTGCTTCCTTGTATTTCAAATCTTTGACTTGATTCTTGGGATCCTCTAGTCTGCTGTTGGATCTCTGTATATTACTCTTTTTATTTTTTTAAAATATATTTTATTGATTTTTTATAGAGAGGAAGGGAGAGGGAAAGGGATAGAGAGTTAGAAACTTCGATGAGAGAGAAACATCTATCAGCTGCCTCCTGCACGCACCCTACTGGGGATGTGCCCGCAACCAAGGTACACGCCCTTGACTGGAATCGAAACCTGGGACCCTTGAGTCCGCAGGCCGACGCTCTATCCGCTGAGCCAAACTGGTTTCGGCTGTAAATTATTCTTTATTTCAGTTAGTGTATGCTTAATTTCTGACTAGTCCTTTTTCATGTCTTTGACATTATCACTAAGATCCTTGAAAGTCGTCCTAAGATCCTTGAGTAACCTAGCCATTGTTTTAACTCTATCCAGGAGTTTGCTTGTTGCCATTTCTTTCATTTGTGACATGTTTCTTTGCACATTTTGGCTGCTTCTCTATGTTTGTTTCTATGTATTAAGAAGAGCTGCTATGTGTCCTTGAGTTGGTAGAGTGGCCTTGTGTGGTAGGTGTCCTGTGGGGCCCAGTGGCTCAGCCTCCCAGTCACTTGAGCTGGGCACTCAAGGTGCGCCCCTGTGTGGGCTGTGTGCACAGTCTTGTAGTTGAGCCTTGATTGCTATTGGTGTCACTGGGAGGAATTGACCTCCGGGCCAGTTGGCTGTGAGGACCAGCTGGGACTACAGTGGAAGCGCAGCTCTGCAGGAGACACCCCTGTGCAGCAGCAGGCCTTGCTTCACTGGGGCTCTGGTGCTCACTGAGTCTGCCCCCTGAGTGTGTCCCTGTGGATGTGTAGAGTTGTAATCTGCTATGGTCTGAAACTGTCTGTTGGGTGCACTGGGTCTGGGGCCTCCCGGGAGGTGCAAAGTCAGCCACTGCCTGGGGCCACCCAACAGGAGCTACAGAGAGGTCTGCAGATTCCTCCTCTTTGTATGGGGTTCGGAGGTGCCCAAATGAGGTGCAGCTGTGAAGCAAGGCAGGCTGCTGGTGCCGGCCTTGGCCTTCTTTTGATAGCTTTGGGGCCCCTGACCCAGCTGCAGCTTGTTTGACAGGTTTTAGGCTGAGAAAGGACAGGCCATTCCTATGCAAAAGCCTCTGTGCACAGCTTGGGCGGGGTCTCAGGGAATCACAGGGCAGAGCAAACAGATGCGAGCACCTCCGTCTGGGAGAAAACGGCCCCTAACCCTAACCCTGCCCCGATGCCAGACAATCCAGTTTCTCCCCGAATGTGTCTGGGTCCCCCAGAGTCTCTCCTGGAACTGGAGTTCAGAGCAAGCGGGTGCATGTATCTCCCGATTAAAAAAGCGGCACACCGGATGCCAGCCCGTCCCGCGCCTCCGCGCCTCCTACCAGCCTCATGCGCTTTCTTCACCTCTAGTTGTAGAACTTCCACTCGGCCAGCTTTCCCGTGGCTCTGGATGATCATTGTTCTGTCTTTTAGTTGTAATTTTGATGCGGTTGTAGGAGGCAGCAAGTACAGTGTCTACCTATGCCGCCATCTTGGTTCTCTATCGGTTCTGTTTAGTTTTAAATTTTAAAGAAGGTCCTGCTACGTACATGTGACAGCCGCTTGTTTCAGCTGACACGTTGAGGCTCTCCTTGTATGTCAGCTGGTACACATGGCCTCCCCATCCTCTTACGTGGTGGCAGAGCCGTGCCTGCATGGACCGCAGCATGACTATGGAACTGCACGGTGACAGCCTGCACGCCTTCCCCTGCCTGCTGAGAGCGAGCGTTCTCGCCACGTGGATTTCGCTCGAGCAGACGTGTTTTGTGTGTTCTGTTTCCAGTGGAAAATGAGCTGCCTGCTCCCGAAAATGTGCAGGTCTCTCTGGAAAACCAGGCCTATGTCCTCAGGTGGGATTACACACGGGACAACGTGACGTTTCAAGCCCAGTGGCTCAAGTAAGTTCCGTCCCGCACGCCCCCCTCCCACCTGCTGTTCGTGCTCCGGCGGCCCCCCACAGGCTGGCCGGCCCCCCCACCGGCTGGCTGGTCCCTGTGATCGTGTTGTTGGTCGCATTGTTGGAGACGGGGCATCTCATGCCAGCGCTGGCTCTGCCTGCGGCTGCTGCTGACACAGCTGGTTGCGTGACCTCTCTGGGCCTCAGTGTCTTCATCTGTTGTAAGATACAAGTGTTCTGTAACATGGATGGTGTAAGGTGCGTGTGTTCTGTAACATGGATGGTGTAAGGTGTGTGTGTTCTGTAACATGGATGATGATGTAAGGTGTGTGTGTTCTGTAACATGGATGGTGTAAGGTGTGTGTGTTCTGTAACATGGATGGTGGTGTAAGGTGTGTGTGTTCTGTAACATGGATGATGATGTAAGGTGCATGTGTTCTGTAATATGGATGATGATGTAAGATGTGTGTGTTCTGTAACATGGATGATGATGTAAGGTGTGTGTGTTCTGTAACATGGATGGTGTAAGGTGTGTGTGTTCTGTAACATGGATGATGATGTAAGGTGCGTGTGTTCTGTAACATGGATGATGATGTAAGGTGTGTGTGTTCTGTAACATGGATGATGATGTAAGGTGTGTGTGTTCTGTAACATGGATGATGGTGTAAGGTGTGTGTGTTCTGTAACATGGATGGTGATGTAAGGTGTGTGTGTTCTGTAACATGGATGGTGATGTAAGGTGTGTGTGTTCTGTAACATGGATGATGATGTAAGGTGCGTGTGTTCTGTAACATGGATGATGTAAGGTGTGTGTGTTTCTGTAACATGGATGGTGATGTAAGGTGCGTGTGTTCTGTAACATGGATGATGTAAGGTGAGTGTGTTCTGTAACATGGATGATGGTGTAAGGTGCGTGTGTTCTGTAACATGGATGGTGGTGTAAGGTATGTGTGTTCTGTAACATGGATGGTGATGTAAGGTGTGTGTGTTCTGTAACATGGATGGTGTAAGGTGTGTGTGTTCTGTAACATGGATGATGGTGTAAGGTGTGTGTGTTCTGTAACATGGATGATGATGTAAAGGTGTAACATGTGTGTTCTGTAACATGGATGGTGGTGTAAGGTGTGTGTGTTCTGTAACATGGATGATGATGTAAGGTGCGTGTGTTCTGTAACATGGATGATGATGTAAGGTGTGTGTGTTCTGTAACATGGATGATGTAAGGTGCGTGTGTTCTGTAACATGGATGGTGTAAGGTGTGTGTGTTCTGTAACATGGATGATGATGTAAGGTGCGTGTGTTCTGTAACATGGATGGTGTAAGGTGTGTGTGTTCTGTAACATGGATGATGATGTAAGGTGTGTGTGTTCTGTAACATGGATGATGTAAGGTGTGTGTGTTCTGTAACATGGATGATGATGTAAGGTGCTGTAAACATGGATGATGTAAGGTGTGTGTGTTCTGTAACATGGATGATGATGTAAGGTGCGTGTGTTCTGTAACATGGATGATGGTGTAAGGTGTGTGTGTTCTGTAACATGGATGGTGGTGTGAGGTGTGTGTGTTCTGTAACATGGATGATGTAAGGTGTGTGTGTTCTGTAACATGGATGATGTAAGGTGTGTGTGTTCTGTAACATGGATGATGATGTAAGGTGTGTGTGTTCTGTAACATGGATGGTGATGTAAGGTGTGTGTGTTCTGTAACATGGATGGTGATGTAAGGTGTGTGTGTTCTGTAACATGGATGGTGGTGTAAGGTGTGTGTGTTCTGTAACATGGATGATGATGTAAGGTGTGTGTGTTCTGTAACATGGATGGATGGTGTAAGGTGTGTGTGTTCTGTAACATGGATGGTGATGTAAGGTGTGTGTGTTCTGTAACATGGATGGTGATGTAAGGTGCGTGTGTTCTATAACATGGATGATGTAAGGTGTGTGTGTTTCTGTAACATGGATGGTGATGTAAGGTGCATGTGTTCTGTAACATGGATGATGTAAGGTGCGTGTGTTCTGTAACATGGAGTGCCGACGGTTCTCTGTCTGGCAAAGGCATGATTCTGGTTGCGGTGTGGCCTCCCTGATGGGAAGGTTCTCTCCCTCAGAGCTCACTTCTCCGCGGGCCTCCAGTGGCCTCAGTCCCGGCCCCGGGCCTTGGCTGCACGCCCCACGGCCGCTGCCTGGCGCCGCCCGGTCAGAGTGCGCGCGGAGGCTGCCGGGGCTCCACGCAGAGTCAGCACCCCTGTAGCCATCGCAAAGTGCAGCAAACAAGACGCCGCGCTCCCCGCTCCTGTCTTCTCCGCGTTCCCAGCAGCTCCCTGCATGGAAGGCCCTGCGCACCAGCCCCCGGTGCTCCCCCGGGACAGGCTCTCATCCCCGGGCACCCACTTCCCGAGGGCACTGTTCACCGTTACAGCCCGCCCCTCACAGGGTGGCTGCTTGTTACAGGCACTCCATACAAATACTGACTAAATCAGTGTGTTTGGAACTAAAAACAAACTGTGTTTGTCTTAAAAGCTCCTATTTGAAAAGGTTTCCTGGAAGCGATTCAGAAAAGTGGGCGCACGTGCAGGGCTGCGAACGCGCCCACGTGGCCCGGTGCGCCCTGCCCCGGGACCTGTTCCGGAAGGAGGTCTACTTCCGTGTCCGGGCCTCCCGCGGGAACCGCTCGTCCCCATGGTCCGAGGAGGAGAAGTTTGATGCTGGAAGACGAGGTAAGCCAGTCGCCTTTACTCTGGATCCCAATTCTTCAACCTGGAGTCCTTTGATCTCCTCTAATCTCAGTTAACGCCGGGCCTTACCCCCTCCCAGCGGTCATCCCCCCTCCGGTCGTGGCCTTGAAGCCCCTGGACAGCCACTCGCTCCAAGTCGCCATCGGCTTCCAGGACCAGACCGAGTTCCAGTTCTACCTGCTCACCTACGAAGTCAGTTTTTGGGAAAACACTTCCAATACAGAGGTAAAAAGACTAGTACAATTTTGTAATTGAGAGTTATAATTGATTGAGTGAAAATAAAGCTTGGCTCGGCCGGTGTGGCTCAGTGATTGAGCATTGACCTATGAACCAGGAGGTCAGGGTTCGATTCCTGGTCAGAGCACATGCCCGGGGTTGCAGGCTCGATCCCCAGTAGGGAGCGTGGAGGAAGCGGCCAAACAGTGATTCTCTCTCATCATATCTCTCGCTCCGTCTCCCTTCCTCTCTGAAATCAATACAATTGTATTTTTTAAAAAGCTTGACGTTAACATTATAGGGAAATGTTTAGACTTCAAGACTCTGTGAGCACGCTGTCCCTCCAGGGAGCATGTCCGCACCGTTCCCTTCCCCTCCCTCCCCCAAGGCGCGCGTCTCCTAACCTCAGAGACCCCAGGAGACATGCAACCAGGGGAGCGGCGGGCAGCTTGCCCCGAGGCCCCTCTCCTCTCCCTTCCCGGGAGCCAGGCACCGGCTCCACTTGCTGCTTCTGTTCGGTCCTTCCCGCTTCACTGTCCTCAGCTTTAGTAACGGCCCAGGCACACAGTGAGGAGAGACGCGCCGGCCCGGCCCTGCCCGCCCGGTGTGGTCAGCGGTGAGCGGAGCCCCTGTGCCGAGGTCACAACTCAGCCCCGTCGGGGCGCAGGCTGGGGTGGCGGGGCCGTTCTCTCATCGTTGACGTGTCTCTCACTCTGACCCTCTCTCCTTCTCTCTCTAAAGCCAATAAAAACATTGTTTTAATTAAAATGTAAAAGCGATCACATTGCTCTTCGGCAGCAGCATCTCTGACTCTCTGGCTCGGTCACAGCGTGTTGTCCCATCACGTGTCTCTCCTGAGCCTGTGTCTGCTGTGTGGGAGCCAGTCTTGGGGCGAATCTGTAGAGAATTGGGAAAGGAGACATTCCCCGTCCGAGTCCACAGGGGCTGAGTTCTGCCGATGGCGGCTTGTCTTTCGCAGAAGACCATTGTGGAGCAGAAAACCGACTTCACGGTCCCCGGCCTGCAGCCGCAGACGGTGTACTGCGCGGCCGCCCGGGCGCTGCTGGAGGCCGGGCCGAGGAGCCAGCGCAGCAGCCCCAGCAACACGGCGTGCGCCCGGACAGACGCAGGTGCGCAGCTCCCGCCGCCCCGAAAAGGCAGCCTCAGCCCTGGCCAGCGCGGCTCAGTGGAGAGCGCGTCGGCCTGCGGAGCAAAGGGTTCGGGTTCGATTCCGGTCAAGGGCATGGACCTTGGTTGCAGGCTTCTCCCCGGCCTGGGCCCTGGTTGGGGCGCATGCGGGAGGCAACCCATGGACGTATCTCTCTCACTTAGATATTTCTCTCCGTCTCTCCCTCTCTCTTCCACTCTCTCTCTAAAAATCAATGGAAACATATCCTTGGGCAAGGATTTAAAAAATAAAATAAAATAATAATGCAACTTCATAAAAATAATTCCGCTCACTGAGGAGCGTGCAGTGCTTCATCCCACTGCAGACGCGCGTCTAAAGAGCTCAGGCTTCGCGTTTGGAAAACACTGTTAATGGTCACTTCAGCTCAGTGTTTTTAATGCTCTCACTCCATCCCGCATCCACCCAGCTAACCTGTGGTCGCTGCCCGTTAGCACTAACGACCTCACCTGCCCAGCTCCTTGGAGTTGTCCTGTGGGAGTCCGCCAGCTCCGCGGGAGCTGGGTTTTTCTGGGAACGGCTTGGTCTCGTCTGGTTCTCGTTTCTGGCTCTGGTCCCCGTGCGGCCGTGTGGGAGGCGCTGGGTGACGCGGGTGTCGGGCTCTGGGTCAGGCTGTCCCTTCCCCTGGGTCCCGAATGCCCTCCAGGCCCCTCTTAGGAACGCCATGGCCAACAGGTGGCGTAGGCTCAGTGCCACAAGAGGTATTTCTAAGGCTATGTAGTAGCCTTTTATTTAATAAATTTCCTGCTCTGGCTGGTGTTGCTCAGTGGATAGAGCCTCAGCTTGTGGACTGAAGCATCCCGGGTTAGATTCCGTCAAGGGCACAGGCCTAGGTTGCAGGCTCCATCCCCAGTAGGAGGTGTGCAGGAGGCAGCCGATCCATGGTTCTCTCTCATCATGGATGTTTCTCTCTCCCTTCCTCCCTGAAATCAAGAAAAAATATATATTTTAAATCAACTTTAAAAACAGATTTCCTTCACCGGCTCTTGCTCTGCTGCGAGCTCTCAGGCTTTGAGGTGTCTGTGTGCCAGACCCCCGGCTGACGTCTGTGCTTGTTTCAGGAGGCGCCCCCGGAGCCTGGCTGGCGACCGGCGTTAGCGCTGCGCTCGCCGCCCTGCTCGGCCTCTGCGCTGTGGCCGCCCTCGGGAAGCTGATCCATTACGTGTTTTTCCCGTCGGGAAAGCCGCCCTCCACCATCGACGAGGTGGGTGCCTCCTCTGTCTGCAGCTGGACTTGCCTCAAATGAACGCACGCGTCTCCCTGCTGTTAGGAGCAATGCGGGCCCTGGGGTGTTTGCTCCCAGTGCCCGTGGGAGCGGCCGTCAGGGCTGTACCCAGCGGGGCAGGCCTCGGCCTCCTTTCCCCGGCCCGCGGGCTGCCCGGCGTCTGGTCACTGTCGCGAGTGGTTCGCAGAGCTGTCCCGGGTTCTGTGGGCGAACGCGGAACGTGAACCAGCAGCCTTGGTGTCCTTCCCGTCACCTCTGAGGGGGGCTGGAGCGCTGCTGTGAGGTCAGGTGTTGCCAGAAGCGCTCACTGATGAGGGCGCACCCCCAGCCTCCGCCCGGCCGGGGTCCATGGGGGGAGACTCCGGGCCTGTCCCAGAGGACAGCGCAGCCTCAACTTTGGGCCAGAGGCGCTGTAGCTGAGGGGTGCTAGCTGACGCGTTTGCACTGCAGGCTCTGTGCCCTTGGCTGTGAGCAGAGATGAGCCGGGAGGCCGGGCCATGCAGCCCGCGGTGTGTCCCTCTCAGGGCCCGAGTCAAATCTTCCTACAGACTCTGCTCCTCGGGGCTGCTCCTTAAAGCGCTTACAACTCGCTGGGGACAGCTAGTCCTGGCTGAACAGCTAGTCCTGGTTGAACAGCTAGTCCTCGTTGAACAGCTAGTCCTGGCTGAACAGCTAGTCCTGGCTGAACAGCTAGTCCTCGTTGAACAGCTAGTCCTGGCTGAACAGGGTAAATTAACTTACCATTTGTGCTGCCGGAGCTTTGCGGATGGATGTTCAGTTTTTTGTTGTTTCAAAGTGAAATGCCCGCAGTCCCAGGGCCCTTGCTGTCTGTCCCTCGGGCCTCTGCCCACCAGCGCCGTGCATCTGTCTTAGGTCCCGTCAGACCCGCGCCAGAGACGACACCGCGTGTGCGGGACTCACGGACGGGTTTGTTCCGAACGTCGTGATGCACGTGACATGTTCGGCGCCGACTTCTTCTGTGAAACTACAGCTGAGACCCGCAGCTGACTTCGTCCTTTAATGGCCCGTTTCTCTTCTCTTCCTTTTAAACTAGTATTTCCCCGAGGAGCCGGTGAAGAACCTACTGCTCTCCACGTCTGTGGAGCAGACGGAGAAGTGCTTCATCATTGAGAACGTAGACACCGTCTCTGCAGACGTGATGCACGTGGATGAGGATCACAAAACATACAACTCCCAGACGAGCCAGGACTCGGGCAACTACTCCATCGAGGACGGGAGCGCTGAGAGCGGCGGCAGCCACATCGGCGAGGAGCTGGGCCCGCCGGGGGCGGGGACAGGCGCGCGCTCAGCGGGCGGGAGGTTTGCGTGACGCTGGGAGCCTGAGCCCGGCTCCTCCGGGAACTGTCGAGAGGGTATTGCTTGTGGGAAAAGAAAAAACGCCTTCGGACCACAGGTCCTCAACGTGCAGGCACGCTCCCGATCTGTTGGCAGGTGAAGCTGCAGGAATCGGGACCCGGCTGCCCGCCCTGTCCCCACCGGACGCCGTGAAAGAGCAGCCACTGGGCCTGTCAGCGCCGAGTCGCCCCGACGGCGCTGCCTCTGGTGGGACCTGGGGTCCGGTTCCAGCTGGGCCAGGGAGGCCTGGTGCTGCCAGTTACACTGCCTGGTGCCCAGCCTTGCCTGGCCTGGACGCATCCCCGTCCCCAGAGACAGCAGCCGCTTGGTCTTTCCTGGGCGCTGACGCAGACCCTGGGAGATGTCCTCTGAGAAGCTGAGTGCCCTCCCCCGACCCCTTTCTGAAGAATGACTTACTCTGGAAGACGCCGGCCCCGCCCGGGTGGCTCCGTGGGGTGGGCATTGTCCATGCACGAAAGGCCGCCGGCTCGATTCCCGGTCAGGGCACAGTGCCCAGTAGGGCCTGCCCAGCACGTGGGCCCTGGGCTTGCCTGCCTGTGTGGGGTGCGCCGGAGGGAAATCCCCGACGCCCCAGTTAACACACCAGTGGGGGCAGGTCCCTAAGATGGGGCGCACAGCGTCAGGGCCTCTGTGGTCCTCGGGCCAGCGGCCGGGCAGCAGACAGGCCCGGGTGCCTGCTCACCGGCCCTGCAGCCTCCGTGGTCAGCACAGCTGGCCGGCCTGTTTGCAGCTGACGGGGTTTCTTCTGAAAACCATGGACTCAGGAGCCCAGGAACCTGCCTCGGATTCCAACAGGAAGGGTCTCGGGGAGGCCAGACGGCATCTGGGAGTGTACGTGAGGCTTCTCAGCGCAGCCAGAACTGGCGTGTAGATTAATGTAGGCGTGAATGGCGACATGGCTCCGAACATCACACTTACACCTGCACGTGCACACCCATCCGAGGTGGCCCAGGTCCAGAAGCACCAAGTACAGATCCCATTAGAAATCAGCAGCTCAGAACTTCAGCGTCTGACTGGGCACGGCCGCCCACACAAAGCAATTTTAAAGTATAATCTGGGGCCTGCGCCCTTTCCCAGCTGTGCGGCCGGCACGGGAGTGCCCGGGGATTTGGAGGGTGCACAGACACACACCCGCCCCCACCCCAACTGCCTGGCGCGTCATACATTTGTTTTGTCTGCTGACTGTCGTGCATTTGTTTTGTCTGCTGACTGTCGTGCATTTGTTTTGTCTGCTGACTGTCGTGCATTTGTTTTGTCTGCTGACTGTCTGCCCCACCAGGCCGAGCTCTGAGAGCATGCCTTCCCGGTAGCCCCGGGGCCCCCGGGGGGGCAGGGCCTGCACACAGGAGTGCAGGAAACGTGATCGCGTGGATGGAATGGGACATTTGAACCCCATGCGTACACTGACAACATCTGTATGTTTATTGTGTTCTGGAAGGACATACCAACATTTTTATGCAAAAATCTTTTGTACCAGTCATTTCATTTGTACTTTTGCCCGAAGCCCTGTTGGTGTAAATAGTTTTATATAATAAAACTGGAGCCAAAGTCTGATCTGTTATTGTGCTTGAACTTAGTAAACTTCTATACACCAACGGGGCTGCCCCTGGGGCCTTCACCAAGTTTTCATAAGGGAGGGGCTGGGGCCAGAGCCTGGGCCTGCGATTCGGCGCAGTGTCCCCACCCCCGCCCCGCCCCTACCTCCCCATCCCTGCCTCCTCCCCCCGCCCCTTCCCCTGCCCCCGTTCCTCCTCCCCCCACGCCCCAAGCAGCTTGGGTGCTTTCCTTCCCAACCTCAGCTCCCTTGGGCGGGCGGGCGCGCCACCTCCGGAGTGGGTGCAGGTGCCTGCTCTGTGCGCTGGACTCTACGGCTTTCCTCGTGCAAATACTTCTTTTCCTACGGGATCAGCTCTTCCTACGGAGACCCCCACCCCACGCGGCCCTGCCTCCTAGGCTTCTGCATCCGACATCCCGTCGGGAACCCTTCCATTTTAGTGTTCCCAATAAGTTTTCTCAGTTTTTCCCCAAAATGGACAGGGAAGCAAAATACTTAGTCAATCCATCTCTGATGCCCGAGAAGTGCCCTGTTCCTCAGCAGCAGCGACAATGCCAGCCAGAGGCCGCAGGTCACTCCCCTTCCCTGCGTTAGGTGCTCACAGCAGCACGGCTTGGCCACGGCCACACGCACATGCATACACGGGTGTTGGCTGGGCTGCTGTTACTGAGGGAGGAAATGAGGAACACGTGGATCCCACCAGAGGGCAAAGGAAAGGCGGGAAGAGGACGTGACGTGCTCGTGCAAAGGGCCTCAGGGTCCTGCCCCCTGGTGGCCGGTGCCCCTGAGCGCAAGCTCCCGCAGAGGGTGCGAGTGAAGAAGCAGTGACGGGTGAAGACGAAGAAAAGAAGCAGTTGGAGCAGATATTCTGGCTTAGAGGAGAAAAGGTCTTGAGAAGGGGCACGAGGGAAAGGGGGACCTCTCCACAGCGGGTTTAATGGAACATTCCTCCCCGTGACTCCCGCCGCACCCCGTCCGGAGAACGTCCCAGACTGTCGCGAGGACGGGCTGCGGGGAGCGAACAGACGGAGAGGAAGAACATTTTCTTTCCTCTCCAGTAGAAAGAGGAGACTCTTCCCAGTTTTTATCACGCTTTGGTACTCCAGAGTTTTGCTCATAAAAAATGATTATGAATTTTGTAGAATAAAAGTACATCATCCGCTCTGAAATCTGCCCCAAAGGCCTCCCCCCACATGGAGGGTCTCGTGTCCATATGTCCGTGACCAGGCCCGGCACACTCCCTGGGAGAGAGTGTCTAGCGTTTGCCCGCAGCTCCACAGCAGCAGGGCTGTCTTTTTTGTTAATCCTCACCCGAGGGTATTTTTCCATGTATTTTGAGAGAGTGGAAGAGAGAGGGAAAGACAGAGAGAAACATGGATATGAAAAAGACACATCGATTGGTTGCCTCCTGCACATGCACCCTGACCTGTGCCCTTGGCCAGAATCGAACCTGGGACCCTTCGGTCCAGAGGCCAACGTTCTGTCCACTGAGCCACACTTGCCAGGCAGGACTCTGTTCTTAACTTTGCAGCTGACCCTTGAAGCGGTTAATAAATGTTTAAGTAGGTTCGCCGCTAGAGGGAGACAGTTACCCTGTTTAGACTCACAACCAGCTGGTATTTTAGAAATTGATTCCTAACATGAAGAAGGCAGTGTGTGGCTGACGCTGCTGTTACATCGTTTACAGTTGCTAGATTTCGCCAATAGAAATGCTGCTACCCAGTTACATTTGAATTAAATTTGAATTTCAGGTCAACAATAATTTTTGTAGCTGAAGTGTGTGCCAAATATTGAATGGGACATATTTATAATAAAAATATTTTTTGTTGTAGAATGCTTTGAATATTCTGGCATTTTACTTGTGGAAAGAGGTGGTTGTGAATTTTTGCTTGTGGCGTGTAGATTAATGTTGGCGTGAATGGCGACATATATGGGAGTATATCATTCCCTCTTTGAACTCTCCTAAATGATTTCTACCACATCAACACGTGCAAGTCATGTGCCCCACCTGTAGTTTCAGATAACCACCTCTAGTTTATGTCCCTTGCAATACTTGGGACGTACTTGCTGTGAAATATTATTCACTGTTTTCCTGAAATCCGCATGTGGCTGGATGTCCTGCATTTTCATTGCAGCCCTCGAGATGTTAAGCTTCAAAAGGACTATTGGGCCTTCCCAGGCCCACAGACCAATGTACATAATGCCCGACAGAGACATACACCAGCCACATCACACATGACATGCTTCACTCACCACTGAAAACAATGGTTACAAACATTATTCAGGGAGAGTTATAGTTGTTCTTATGGAAAACAATACAATTATATATATATAAAGAGCCAGGGTCCATAACGTCCAAAACGACTGAATGGATGACCGAACACTGGAAGTCAGTCCTGCAGTCAGTGCTAGGTTGCCGCGGCGACCCAGCACTGAATGCCGCTGCTGCAGGTGCTGAGACCTAGCACTGACTGCCAAGGGGGCTGTGGATCAGGCCCAGAGAGAGGCCCAGAGAGAGAAGCAGGGTCTGATCCGCAGCCTCCGTAGCAGCTGTTGACCAGTCCTTGCCTCTCTTTCACTCTGGGTCTCGCCAGCAGCTGCAGAGGCTGTTGATCCGCCCTGCCTCTCTGATCAGGCCTGGAGATAGGCCCAGAGATGCTGACTGGCATAGAAACCAACCAATCAGAACCCAATCTGGGTGAACTGCAAAGACAGAACCTGAGGAGGGGTTTTAAGGGCAACAGCTGTTTGGTGTAAGGTGTAAGAAAGTGGTTCAATTTTTTAATGACCTGTTTGGCAGTATAGTACACATGGCTGTCTATCTGTGCAGATATAGGGATTATGTATTTTTGTCTGCCAAAAGCATCTCCTCCTGCTGAAAAAGGCTTTCCCCCCATTTAAGCAATCCTATCCTATGTAACCTATCTATACTAATAAAAGGGTAATATGCTAATTAGACCACGTTGACTGGCCATCTTCTGGATGTCTGACTTCCTTTCAGACAAAGCCATGGTGGTGGGGGCCAAAGCAGAGGCAGTTAAGGGTGATCAGGCCAGCAGGGGAGGGCAGATGGGGGTGAGATCAGGCCAGCAGGGGAGGGCAGTTGGGGGCGAGATCAGGCCGGCAGGGGAGGGCAGTTGGGGGTGAGATCAGGCCGACAGGGGAGGGCAGCTGGCTTCAATGCTTGTTCAAGAGACGAGAGTAAGGGGGTGAGTCAGTGCTCAAAGAGTCATCTCAGCCACACGGTGTGCAGGCAGTGATCATGCCCTGGGCCAGGCCTGTCCCCTTTCAGGTCCAGCTCAGCTCAGACTCACGACCTACTCCTTCCAGCCTCCCAGGGCGGTCACAAGGGATGTGGCGCTTCCTTCTCCCATTCTCCCTCACTATAATGCCTGCTCCTTAGGAGACAAGCTTGCAGCAGAGAAGGCGGTGGCTCCGTGTCTGCCCACCTGCTTCCATCCTGCTCAGGAAAACCAACAACCAGACCTACCTGGGTCAGGACATGGCGGCCAGCTCAAGTCTTCTTTCGCTTGCCCTTTCCTTGTTGCTCAAAATGAGATGTTGATGAATAGAACTTCAAGAAACCCCCTGCACAGCCACATGCTGAGTATGTATTGTGAAGGACTGATATGCAACAAAGCATGACCCCTGACCACAAGAGAATGAAATCGGAAATCAATTCACAGAAGGACAGTTGAGACATTCACACACATGTGGAAATTAAACAGCGTGCTCATGAACAGCAGATGGGTCCAAGAAGGCATCACAAGGGGAGTGAAAACCTTAAAGATGTTTCAAAAGGAAGACTCAACACACCCAAACCATGGGATGCAGCTAAAGCTGTGCTCAGAGGGAAAGTTATAGCTATAAGTGACTATATGAAGAAAGAAGAAGGATCTCAAGTCAACAACTCAACCTTCTCCTTTAAGAAACTAGAAAAAAGAAGATCACACTAAACCCAAAGAAGCAGAAGGAATATTAGAGGGGAAAATACATGAAACAGAGAATAGAAAAACAATAAGGAAGATCAATGAAACCAAAAGCTTGTTCTGTGAAAAGATCAAGAAAACTGATGAGCCTTTAGCCAGACTGGCCAAGAAAAAAGAAAGACTGACATGACTAAAATCAGGAAAGAGGCGACATTACTCTCAAACTTACAGACATAAGCGGGCTATAAAGGGATGCTGGGAACAAGTGCACGAAAATATTAGATAAACTCGAAGAAGTGGATAAATTCCTACGACACAAACGACAAAAACGGGTTCAGGAAGAAACAGAAAATCTGCCTAGACCTGTGGCCTGTAAAGAGATTGGGTGAGTAATCCAACCAATGACAACCCAGCGTCCCCCGCGAAAGGGCCTGGGTCCGAGGCGCTCCATCAGCCAGCATTCAAGGGAGAAGCAGAACCGCCGCGAGGGACACAGGACAAGGTTCCGCGGAGGCAGAAACAAAAACTCCAAAAACTGATTCAAGAAAAAAACAGAACACCTGACTAGACCTGTAGCATGCAACCCGGGCATGTGCCCCTGACCGGAATCGAACCCGGGACCCTTCAGTCTGCAGGCCGACACTCTATCATCATTGAGGTTTCTCTCTCTCTCTCCCTCCCCCTTCCTCTCTGAAATCAATTTTAAAATATATTTTTTTTAAAGAAGAAGGTAAAAGAGACAGAAAGCATGACTTGGAGGGGCTGAAGGGAGGGGTGTGGGGAGCTGTTGTTCAACAGACTGAGTTTCAGTTCTGCTCGAGGAGGAAGCCCGGGGCCTGTATTCATCATGGTTAGCGCCGAGCTGGGCCCTTAACCAAGGAGAAGAAGGTCCGTTTCAGGCGGCGTGTATTTCACCGCGTTTTTAAGAAAGAATTGCCCGCCGTGTGCTTTTTAAGTCTGTCCTTCCTTGTTTGGGGGAAGAAAAGACTGGATCTGCGTGTGCGTTTACCATGTGTTCAGAGGCTCGGGCCGCTTTGCCGTCTGCGTGTCCGTGTTTTGGCTTTTGCTGTGGAAGCGCAGACCTCCACGTTCTCACACATGTTTTCATGGGGGATGCTGTGTGCTTCCTTCCTTCTGGCGGCGAGAGTCGGGTCAGGTTCTCTCACGGAAAACACGGGGAGGCGTCGAATCGCACACGCGGAGTCCGAGGAGCCGGAGGGAAGCACTCGGGGTCCGGGGAGAGGCCGACGAGCGGGAAGGCGTCCGTGTTTTCCTGACTAATGGGTGCAGCCGAGGTTCCTGGTGCGTTACTTCCTCCTTCCCCGGAGCCTGTTCTCTTACCGCCCCGCCCCACCCCTCCCCCTGCTGTCTTAGCTGCCCAGAGTTCAAGGCCAGAAGTGCTTTATCACACGCTTGTATCACATGCAAATCTCTTTCGAAAGCAAGCATGTGTTAGTCACACGGCTGCTGCTGCTGTCACTGTCCAGCAGGTACTTCCTCGTTGCTCTTAACCCGACGGACACCCGTCAGGAGGCGGGTGAGGAGCTGCGAGTCCTCTCCAGGCATTGGCTGCGAAGCCCCTACAAGAACGCACACGTCCCGGACCCCGCACACGCTCCTGACATCCAAAAGGTGTCCGAGGAGTTTAAGTAGTTGCGAAGGATGTACTCTCCAGTCGGTTGTAAGTGTTCACACTAAAAATAAACATTCTTTATCGCTCATAAATGTCTCCAGTGTATACGTTTATGTTTTTTAAAAAATACATATTTTTATTTCAGAGAGGAAGGGAAAGGGAGAGATAGAAACATCAATGATGAGAGAGAATCATTGATCGGCTGCCGCCTACACGCCTCCTGCTGGGGATCAATCCCGCAACCCGGGCATTGAACCATGTGCCCTGACCAGGAATCAAACTGTGACCTCCTGGTTTATAGGCCAACGCTCAACCACTGAGCCGCCCGGCCAGGCTTGGATGTATATATATATTTTTTAAATATATTTTTATTGATCTCAGAGAGGAAGGGAGAGGGAGAGAGAGATAGAAACGTCAATGATGAGAGAATCATTGATCGGCTGCCTCCTGCACGCCCCCTACTGGGGATCAAGCCTGCAACCCGGGCACGTGCCCTTGACCAGAATGGATCCTGGGACCTTTCAGTCCGCAGGCCAATGCTCTATCCACTGAGCCAAACCAGCTAGGGCAGATGTATATGTTGACTTAAACAAGCAAACTTCAGAGAAAGAGAGAGGGGAGTTTATGACGTTCGTGAGACAGTTAAAAACTCAAGCACTAACTGCACTTTTATAACATGAATTACTCCTGGCCGGGTGGCTCAGTTGGCTAGAGTATCGTCCCAATACACTAAGGTTGCGGGTTTGATCCCCCGTCAGGGCTCAGACAGGAATCAACCAGTGAGTACATAGATAAGTGGAACCACAAATCAATGGCTCTCTCTTCCTCTCTCTCTCTCTCTCTCTCTTTCCCCGCTCCCTCCCTCAAATGAATAAATAAAAATTTATTTTAAAAAAGACTACACTATGAATTTTTAATTTATTTTGGGTAATGGTCCCTTGTATGTTGAAGACACAGAAAGGTCTATAGATGACATCATATGGTAGCTGGATTGAATTTGCAATCACACCGATGAGTGGGAGTGGGGGGTGCCCCCAGTCGCTGTGATGCCCCTCGGAGGGAACAGCACACCCTCCCCGCCCCTCCTTCCCCCCCCGCCGTGTTGCCAGGAGGCACAGCCCTGACAGTGCCTTCGGGGGGCCTGGCTGCGGAGCCCCCGCCCACACCAGGGTCCTGTCCACGCAGGGGCTGACCCCCCTGGGACACCCCTGAGGCCCTCCCGCCAGAGGGCTCCCTTGTGCAAAGGGAGTTGACCCTGAGCGCATTCCCACGCCAGAGCCGCTCCTGGGACCCCACTCTGCAGCTGGAGGAAACAAGCTGGGCCACGGGGGGGAGGGAGGGGTTGGGAGGGCAGGGCAAGGGGGCAACCATGCTAGAAGCAGGGTGTGGGGGGCAGAGTTCAAGGATGGCCCTGCGATCTCACACCTGGAGCCTGAGGCCATGATGGGTTTCACTCCCACGATTAGGTTCTCTCCTAACCCCGTTGACCTTGAGACGGGTACCAGCTGGGCCTGGGCCTTGTGAGCAGGGAGTTTCCTCTGGCTCATCACAGAAGAGGAAGTCAGAGGGCCCGCACCCCATCGCCGGCCCGAAGACGGAGGGAGCCACGAGGCATGGAACGGGTGCCTCCAGCTGCTGGCTGACAGCCACAGGGACCAGGCCTCCCCCTCAGCCCGGGGCCTGAGTTCTGCCCACAACCAGGAGGGACTTCTTTCCCCCGGAGCCTCCGACAGGAGCTCGGCGCCCCTGCACCTCGATTTCCATGTGACGCGCTGAGCAGAGAACCAGCCTGGGGCTCCGAAGGGGGAGCAGTGATCTGAGAGGACCAGCTCCCCGCGGGCTCAGGGACGCGGGTGCCCTGAGCAAGAAGTGTTCCTTCGACGTCAGTAACATCGTAGCCGCGGGAATAACCGCGAGCTGTCTGTTCGCCCTCTGCCTTTAGAGAGGAGCTGGTGAAAGGCAGCCTCTCTCACTTTGGTTCTCTCTCAAACCAAACCCGGCCGCGTCCCAGCCCCTGGCACCCGCTTCCTGTCCCTCACATCTCCCGGCGGCAACCGCCAAGAAGAGATTCGAGGAGATACGTGAGCTGAAGCTCCGCGTCTGCCTCCTCCTGCCATTTCAGGGACAGGAAGCTGGGAAGCCAAGGCCAGGGGCAGCCCTTCAGCCCACAGACCGGTGGGTGCTGGCCGCAGGGTGCAGCTCGCCTCACCCCCAAGGTCAAGGCCGGCCGCCGTGGCCTCCCCTCCCCCCCCCCAGGACACAGGACACAGGACACAGGTGGCTCGGTGCCGGTCAGTGTGAAACAGCTCCGTGGGGAAGTGCACTTCTCGGATCCTGCGTGGGGCGGTGACCCGGTGGCCTGTTAACCCACTTCCTCAAACGTGTGCTGGGCTGGTTCAGGGCGCCGCCCGGACGGAGCGCGGCGTCTGCTCAGACTTCCTCCCACAGGCCCCGTGGCTCTCCGTGTGCGGGCTGCGGAGCTCAGCGCCCGGGCGGACAGGCCGCTCTCTCCCAGATGGGGCCAACGTCCCGCCTTGAAGCCGGGCACCAAAAAGTGCATCCGACAGACGGGCCTTCAGCGCATCCTCCCCCAGGGGAGCATGTCCCCCGTCCCCTCCCCCCTCTTCAGCCTAAGGGACCCCTGAGACTTGCCGCCAGGGGAGCAGCGGGCAGTGGCAGCGGGTCCGAGCCTAACCCTCCACCCTTTTCTCTGACTCCCCAGAGAGCCGAGCCGCCCAGCCTGGGCCCTCCCTCGGCTTCTCGGCCCTTCCCCGGTCGGTGCTCTGTCCTGAGCGCTGGCTAGGGGCCTATGGACAGTGGAGTGCTGAGGACTACCGTGGTCAGAAACAGGAACCCGCTCTGTGAGCCGCGCTTGCCTTGTTCTGACTAAAGAACTCACATGCTCCCTGGCTGGGAGCTGCAGGTCCCCCGGCGCCCAGGAGTGAACCTTGGACCTGGCAGTCAGCCTCGAAGTGCGGTCCATCCCTGGAAAGATTAACAGCCTCGTTGCCCAGACAACGGAGCCTCGCCCAGCCTGCCTGCTTCCCCAGGCCTGCGATTCCTGCTGCCCACGTCCTCTCTGTCCTCCCCCGTGGAAGCCGCCGGCTCCTGGGGGCAGAGCAGGTGCTTGTGGGTGACCCGCGGCTCTCACGCTGCTGGCAGGACAGGAATCATCGCTCAGAGGATCCCACCCTGTCTCTGCCGAACCGGCTCAGGTCGGGACAGGCAGCCGGACCCCTGCGTTGTCTGGTTTCATTTCTGCTGCAGCCAGGAAATTCTTGCTTAAAAAAGACGGGGGCTTCAAGGGGCCGTCGGGGTCCAGTCCCCTCTCCGCCCTGTGGCTGTGGGAGGCGGGCAGAACGCCGGCCGGGGCGGCAGAGTAGTGATGTGAGACGGGCGCTCACCCCGGGCCATAGGGATGTCGCGGGGATAAGCAGTTTCTACGGCAGTTCGTGGTTTCAGGATTATCGGAGATTCTAGAATCCTGAGCTTCAGACACACTATCTTTTCTAAAAATGTCTTCCATTATATGGTGAGAGAGGCTGCCCCGGTGGCGTGGCTCAGTGGTTGAGCCTCGACCCACGAACCAGGAGGTCACAGTTTGATTCTGGGGCAGGACTCAGGCTCGATCCCCAGTGGGGGGTGTGCAGGAGGCAGCCGAGCGATGATTCTGTCTCATCATTGGTGTTTCTATCTCTCTCTCCCTCTCCCTTCCTCTCTGAAATCAATAAAAATATATATTTTTTAAAAAAGTAAAAAGAGAGAGACTGCTGCTGATTTGAAATCAAACCAACATTGCCAACCTCAGACTTCCCCGCTGCAATAAACAAACTCCTTCCTGACAGTGGCCAAGACCAGAGCCTCCGAGCCGCTCTTGACCCGCGCGCCCCTCCCCCCACGTCTCACTCTCCATCACTCAGGAAATCCGCCCGCACAGCCACCAGAGCTCGAGTCTGACCACTTTTACCGCCTCCACGCCACGGCTGCCGCCTCGTCCAAGCCGCCATCACCTCTTGGTAGATGGTTGCAATTGCTTACAAGCTGGCTGGCCTTCCGCCCTTTCCCTCCTCAGTCATTTTAAATGTATTGCATTGATTTTTTACAGAGAGGAAGGGAGAGGGATAGAGAGTTAGAAACATCGATGAGAGAGAAACATCGATCAGCCGCCTCCTGCACACCCCCTACTGGGGATGTGCCCGCAACCAAGGTACATGCCCCTGACCGGAACCGAACCCGGGACCCTTCAGTCCACAGGCCGACGCTCTATCCACTGAGCCAAACTGGTTAGGGCTTTTTTTTTTTTTCTTTTAATCTCTTTGAGTCAGTATCCCCAATGCTTGAAAGAGCCTGGCACACAGTAGGTGCTCACTAACAATTAATGGTTACATAAATGAATGAGTAAACAAATGATTTAGTCACCTGTCAGATGGCTCAGCGTGACGCTCCCTGGAGTCACAGTGGGAGAGGGGCGCGGCAGGTCCGGTCGGCAGGTTGGGAAAGCCATGGCCTTCCCTCTACCACCTGCCTGTGAGAACTGGAGCACCTGTGGGCGGCACGGCCTCTGCCGACCTCCCGACCTCATCACTCTCACAAAAATAAGCTCACGTTATTAAAAATTAAACTTTGACTCTCCAATCTGAGTGTTGTGAACTGAATGTCTGTGTCCCCCAAAAATTCACATATTGAAACCATACCCCCACGTGATGTATTAGGAGGCGGGCTTTTAGAAGATAATTAGGATTACACGAGGTCATGAGGGTGGAGCTCTCACAAATGGGATTAGTGCCCTTATAAGAGTCACCGGAGAGCTTGCTCCCCACTTTGCTCTCTGCCAGGTGAGGACACGGGAGAATTTGGAGTCTGCAACCAGCAGGGGGCCTACACTCTGACCTTGGACTTCCGACCTCCAGAACTGCGAGCTTTCATAGACACACTCTCACAAGCCACCTGCAATCTTGCTGGGAAATCTTTCCTACATGAAGTCAAGAACCCACACACTGCCCAGCCGGTGTGGCTCAGTGGTTGAGGGGTGACCCAGGACCCAAGAGGTCAGTGAATCCATTCCTGCTAGGGCACATGCGAGGGGTGCAGGCGCCATCCCCAGTAGGGGGTATGCAGGAGCAGCCAATTGATGTCTCTCTCTCCCTCTCCCTCTCCCTTCCTCTCTCTGAAATCAATAAAAAAATATTTTTAAAAATAAATTAATTAATCCCTAGACAGTTTGGCTCAGTGGATAGAGCATCGGCCTTCGGATTGAAGGGTCCCGGTTTCATTCCAGTCAAGGGCATATGCCTGGGTTGCCGGCTTGATCCCCAGTAGGGGGCGTGTAGGAGTCAGCTGATCAATGATTCTCTCTCATCATTGATGTTTCCCTCGCTCTCTCTCCCTCTCCCCTCCTCTCTGAAATCAATTTTAAAATATATATTTTTTAAATTCCTTAAAAATAAATAAAATAAAATAAATAAACACAAATTTCCGTTGGCCCCACCACCTCCTCAGCTCACCGCCCTGCCACAAGCGCTCCCCACACCCACTCTCTGGCTAACCCCCATGGTCCGGAGCCGCCTCCGGACACCCCTTCTTCGAGTCCCTGCTGGCTGCCCCACCCGGGCTCTGACCCAGCCTCCCGGCCCTCTCCCCCGCAGTGGGCAGGGGTGGACCCTGCTGACCAGTGCTCCTCTGAGAATGGCCTAGGCCCCCGCAGCCGCCTTCTCCTGGCCCCGCTCTTTCTCGCCTCTCCTCTTGTTTGGTGACAAGTCCCCGGAGGCAGCGGCCGTATGATCGCGTCGCACTCTTTGGAAGCTCACGTCTCATCCGCCCTCGAGGAACATCGGCCGATGTGCTCACTGGCGCTGTGTGTGCATTTGCTGCGCGATGGAGCCTCGCGCTGGCTCTGGGGTGGGACCCGAGGGCACCGCGCATCCGAGGGCACAGCCCGGCCCAGCCCCGCCTGGGGGCACCATCCGATCTGAGGGCACAGCACGGCCCAGCCCTGGCCTGGGGGCACCGCGCATCCCATCCAAGGGCATGGTCTGCACCACTCGGGTGCGCACCGGCTTCGAGGAACGGCTGCTGGGCTGGGCGGCTGGCTGCTGGGCGCTCACTGTTCCTTCCACCTCCGCTGAGTAACCTTTGAGACTGTGGTTATAGCATGATAACCACATGTCACCGCTCGCCGTCAGCGGGAACATGGAAGGGCTGTAATCGCGGTAAGTGTCTTCTCACCTCGACCACAGCCTGCAGCGCGGGAGCAGGTGGCGGTCCCGTGGGTGTGGGCGGCGTGGCCCAGGCAGGAGGGCTGCTGGCTGCGCAGGGCGCCGGGACCGGGACCCGCGGGCGCAACCTGCGCTCCCCACCCCTTTCCTGCCGGGCTGACCCGCTCAGGGGCGCCCAGGGGTGCCGGGTGGGGGGGTGCGGCCTCGCCTGCCTGCGCCCCTGGCCTGGCCCCCGCTGCGATGGAGCTGCTTCTGGGCGGGCGCCTGGGGCGGGGACGGGCCGCCTGCACGCGTGTCCAGCGGCTGGTCAAGGCCACGCTGCCCTCCCCGCTCCAGGGCGCAGCATGGAGCCTGGCTGGCCTGAGGGCCTGACCCTCCCAGGGACCCGCCAGCCCAGGTCAGCCCAGGTCTCCTCGCCACCGCTGACCGCTCCGGGTCAGGAGGGAATAGCAGCTCTCTCCTAGCCCCACGGGGGACCCCCAGCTGAGAGGCAGGGCGCTGCGCCACGGGAGTCAGCGCCGAGGACATTGCCGGCACCTCAGGAGGGTCCCAGGCCCACTCTGCGCTGTCGGTGGTGACCTGGCCTCGGGGTTCCTGTGAAAGTGTCCCGTGGGGCCCCCCGGCCAGCCCAGGTCTTGGTACCTTCTCAGGGGTCCCTCCCTCGCCAGGCCGCTGACCAGTGACCAGGCGGCCTGTGGCTCTGGCCCGGGCCCAGGCCGCGCTCAGGCTGGCAGTCAGCTGTGTCTGCAGCGTGTCCTGGAACTGGGGGCAGCTGGGTTCTACCAGCACGTGACACACAACAGATTCCTTTCTGTCTTGTCCCATTGTGGGTCGCTCCGACCACTGAGCCACACAGGCCAGGGCCCGACGCTGGTTTTCCTGGCCTTCTCAGAGAGGGTGTGTTCGCGCTGCCTCCTCACACTTCACAGGTGCTCGAGGGCCTGGGAGTTTCAAGATGTAAACTGTGGTCCCTTCTGGGGTGTAAGATTATGGGGAAATTTTTTTCTCTTTATTATTTTTCTGTAGTTTATAGATCCCCCCACAATGAGCAAGTGTTATTATTATCACAGGAAAACAATAGTAAAGAAAGCTTGCCTGTGTTACGTGTACAAGTCCCAAATCCATGAAAATTCTCCTTCAGTCAGACACACGCCCGCCATCCAGGCATGTGCCCTTGACCGGAATCGAACCGGGACCCTTCTGTCCGCGGGCCGACGCTCTATCCACTGAGCCACACAGCCAGGCCATGAGGTGCACTGGTTACTCGGTGCCTGAGAGCAGAGGGCATGGCACAGCGCTCACGCTCACTCTGTGTCAGCGAGTCGGGTCCGGCTGACTTTTCCCAGGTCCCGCCCGCAGCCCGCGGGCCCAGGATGGACTTTATCCCGTCGCTCCCCAGCTCTGCTGGAGTCTCACGTCCGGCAGAGTCTTTTCAGGGGGAATGCGGACCCAGAAAAAAGGTTGTTTGTGGAGAGGAGGGCTTCGCTGAAGAAACCCGCTGTCCCCACAACCACCCCTCCCCTGGGGCCCCGCAGACCCCACACACGCTCTGCCCCTGCTTCCTGGCTCAGGGCTCCCGAGGCCCTGCGGCTCCTGGGTGGCAGGTGTCGTCTGTCCTGATGGGTGACTCTGGGTGGCCCTAGGATGAGGCTGGTCCCACAAAGTCAAACCTTGATTAGAACGGGGAGCACCAGCCACCCCGACTCCGTGGAGAAGGGAGACCGGCTGGAGGTTAATGGTTAACTTGCCTACGTGAGCGGCTCCATGAACCCCATGGGGTGTGCCCTGCCCCGCCCGGACAGAGCGCCGGCTCGGCAAGCCCAGACCCCACCCTGTGTGTCCCACCAGCTGTCACCTGAACCCCTTACCACGCCCTCAGTCACCGGGCAGAGGTGGTCACTGCTCCTGAGGTCTGTGAGCTGCTTCCGGGAGGGGTCATGGAACCTCGATTTGTAGGCAAGTCAGACAGAATTGTGGGTGACCTGGGGACCTACTACTCACAATGACTTCTGGAGCGGGGGGCAGTCTCGTGGGACAGAGCCCCGAGCCTGTGTGTCCGATTCACTCCAGACGGATGGGTCAGGATTGAGTTAAATTACAGGACACCCGCTCAGCTGGCGTGGCTCCGTGGCTGAGCGTGGACCTATGAACCAGGAGGTCGGGGTTCGATTCCCGGCCAGGGCACATGCCCGGGTTGCAGGCTCGATCCCTGGTGGGGAGAGTGCAGGAGGCAGCCAACTGATGTTTCTCTCTCATATCTCTATCCTTCTCCCTTCCTCTCTTTATAATCAATAAAACGTATTTTAAAATCTATTTAAAAAAATAGGAAAAGGAGGTGTGTCCATTGATGGATGAGTGGATAAAGAAAATGTGGTATATACTATGTGGGTGGACCTCCAAGGTATTGTGCTAAGTGAAATGAGTCAGATAAAGAAAAACAAATACTGGATAGTCTAACGTACATGTGAAATCTTTTTCAAAAAAAAATAAAACACAAAACAAACTCATACGCCCTAGCTGGTTTGGCTCAGTGGATAGAGCGTCGGCCTGCGGACTGAAGGGTCCCAGGTTCGATTCCGGTCAAGGGCATGTACGTTGGTTGTGGGCACATCCCCAGTGGGGGGCGTGCAGGAGGCAGCTGATCGATGTTTCTCTCTCATCGATGTTTCTAACTCTCCCTCTCCCTTCCTTTCTGTAAAAAATCAATAAAATATATTTAAAAAAACAAACTCATAAAGAGACGGAGGATGCAAAGCAGCTAAAAGAAGTCAAAAGGTACCAGCGTCCTGTGCTGAGACAAGTGCCCCGGGGGAAACACACAGCATGGCGACCGCGTTAGTAACTGTTAGTAACTCGGCGTGGAGTACGCAGAAGCTGCTGAGAGAGCGAGTCCCACCCGTTCTCAGCAGGAAAACAATGGCCACACCCGTGGAGACGGATGCTCACTGGCCTTATTGTGGCCATCAGGTCACAGTTCATACCGATTTTGAACCGTTGTGTTGCACACCCAAAAGTTACCATAATCTATGTCAGTTACACCTCAATTTTGAAAAAAGAGTAAAGGAGACGTGATGACAGAAGCAGATCAGAGAGAGACTGAGAGCAGGCAGCTGCGTGAAGATGGAAGAAGCCCCTACACACTCACACAAAGTCACACTCACACAAAGTCACACTCACACACTCACACAAAGTCACACACACACTCACACAAAGTCACACTCACACACTGTCATACACACACACTCACATAGTCTCACACTCACACACACTCTCACACAGTCACACACACACACAGTCTCACTCACACTCCCACACACAGTCACACACTCTCACACACACACACACACACACTAAGGAAGCAGGCAGCCTCTAAAAACAGGAAAAGGCAGGAGACAGGCTCCCCAGACCTGCAGGAGGCGTGCAGTCTGACCTGGATGTAAGAGAAGATGCTTCTGTTTTCACCGCTGAGCTCGTGCTAATGCGGCACAGCAGCTGCCAGAGGACAATCCGGGGCCCAGGCAGGGCCCCGCGGCCTCCAGGACACACTGGCTGGAGGGGCCACTGAGTCCCTAGCTCCCGCCTGGTCCTGGCACCGCTGGGGCCCTTTGGGGAGGGAGTGAAGGCCCCAGCGGTCTCGGCACTTCACGGAGCCCAGGGGAGGCTGCGGGGGGTAAAACATCCGCTTCTCCCTGCAGTTGGAATGCTGCCTCGGGCGGCCCCAGGGGCTGCCACCAGAACCCCAACTGACTCCGGGGGCCAAACAGGAACTGAACCCCCCACGTGGCTCATGTGGAGTCACGTGCGGCCATGCCAGCGTCCTTCTGAAACGTCACTGTCACTGCTCCCCAAACCACCTGCCTGAGAGAGAGGAGCAGCCAGCGGCAGCCGGGGCCTCCTCGCGGGGGTCCCCACACTCGAGCGGGGAACTTGCCCCAGGAACCAGATCAAGGCCGGGGTGTCCATCTGCTCGGGCCACAGCCAAGTACCCACACAGGCGGCTCGGATGACGCACGCTTCTCTCTCACAGTGCGGGGTTGGGCCTCCGAGGTCCGGGTGCCAGGGGGCCCAGTGCTTGAAGGCCACTAACCCAGCACAAGGGCCCCACCTCATCCCCTCATCTCACCCCCTCCAAGTACCACCGCAGTGCGGCCAGGGCTTTAACATACGTCTTTGGGGGACACCTTCCGTCCACACCCGCCACACACACAACACACAACACACACACACACACACACACACACACACACACACACACTCTCACACAGTCACACAGTCACACACACACTCTCACACAGTTACACACAAACACACACACACACTCTCACACCGTCACACACAAACATGCACACTCTCACACAGTCACACACCCACACAGCCACACACACACACACTCACACAGCCACACACACACACTCACAGTCACACACACACATGCACACTCTCACAGTCACACACAAACACACACACTCTCACACACACACATGCACACTCTCACAGTCACACACAAACACACACACACATGCACACTCTCACACAGTCACACACTCATGCACACACTTTCACACAGTCACACACACACACACGCACACTCCCACAGTCACACACAAACACACACACTCTCACACAGTCACACACACACACACTCTCACACAGTCACACACAAACAACACACACACAGTCTCTCACACTCACACACAGTCTCTCTCTCTCTCTCACACACACACACACACACACACACACACACACACACACACACACGAGGAAGCCCCTGTTTTCCCAGTAAACAAACCCACCGTAGACACAGAGGCTCCAGGGTCCATTTCCCAAACACAAACAGTAGCAGTGATCACACCCAAAGACGTGTGTGCAAACAGAGATTCACATGTGTGTTTTGAAAACAAGGGAATCACACAGGTGAGGAACATATCCGAAGAGATTCACATGTGTGCAAAGGGAGTTTAAATTTCGAATAAAATTTTAAAAACAGTTTTAACCTGTGTTTGTAGGACGGTGACGTTTAAGTTCTGGTGTGGCGTGGGGCCGACTTCCCGGGAAAACGCTTCAAGCAGCGGGGCCTGCGGGAGCTCCGGGCCCGCGGAGGGAGGTTTTCTGTGGTTTGGCTGCGAGGAGGTGTGCACAGGAGGGGGGCCTGGCACAGCCGCCAGGGAGGCTGGGTGCCCAAACCTTCTGGAAGGAGGACTCCCACGGCTGAAACTCCTGAGAGCACGCGTGTCCCACCGCTGCTGGACGGGGAGAAGGCAAGACGCGGAGCCACCCAGCCTCCTGCAGTTTGCTACCAGGATGGAGACTCCCCTCCCCCCCATAGACCCCAGGGGGTGGGGCACGTGTTCTGACCTGAGGGAGGGGGCGGGTGACTCACCGGATGCCCCGCTGCTGCCCCTGCCCTGCCTGCCTGCGCTTGTCTGCTAACCCCGCTGCGGCCCGCCCGCTGCGTCAGCAGAGCCAGAGGCAGATCTAAGCACATCCCGGTAACGATAGGGTCGCAATCTTCCCAGAAAACCGGGGTGCATTTGTGTTTCTCTGAATTACAAAACCCAAGGGGTTCAGGACACATGCCCCGCCCCGGCCCCGAGGGATCCCCGGCCCACGCCTTCCGGTGGCCCTGGCGGTGGGGCTTCGCAGGTTCACCAGGGGCAGGACCCTGGGAGCCTCGGCATTTACCTGAGCGCAGGCAGAGCTTCTCTCTGGAAAGGGTTCAAGGACCAGTAAGTCTCCTCCTCTGCCTGTCTCTCCTGCCTCTTCAGGGGGAACAACCGGCGGGTGCCGTTTCCCCACACCCGCAGGGCCCTCCAGCAGGGAGAAGGGGAGGAGAGAGCGTGTCATTTGGGGACAAGGTTTTATTTTATTTTTTAATTTTTAAAAATATATTTTTATTGATTTCAGAGAGGAAGGGAGAGGGAGAGTCAGAAACATCAACGATGAGAGAGAATCATGGACCGGCTGCCTCCTGCACGCCCCCCACTGGGGATCGAGCCCGCACCCCAGGCCTGTGCCCTGACCGGGAATCGAACCGTGACCTCCTGGTTCCTGGGTCGATGCTCAGCTCCTGAGCCAGGCCGGCCGGGTGGGAATGGGGTTTTATGGTGGCCGTACAGGGGGAGCAGAAATTGCGGAAGATGAAGGAGGGGCATGGGGGACAGAGCGAGAGGACAGGACCGGTCACCGAGGCCCGGGACGAGTCCGTCCGGCCTGCAGGGGCATTTCCTGAGCAGCGGGCACAGGAGTGGCTCTGGCTCCACGGAGCCGCGCTCCAGGGCTGCGTCGGGTTCAGAGCTCTTGCTGCTCTGTGGGGATCGGGGGGGACACTCGCCCCCCTACACTTGGGGGCATCATCTCAGTGGAGATCGATGCCGATTGAGACCGTGTCAAATAGAAAAGATGGTGATGGGGAAAGTGACAAAGCTCTCAGGATGTGGCAGCTCAGGCGAGAGATGGAGTCTTAGAAATCAGGTTGTGGGTACGGGAGGGGGAGGGGGAGAGGAAGCACGGGGGGCGGGGGGAGGATGGGCAGCGTGGGAAGAGACATGGTGCACGTGACCTTCCAAAGCACGTCTTCTTGTTGGGGACCCGTGGGAAGAGTGCCAGGCAGGGTGAGGAGCGGGTCCGAGGTGCACGGGGCTTTGGAGCGAGATGGGCCGGCCAGGAGCCCACCCCACCAGCGCCTGGCTGTGTGACGTGGGGGCATGATCAGTCAGCTTTTGATCACAGGTGCAGAGCACCAGCCACATCGTGTGTGTTTCATGTATGTGTGTGTTTCATGTATGTGTCTGTCTCATGGGTGTGTGTCTCGTGTGTGTGTGTGTGTGTGTGTGTGTGTGTGTGTGTGTGTGTGTGTATGAGAGAGAGAGAAAGAGAGAGACAGGGATCTGACCTTAGGCAATGGTGGGCGTGGCCAAAGCCTGTGTCACACTGTTCTCGGGGCTGGAGCCTGGAGTCCGGGCAGGGGCGGGGGGGAGGGTGGACAGAAGTGGAGGACGCAGGACAAGCTGGAACCGGCGGCCGAGCGGGAGCCCCAGGTCTCTCCCCATCTCCAAGCCTCCAACGTGGACGACTGTGCGTGTGTCCTCCGGAAGGCCGCCCTCTCATCGGAGCTGAACACGGCCTGGCTCAGAGACAGGCTGCAGCGGGTCCAGGAGCTGGAGGAGCCGGGCGGCTGCGGGTTAAAATAATGGTGATGATAATAAATTCATATCCGTTCATTACATCATGCTGGACATGCCTCTCTAATACTCTTTTACCTACATTTTAGAAAATATATTTTTATTGATTTCAGAGAGGAAGGGAGAGGGAGAGAGAGAGAGAAACATCAACGATGAGAGAGTCATGGATTGGCTGCCTCCTGCACACCCCACACTGAGGATGGAGCCCACAACCCGGGCCTGTGCCCTGACCGGGAATCCAACCGTGACCTCCTGGTGCATAGGTCGATGCTCAGCCCCTGAGCCGCGCCGGCCGGGCTTACCTACATTTTTATTGTAATCTTTGCCTCTACATACGACAACCCTTTGTAATCGCGCTGCAGAAAGTTCACTCAGTCTTTCCTCTAGAATAACTGATCAAAATGTTTAATATTGATACTTAGAAGTGTTTTTAACGTCACAACTTGTTGTTGATATGTGATGTCCAAAATGTGGCACAGCCACCCCAACCCCCGTCAGCGAGGGAAAGGAGAAGTGGAGAGGACAGAGACAGAGGCCCTACCAGCTGTGAGAAAGCCTCTGAGCTTGCAGATTCCCCGGAAGCATGTGACCCTGCGGGGACAGTGCGGCCGCCCCTCCAGGGCCTCGGAGGAGGCACAGCGAGGGCCTGAGGTCTAAGCGCCCAGCTTTCACAGCGGTCCTGCCTCCAGAGGGGACCCGCTTGAAGGTGATGTGCAGGATACAGGCACTGCATGATCGGGGGGGGGGGGGGGGGGGGGGCGAGTGGCACCAGACACCACCTCACCCTGATCAGGGCTCCGCGAGGACCCGAGGATGGACCCGAGGATGGGTGCCAGACACCTTGCACGACGAGCCGCCAACGGGATGGGCTTCCTGCCCCGTTGGGCTGAGGACCCGGGCAGAAGTCCGTCGTCTCCCGATGACTTCAAATGCCTGCAGCCCGCAGAGCAGGACCGTGGGAATGCCATCCGCCAGGAACTGGCTGCTCTGCGGCGAGCCGCTGCGGGTCAGGGCCGGCTCCTTGCTTTGGGGACACGGGGTCTCTGAGGTGACCGCAGGCAGCCTGCCGCGCCGCACGGGGGGCAGGCTCCCTTTTAGTGCTCTTGCGGGACCAGGGCGCCCTCTGGCCCCGCAGAGGGGAGCTTGGAAGGAGACTCTCCCGCTGGGAGCGAGAGCAGCCCCTGGTGGGAAGCGGGTACCGCCCCCCAACATCACAGGCTTCAGGCACTGCCCGAAAGCCAGGCGGCAGGGAGCTCGCACGCCGCCCTGGCCTGCACCTTCGTCCTGTTCTTCAAGATATTTCTCTCCTGCCAAAGCCGGTGTGGCCCAGTGGACAGGGCGTCGGCCTGCGGACTCAAGGGTCCCGGGTTCGATTCCGGTCAGGGGCATGGACCTTGGTTGCGGGCACATCCCCAGTGGGGGGTGTGCAGGAGGCAGCTGGTCGATGTTTCTCTCTCATCACTGATGTTTCTGACTCTCTCTCCCTCCCCCTTCCTCTCTGTGAAAAATCAATAAAATATATATTTTTAAAAAAGATATTTCTCTCCTGATTACAAACGTTAAACTATGTCCATGGGGCGGGGGTGGGGGGGGACCGCTGCTACCATTCACCATCCCGCTGCCCACTGCATGGAGTATTCTGTTTCCGCCGGTCATTTTCTTCTTTTTTGATTTTTACTTTTTTTTATTTCAGAGAGGAAAGGAAATAGAAACATCCATGATGAGAGATTGATGGATCGGCTGCCTCCTGCGCCCCACCCTGGGGATGGAGCCCACCACCCGGGCCTGTGTCCTGACCGGGAATCGAACCCTGACCTCCTGGTTCCTAGGTCAACGCCCAACCACTGAGCCACACTGGCCGGGCTCCAGTCATGTTCCACGCATCATTTTTGCAAGGATTCTGACTTATATTCCTGCTTTTTTCACTTAACGTAGAAACACGTCTCTGTCTTGAAAAACTCACATTATTTAAATAAAGCCTAGCTATTTCGTCACATATTTTTAAAAAGGGGCCCATTTCAGGAGTTCCCCAGCAAGGAAGTAGGAAAAGCCGAGGCGTCCGGGCGGGCACCCCGCTCTCGGCCCCCCCCTCCTTGGCCCCCTCCCCGCCGAGCTGAGCGGGTGTGGGCCCATCTGGGGGACAGAGCGGACTCATCCTGCGGGGGCCCCCGGGCCCCTGGGAAGAGGGGCGCCCTCCCTCCCCCGCCTGCACTGTCCCCTGAAACCTGCTTCCAAACCAGAGCGTTCGCCCGGGGGTTGGCAGGGCGGAGGGGCACCTGGGCCGGGTCAGGGCACAGGCCGTGGGGGTGCAGGAGGCAGCGAGCCAGGTCCCCTCTCCCCCTTCCTCCCTGGAATCAATGAAAGTCAATAAAAGCACCTGTAACAGGAAAAGCGTGATATGCTAATTAGACAGGACCTTCCCCAGAAGCCGGGAGGGAAGCCGGTGGGGGAGGGAGGGGGTGGGGGAGAGGGTGGGGTGAGGGTGAGGCTGGGGTGGGGGAGGGGTGAGGCTGGGGGAGGGGGGGGTGGGGGGGGGGGGGAGTGGGGGGGGGGGGGGGGGGGGGGGGGGGGGGAGGGGGGGGGTGGGGTGGGGGGAGAGTGGGGGAGGGGGGGGGGAGGGGGAGGGGGGGGGGGTGGAGGGAGGGGGGGGGAGGGGGGGGGAGGGGGGGGGGAGGGGGGGGGGTGGGGTGGGGGGGGGGGGGGGGGAGGGGGGGGGGGGGGGGGGGGGGGGGGGGGGAGGGTGGGGGAGGGGGGGGGGAGGGGGAGGGGGGGGGGGGGGGGGGGGGGGGGGAGGGGGGGGGTGGGGGGGGGTGGGGTGGGGGGGGAGGGGGAGGGAGGGGGAGGGAGGGGGAGGGGGCCCGCCCTCGCACGGACTCGGGGCGCCGGCCTCCAGGATTTAAAGGGAAAAGGGCGGGCGTCCAGGAGCGAGGGGCGCAGCGGCTGGGAGGGGGGTCCCCTCGCCTCGGTTTGGGGGTCGCTAGTGCCCGCAGGAGGCGCTCCGCCCGGGCGGCGGGCGGGAAAGTCCCGGGCGGCGGAAGGGGCGGGAAGGGGCGGGAAGGGCGGCGGGAAGGGGCGGGCCGCCGCGACCGTAGCGGGTCGCGGACCCGGTGCCGGGGCCGAGCCTGCGGCCCAGAGCCGGGCCATGCGGCCGCCGCTGCTGTGGCTCCCGCTGCTGCTGCACCTCCGCGCCGCGGCCTCGGCGGGTGAGCGCGGGCGCGCCGGGTGGGTGGGCGGGGCGGGTGGGCGGGGCGCCGGGTGGTGGGGTGGTGGGGGGGAGCCGGTGGGTGGGGTGCGGGGAGCCGGGTGGGTGGGGTGCGGGGAGCCGGGTCGGTGGGGGGGGAGCCGGGGGGTGGGTGCGGGGCGCCGGGTGGGTGGGTGCGGGGAGCCGGGGGTGGGGGGGCGGAGGGGGGCGGGGGGGCCGGGTCGGTGGGTGCGGGGAGCCGGGTCGGTGGGTGCGGGGAGCCGGGGGGGTGGGGGTGCGGGGAGCCGGTGGGTGGGGGGCGGGGCGCCGGGGTCGATGGGGGGTGCGGGGCGCGCGGGGCGCCGGGGTGGGTGGGTGCGGGCGGGCGCCCCGGGACTAGCCGCTGGACGGAGCCGCGGGGCGGGACTGCGCAGCCGCCGCCAGCTCCCGGAACCGAGGGAGGCCGGAGTCCGGCGCGGGGGCCGCTCGGGGGGCGCTGCCGCCGGGCCTGTGCGCCCCAGGGGGCAGGGGCGCCCTCCCTGTCCCCGGCCACCGCGCCCGTGGGGCCCTGACGTTCTCGTGGGAAAGCGGGATAAGCGAACCGGAGCCGGGCCGGGGCCCAGTGGACAGAGCGACGGCCTGCGGACTGGAGGGCCCCGGTTCGACCCCGGTTCGACTCCGGTTCGACTCCGGCCCAGGGCACCGCCCGGGTTGTGGGCTCCGTCCCCAGTGCGGGGCGGCCCGATGATTCTCTCATCATTGGTGTGTCTCTCCCTCTTCCTTTCTCTCTGAAACCAATAAAATACATGTAAGAATTTAAAAAGAGAGTATTGGAAACACATTTTTTAAAGGGAGACTTGTACTATCCCCCTAGAGTTGTTTTAGGGATAATGTATGTCCAATATGGGCCCTGGCCCGACTTGTAACGGCCCTTCAAGTCAAGGGTGGGGAACGGCCAGCCCACGGGCCGTATAAGGCCCAAGAAGTCACTGGGCCTGGCCCTGCCAAAGCAGCTGGAAGCAGACTCGAAATGCAATAAATCTAGGTTTTTCCAGAGCGTAAATTTACATTAAGTGATTCTCTTCGGCGAATGATGTTATAAATATGCAAATGGCCCTTGGCAGCAAAAGGCCCCCCTGCTGTAAGTGGGGGCGGTTGCTCGGGTTGGAAAACTAATCCACAGCATTCAAGTGCAGTAAGTCCGCGGACTCCTGAGCGATGTCAGTACTGACGCGCTGGAGCAGTGAGCCTGTGTGCGCCGCCGTAGCTGCTGCTGGATCTTCCGGTGGATTGGACCGGTCTGCCAGGGAATTCTCTTACCCTGACTGCTGACTGGAATACACAAAGCTCCTGCAACGCCGCCGGGAAAGACGGTAGCTCCCCCGAGACAGCAAACCACTGCAAATGAGTCTGCATCAAGTCGCTCCCGTTTGCCGGACTTTCAGCAGTGGGAACGCAGGGGTGTTTGGGGCGCACACTGTCAACGATGGGGATGACCCCCATTTGTGGGGCCGCTCTCCTGGGCAGCCAGGGGGCTGCGGCTTCGTGTACATCCTCTTAATTTCCCCAGCCACCCTTTGAGCTGGGTAACAGCCCCGTTTCCTCCCCAAGAGACCAAACCACCCTTTTTGGAGAGACCAGTGGTCTGCGTAAACCAGCCACCCAGTGTCCGCTGAGGGAGCCGCTTCCCGCTCACGGGTTTTATTTTGACCTCTGGCTGCGGGGGCGGGGGCGGGCTCACTGATGGTCCGTTTGGTGGTCACCATATCGCTCCCGGGTGTCAAGAGCCGGAGCGTCTTCAGTTGTCAAGATTAGTTTTAATGATAATGGTACTTTATTTTGTTATCTGTGTGTGATGTGTGTTAAACTGTGCTGGTAAGCCCGAACGGCGTGGCTCGGTGGTTGAGTGTCGACCTATGAAGGAGGTCAGGGTTCGATTCTCGGTTGGGGCACATGCCTGTGTTGCGGGCTCGATCCCCAGTGTGGGGTGTGCAAGAGGCAGCCGATCAGTGACTCTCATCATTGATGTTTCTCTCCCCTCTTCTCTGAAGTCAATAAAAATATATTTGAAAAACAAAAAACTGCTGTTGAGACCCAGGATAGCCTTTTTGTTGTTGTTAATCCTTTTCAGAGGACATTTTCCCACTGATTGAGTTTTAGACAGCGTGGAAGGGAGGAAAGAGAGAGAGAGAGAGAGAAACTTAGATGTGAGAGAGACACATGGATTGGTTGCCTCCCGCACGTGCCCAGACCCGGACCCTTTGTGCTGAGGGGGTTGTGAACCCAGGTGGCCACTTTTCCACGGCCAGGTCGATGCGGGAGGAGGCCCCGCGGGCTGAACACACGGAGTGAGGGGGCCTGGGGCTGGGCAGGCGTGCGGTGATTGAGGCGTGCGGTTGATGAGACAGGCCGGAGCTTCCCTGGAAACGCGCATTCTCCTCTGAGTGTGGTGAGGGGCTCCCCCCGCCCTGGCCCCCTCTGCACCGGTCCCCCTCTGCCCCGCCCCCCGGGCACCCGGGCCTCCCGTCTTAGCTGACTGTCTAGGGGCGTCGGGGCGCCAGGGGAAGGCCGAGGGAGGAGGTGGCCAGGCAGAAGCATGGTCCCGGGGTGTCCTGGGCGGTTCCTCTCCGGGGCAAACGGGACTTCACAGATGTGGTCACCTTAAAGGTCCTGGGAGGGGGTGACCTGGAGCGCTGGGCTCCCTGAGCCCCATAGACTCACAAGGTCCTTGGAAGGTGGGAGAGGGAGGCAGGCGAGCAGCGCCAGCGGGTGGCAGCACGCGGCTGGCACAGGGCGAGGCCCCTTCCTCCCCGCGAACCCCCGATGGATCCAGGCCTGTGCACCTCGCCCCGCATGGCCTGTGTCAAACCTCGGCCTCCGGAGCTGAGCGCAGGGTCTGGGCGGCTGGTGGCGATGTGTTTCAGCATCAGAAAGTGAAGAGGCAGGACACGGAGTCTGAGAGTCTGCGATGCGGGGGGGGGACTCACCCCTGCTGCTCAGCAGGGGTCACAGCAGCCTATGGGCAAGCAAGCTGGGGCGGGATGGGCTGCCTGGAGAGCAGGAGGCCTGGTGTAAATTGGGACACCTGTTGCTGGTTCAGTCGGAGGAGGCTCTTAGCCATGGAGACGGGGCCGCGTGAACAGGTGGGCAGGGCCCTGGCCGTTTGCTCAGTGGGTAGAGCATCAGCCTGGGGACTGAAGGGTTGCGGGCTTGATCGCAGTAGGGGGCGTGCTGGAGGCAGCCGATCCATGATTCTCTCTCATCACTGATGTTTCTGTGTCTCTCTCCCTCTTCCTTCCTCTCTGGGGTCAATAAAAATATATCTATATATATAAAGAGGTAATATGCTAATTGGTCCTAACGGTGTCCCAGTCACAACTGGTCAACAGGCAGGAGCTGGTGGGCAGAGATGGGGGCGGGGACTTCCCCCCCCAGCACAGGCGTGCACAGGCCTGCCCAGCGCTAACCTCATGCTGACTTGGAGGCTGAGGCCACTCCCGAAGGAGGCATGCACAGGCAGGAGCTGCTGGGCGGGGGTGGGGGCGGGGACTTGCGCCACCAGGACATGAGGCTGCCACTGGGGGCGGCCCCCCTGGTGGAGGCACGCCCGGCCCAGAGGGGGGGGCCTCAGGATGGGGGCGGGGCCTCAGCGGAGAGCTCTTAGCGCTCCTGCACCTGGCTCTAAAGGCGTGGAGAGGAGGGGAGAGCAGTTACACAGTTAGGGGGATCAGGCCAGCAGGGGAGAGCAGATTGCCAGTTAGGGGGATCAGACAAGAAGGGGAGAGCAGATAGCCAGTTAGGGGGATCAGACAAGGAGGGGAGAGCAGTTAGGGGCATCAGGCAGGCAGATGAGCGCTTAGGAGCCAGTGGTTCTGGATTGCAAGAGGGATCCCAGGTTGGAGAGGGTGCAGGCGGCCAGGCTGAGGGACTCGCCCACCCCCCGTGCATGAATTTAGTGCATGGGGCCCCTCGTTTTTTAATAAAAGAAAGAAATGGAGGCACGCTGGCAGGTTACCTGCGCCGTCACACACTCGCAGGAACAGGCAGGTGTTCCAGGCCGCCAGACTCCCAGCCCAGGGCCTGCGCGGAGGGCCGGCAGGCGGGGAGGCAGCCCACGCCCTCCTTCCCCGGGACCGTGTCGGCGGTGCCATCTCCGGTCACAGGTGGAGTGGGCAGCCAGGGAGAGCAGGCAATGCCATTTCTAAACCGGGACAGACCTGAGTGTGTAAGTGGTCCCACAGCGTGCGTTTCAGTACGTTTGTAATTGATTTGTCTTCTTTGCCCCCTTTTCTCCCCCTCCCCCCTGTCCTGGATCCCTTTCAAGACTCTCCCTCCCAGCTGCCTGCTCCTCAGAACCCGAAGATTCGCCTGTACAACACAGAGCAGGTCCTGAGCTGGGAGCCGGGGTCGCTGAGCCACGAGGCGGGGCCGGTGGTGTACCAGGTGCAGTTCAAATAGTAAGCGGACGCTTCTGTGGGTCTGCGGGGGGTGCGGGCTCTGGGCCACCGCGTCACGCCTCTGGGCAGGACTGCAGCAAGCCTGCGGGAGCACAGCTTCCGCTCGGGCTGCTGACCTGCAAGGACAGAGGTCCCACCGCCTCCACTCACCAGAGAACCCGCCGTCGAACCACGTGGCTTCTCAGTGTGGTGGAGGTGACTCACTGGTTTCAGGGGACAGAAAGGCAAGCACAAGTCCTCCATTGTTACTTATCAGTGACCACTACTGGCTGAGCCCTTTTAGGAGACCCGATAAACCAACGTGAACGAAACGGTCCCGCCCCGGGGGTGTGAGAACGGGGCTGGCGGGTACAGTGTGGGGACCTCACTGGCCCCCTGTCCATTCAGAGCCACAGAAGTGTCCGCAGTGCTTGTACCCGGGGTGGGTAATACAGCCACCGCTCCCCACCTCCACCATGGGGCGGGGGCGGGGGGACTGTAAAACCTGTGTTCATGATCTGTACACCCAAGTGTGTATTCATAGCCATCCACAGAAGAGTGGCAAGTCGGGTCCTGTGAACGTGTAGCTGAACGTCAGTTGCGACTGTGTAACATTTGCAAAGTATCTGTGGCCCCACCAGGGACAGGCCCTGGGAAAAGGTGTTGGAGGAGAGGGTTTCAAGATGATTCTTTTTCATCTTTTAAATCTCCACTCTAACAATACCTGCTCGCCCCAGCCGGTGTGGCTCAGTGGATAGAGCGTCAGCCTGCGGACTGAAGGGTCCCGGTTCCATTCTGGTCAAAGGCACATGCCCGGGTTGTGGGCTCCATCCCCAGTGGGGGGCGTGCAGGAGGCAGCCGATCAATGATTCTCTCTCATCATGGATGTTTCTCTCTCTCTCTCTCCCTCTCTGAAATTAATGAAAATATATTGACAAAAAATGTCTGCTTAAAAACAGATTCTGAATTGGGGTTTAAGGTTATCTCTGAATCACATTTATCCCTCAAGGAATTATATTCCCAACGTGATCATCTCTAATAAATGGACCAGCCCACTGGGACCAGCCGCATAACCTGCAGCATAACCTGCAGGGCCCATTGGGAACGAAACAGTGAGACCCCTTGTTCAGAGGTGACAGCAGAGCTTCAAGCCCAGTGACACCCAAAGGCGGGCTCTGTGCCTTGCTTGGGTCAGGCCGGAAGCTGCCCTACCCGGCGGTTAGGAAACATTGTATCCTAGGGCCCAACAAGGTTTCAGCAAGGGGAATCCCAGCTGACTCACTGGAAGTCCTTAACCTTGAACACGGAAGTACACTTGTGTGTTGACCAAGTGCTTGTAAATACTAGAAATATACAGTATATACTAGAGGCCCAGTGCACAAAAATTCGTGCTCTCGGGCATCCCTCAGCCTGGCCTGCGCCCTCTCGGAGTCCGGGAGCCCTCAGGGAATGTCCCCCTGGGGAGCGGGCCTAAGCCGCAGCCTGGCCTCCCTCTCTGGGAGGTGACCGGCAGGCCAATCGGGGATGGCCTGTGAGCGGCTGGCCCAGGGCCCATCGCCCCACCCCCCAATTGTCCCTCTGCCACCTCTGGTTGCCACCAACCCCCCGCTCCCCTCGCCATCCCTTCCCTCTACCCACTGGCACCCACCTTGGCTGGCCTGGTGCTGCCCACTCGCCAGCCCCACCCCCTGCCGACCGGTCATTCCACCGTTCGGTCAATTTGCATATTACGCTTTTGTTATATAGGATTAATCCTTACCTGAGGATGTGTATTTCGGACCCTCCGAGGATGTGTATTGATTTTTTATTTTTAGAGAGGGGAAGGGAGAGAAAGAGAAACATCGATGTGAGAGAGAAATACCAGTCAGTTGCTGCTTCCCATATGCACCCCAACTGGGATTAAACACAAAACGTGGTCATGGGCCCTGACCGGGAATCAAACCTGCAACCTTTTGGTGTACAGGATGCTGCTCCAGCCAACCGAGCCGCCTGGCCAGGGCGATTAGAAGTATGTTCTAAGAGCTTTTGACAGTTTCCTGTTATAGACCACCTCATAGCACTTGGCCTTCTTTTTGGAGAGCATTTGGTAGGAATTTTTCAGGATACAGAGGCTGGTTTTGGAAAACGAAACAAAGGCTGGAGGACTGTGACTGTCCCTGTTCAAAAAAGTTACGGGGCCACTAAAAACTCTACAGGCTGCTTTTTGTTTGTTTTTAATGTTTTTACTTATTTCAGAGAGGAAGGGAGAGGGAGCGATAGAAGCATCAATGATGAGAGAGAATCATTGACTGGCTGCCTCCTGCACGCTCCCGACTTTGGATCGAGACCGCAACCTGGGCATGCGCCCTTGACTGGAATCGAACCCGGGACCCTTCAGTCCGAAGGCCGGCGCTCTATCCACTGGGCCACACCATCTAGGCTGCTTTGGTTTTTGTTTCCAGTTGCAAACTCAGTGATGAGAAAGGGCTTTGCTTTTACTTTGTTTTAGACACTTTTACTTGTTTGGGATATTTCAGTCACACTAATAATTTAACGTCGAGGCCCCTCTGTAATTGTGAGTGGAAACCACACACATGCCTATCAGCAGATGAGTGGACCAACAAGACGTCTGGTACTCCTACGACGGGATGTTACTGGGCCATTATTCAGCCATTAGAAGGGCTAACACACTGACAGATGCTGAAACATATGTCCTGCTTCACAACATGCTAAGTGAAAAGAGCTTCTCACAAAAGGTCACAGTGTATGATCCCATTTATAGGAAATGCCCAGAACAGGCGAGTCCATAGGGACAGGAAGTAGGTCCATGGTTGCCTAGGGCCTGGGGCTGGGGAGAAGGGGGTGACTGTGATGGTACGGGGTTTGGGGGGGGTGAAACCTCCTAAGAGTGATTGTGTGGAGGTTGTACACCTGTTGGAAGGCGGAGAGTCAGAGTCACGCCCTTTAAGCGGGCACATGTGTGGCATGTGATCCCATCCCGCCCCAGGAGGGTTATCCGCCAGGAGAGGCGGCTTCTGGCACGTGAGCTTCGGTTTTCGTTCCAGCCCCAGCAGCCGCAAGTGGTCCGACGTCACGGTGAACAGCATCGGGGTGAACTGTTCCAAGATCTCGGCGACCAATTGTGACTTCACCCCCACCGGCCTGTCCGGGGGCTTCCTGCACTATTTCAACGTCTCCCTGCGCGTCCGAGCCGAGCTGCCGGGGCGCGTCTCCGCCTGGGCCTCGGTGCCCTGGTTCCAGCACTACCGGAACGGTAAGTGCCGGGCAGAGCCCTCGGCGGGTCCCCGGCGTCCCTCTCCACCGAGCTGTGTGGCTCCACGTGCCTCGGGCCTGCCTCTCACCTGAACCACCAGCAAAGAGGTGGGCGCCCGGGCACACCCAGGTCCTGGCTGTGATGGGCAAACCCGGGGCCTGGCCGCCCAGGGCCTGCGATTTGCTTAGACCAGGGCCTGGCAAACTACTGCCTGCAGGCCACACCGGCTTCTAGCTAGCTGCATTCGCTGCATCGGGCCGTCTGGCCTGCAAAGCCTGGGTTTGCCCGGGCCTTCACTGAGAGGTGTGCTGGCCTCGTCCGGACGGACACTGGCGAGTGGCTGCACCCTCTCCCTGTCCTGTCCTGGCATGGCTTCCTTTATGCTCTAGAAAGACTTTAATCCGCATGAACAGCGCCTGGCACGTGGCACATGCAGTGAATACCTGTTGGATGAATGACTGAAACACGCGGTCCGGCTTGCAGTGTTCCCTCGAGGGGTCGTTTCCCACTTGGTGACTGTGGTTCATGCAGCACAAAGCACGGAGGTGACTGAGACCCTGACGTAAATGAACAGGAGTGCGAGGCCCTTGAGGAGACGGGACCACCGCCTCGGTAGCTGCTGGCACGTTAAGCCCTTACTAGTCATTTATTTCAGCTGTTAGTTACAATGGTATTTCGTTTGTGTTTTTAAAGGGGGTCCTGTTGTTTAGAGATACTGCTGAAGCTCAAGTCCAGATAAGACAATGTAATGTCTGAGATTCAAGAGGCCCGGCCGGGGTGGCTCAGGGGTTGAGCATCGACCTAGGAACCAGGAGGTCAGGGTTCGATTCCCGGGCAGGGCACAGGCCGGGTTGCGGGCTCGCTCCCCAGTGTGGGCCGTGCAGGGCCCAGTCGGTCCCATCGCTACCGTCCCCACGGGTGGGGGGGGATGAGCGAGCAGCGTGGCGATGGCTCCCCAGCGCTAGAGGTGGAAGGAGTGGCGCCACGCAGACCGGGTTCACAGCCCAGCTCTGCCACTGGCTGTCCTGGGCTTCGCTTCCTGCTCTGGGCCGTGGGGTCCCTCCTGTGGCTGCTGTGCGGTCTGGTGGGCACGTGCACGTCCACGCTGCCTGGTGTGTAGTCGCTCAGGACACGGCCACTGCTGCGCACAGCCCGCCCCGGTGGTCAGCACGGAGGGAAGCCCGGTCCCTCAGGGGACGGCCGGTCAGCTGGTGTCAGAATCCAGGTCGGGGCGCCCTGCAGAAGGGCAGGTCTGTGGGCGCTGACGTGCAGCGATGAAGGGCCTGCTCAGAGCTGGCTCCCAGGCCCCACGCCTCGCCCGGGGGTAAGTCACGGAAGTCTAGAGACTGCCTTGCGGAGGGTGCCCGAGCAGCGGCTGCCCCTGCGGGTCCCAGACTCCCGGGCTCCAGCCATTGCTCTGTAAAAGGGAAGCTGGAGCCCGGCTGGTATAGCTCAGCTGTTGAGCATCGACCCAGCAACCAAGAGGTCACCGGTTCGAATCCCTGTCAGGGCACATGCCAGGGTTGCAGGCTCGGTCCCTTGCGGGGGGGCATGCAGGAGGCAGCCGATCCATGATATTTCTCTCTCATTGATGTTTCTCTCTCTCTCTCTTCCCCTCTCTCTAAAATCAATAACAACGTATTTTAAAAATAAAAGGGAAGCTGGAGAGCACGTGGCAGGTGACAGCACCTGCGAGCAGGGTCCGTGAACGAACTGTCGCTCACAGCCCATCGCGCACCGCCTCTCGCCTGCAGCGGGCCAGCCCCGCCCTGGCCCTTTCCCTGTCAGGATCAGCTCCTCCAGCAGAGCACGTGCTCGGAGGGTGCGGGTGGAAGCCTGTAGGGACCGGTGACTCGGCATAGAGAGGAGGGTGCTGACCGTACGCCTGACCCCGCCCAGGACCGTGTAGGGCGCAAGGGGAGTCAGGACACTGTCATGAACACAGCCTCTCACAGCGCTGTGATCATCTGTGTGTGTGACATCTGCGTGTATGATGTCTGTGTGTGACGTCTGCATGTGGGATGTCTGTGTATGTGACGTCTGCATATATGATGTCTGTGTGTGATGTCTGCATGTGGGATGTCTGCGTGTGTTGCGTCTGCATGTATGATGTCTGCGTGTGTGACATCTGCATGTATGATGTCTGCGTGTGTGACGTCTGCATAAGCAGCCTCTTTGAACTTGGAGGGCCAGACCTGCACTGTTCCCGGAGTTCATTTGGTTAATTGTACAGTTGATTTATTTTTTGTTAATCCTCACCTGAGGATATTTTTTCCATTGCTTTTTCAGAGAGTTGGAAGAAAAGGGGTAGAGAGAGAGAGAGAGAGAGAGACATTGATGTGAGAGAGACACATCGATTGGTTGCCTCCTACATGCACCCGCAACCCAGGTGTGTGCCCTCGACTGGGAATCAAACCCCAAGACCCTTTGGTGTGCCCCCAATGTTCTAACCACTGAGCCCACCGGCCAAACTGCACAGTTTAAGTGCTTACTTGACAGTGTTGTGATTCGTTTATAGCACCATGAGTCACGGCCTGGCTGGCCCTTGAAGTACATGAAATGCCTTGACAAGTAGGCTTTGGTGGTAGTATTTCTCAGTGATGATATTTCGACTTTGGATCATGATAAGCTGGGAGACAAGTGGATTTAAAGGTGTGTGCGATTACCTAACAAAATGTACATAGTAGGGAAGGGCCACTCGAGACCTTTTCCCGTCGCATGAAAATAGGAGCTTGGTTAGCCTTCCTCTCGGCTTCTCTGGAACCTGATCAAGGCGGCGTGTCTGCCAGGAACCTGGCGGCCTTGCTGTGGGCGCGTGGCCCTGGCTGGGACACGGCCTTTCAGCTGGACGGCCTGCAGTCCTGATCGGCAGCCGTGTCCCTGGGCTCTGCTGAGCGCGGTGGTTCTGGGAACTGGGCGGGGACTCTGGGCCGTATTCTTGGGGAATGATGGTAAGAGGCACCGCCTAGCCGGGCTGGCTCGGTGGACAGAGCGTCAGCCCGAGGACTGAGGGGTCCTCGAGCTCAATTCCAGTCAAGGGCACGCACCGCGGTTGCAGGCTGGATCCCCGGTCCCAGTCAGGGGCAGGAGGCAGCCAGTGGATATGTCTCTCTCTGTCTCTCCCCCTCCCTTCCACTCTCCACAAAGTCAATGGAAGAATATCCTCGGGTGAGGATTAACAAAAAAATAATCTATATGTATAAAAAGCCGGCTACTGTAAGGACCAGAACGACCAGAGACCGGAACACCACGGCCCCTGGCCCAGGCGGGCCCCGCCCCCCAGGGAGCGGTTAGGGGCGCCCCTAGGCAAGGCGATAGGGTGCGAGTTTGATGGGGGAAGTCGAAGAAACGGGGGTGGGGGGTTTTACGGGCCTGCGGGGTTGGGGGGTCGGCGGAGTAGGTTTGGAGTGAGCTGGGGAGGGGGAGGAAGAGCCGCTTGGAAAACGGGTCACACAGTACCTCCCATGGCGGCCCGGCGTGCTCCGGCGGCGGCAGGGCTCCCCAAACCTCCCCGGTTCCAGACAGTAAACAGCCATCAACGCCAAACAGAAAAAGCCGCTCCAAGCAGAGGCCCTGGACTTGCAACGCGACGGAAGGAAACGCACTGGAGGCGGAGCTGGAGGCGCCCGAAGTGGCGGCCGGAGGATTGTGGGATCGCGGAGGACGCCGGCCGGGAACGTGAGCCTGTTACTGCTGTTAACGAAAAAAAACCATTGAAACCTGTAAAGAATTTTAGTGACTTTATTTGAGCCAAACTGTCGACATATGCCGGGAAGCAGAACCTCAATGAATTGAGATAATGCTCCAGAGAATGGCGGGTTACATCTGTGTTTATACATTGCCATCAAAGGAGGGACATAGGCGGGCACATGAAATTCATTGGTGACGGATTAAGGAGGTGGGAGAAAGTCAAACGGTGGGAAACCCCTGGGATTGGATAAAAAGTGAAACGATGGACACATATTTAGGTGAGTCCAGGAACAATGAACATGATAATGAAGGAATCTGAGGCATCTGTCCTGGCGCCCACCACATCTGGTTGTGCCCCAGGGGGTCCGGAAAAAGGGAAGTTACAAGTTACCCAGACATCTCACAGATACGTTATCTTAGAGGCAAAAAGGCAAACGGGCTCAGGAAAGATCTAAGGTGATCTTTGTCAGGGAAAACATCAGCCTAGGAATGACTGCCCACTATCACCTGTTGGTATATAATATTTAATTTTCAGACCATCCTTTGTGGTTATTTTAGGTCCCTGAGTTTGCAAGACTGCCACACAGGCCTCCCCTGAGCTTGTCAGGTTAGCAGGTGGCTGCTTTCGTTCACACTGCGCATGCGCACAGTCAGCCCCGTGGTCCTCCGTCGCAGTGTTTGGACGTGGCTTCTGGCGGGAAATGGTTGTGGAAGAGGTTTGCTGCTCCCTGCGGCGGGAAGATGAGGGTTGTCACCTCGGTGTGAGGGAGGGAGGACAAGCCGCGAGGACGACCAGCTCCACGAGGGGCGCGCGCAGCCACCCAGGTCTTGGAGGAGCCGGCCAGACTCCGGAGCCGTGCAGGGGAGCACCGAGCTGCCGCGTGAGGGCCATGGAGGCGAGGTGCGGAGGACCCCGCTGACTGAACGGCGCACGTCTCGCATGAACGGGACCCACGAGCCGCAGGAAGCGGGACAGCTGCGACACAGGCCTGGGACACCGGGAGACCGGTAAGCGCCTGCGCGGCCTGAAGCCAGACCTCGGGCAGCTGGTCTGCTCACCGGACAGGCGCCCGGCCGAAGGACACGGACGAGTGGTTGGGAATCACATGAGCCCGAAGGCCGGAGCGCACTGATGGGGGATGAGGAGGGCCCCCCCTCCGTGGGCACGCACCTGGTGTGTGGGCAAGACCCGCCGCCCGCGGGCCGAGGAAATGCTGAGCGCCAGCGGGAGGCACCTTCCTCCCCGCCAGAGCAGCCGGGGGCTGCGGGCCTGCCCGGTGGTGGCGGACGGCGACACCGAGCCCTGTGTCATCGACCGCCCGGCCGCTGGCTTGGGCTCTGCGGAGCCCGACAGCCTGTGGGGTCCCTGAAGGAGCTGGTGCCGCGTCACCACACACCTCCTCCTGCAACGGAACGACGCCCTTACCGTCACACTGCACATCCCGGGCGAGCCCTGGGCCCCGGCCCCCTCACAGCCCGCTGACTCATACCGAGCAGGACTCCTGTCTGTCTGTCTGTCTGTCTGTCTGTCTGTCTGTCTTCTTTGTGAATCTTTCTCTGTCTCAATCTCTCTCTCGCTTTCTCTGAGTCTCTCTCTTCCTGTCACTCTTTCTATCCCCATCTCTGTCTCTCTGTCTCTTAGTCTCTGTACCTCTGAGTCTCCATTAGAGGACATACCTCCTCCACCCCATGCCCCCTTTCCCCATGGGCACCAGTTCCTACAGTTCCCCCAGCTCCTCCTGCCTGTACCTGCCATGTTTACAAAGGCCCTGGGGTGCTCAGCCCCAGCCTGGTGCCCTGATTTTTAAACCATAGACCTGGGGTCAGGGCAGGAAGGAGGAAGGAAGAAACTTCGCTGCCATTTCAAGAACCTCAGCCGGTCCTGCCCCACAGACCCAACTTCTTGTCCAAACCCTGAAGTGAAACCCACACCGGTTACCCCCACATGGAGCTGCTGCCCAGAAGCCCTCCTCCCCCAAAAGCAAAATCATTAAAAATAACCTCAAGAGCTGGGCCCTGTTTGACCCCAGGCTTCCTGGGAACCGAGGCTGCTGCGGGTCCTGCTGGGCCAGCCGAGACGCACGCTGCCCCCAGCACCCCCACTTGATGCAGCTTCAAGGCTTCTCCTTGATCATGTTGGGCTCTGGTTTTGCTTCCTTGACTGTAAACCCATTTTCTCCTCTTTTGGGACAAGAACCCCGGTTTTCTATGCTGCCATGGACCCCCCCTCCTGCCTGCCCAGCTAGGCTGGCAGGTGGGTTCTGTATGGTGTGTTGATACTGATGTGGATATAAAACATTGAACTTAAAAAAAAAAAAAGGAAAATGGGATCGTGACGAATAAGAAACTTTGGGGATGGTGAAGGGCGGTTTGTCCAGACTCCTGAGAGCTCAGAGTCAGAGTTCAGTTGGGATAGAAATCCTGCTAACAGCACCTGGTGCCTGAAACCTGAGCACTCTGCCTCGAGGTGTTCCAGTTCAAGCTTCTGGAGACTGCCTATGAACACACTCCTGGTTGGAAAGGGTTTGTATAGAAGCCCATAAGTATTAAGTGTTTGCTGTGTTTACCATGCTTAGCTCTGTAAGGAATATGGAGTAATGATAAATGCTTCATGTTCTCAAGAAGCTTGACTTTTAAAATAAAAAATAAAGAGGAAATATAAATATTAAAAATAAAAAAAGAAGAAGCTTGAGTTTTAGGGGCAAAATCAGGCAGGCAGGCGAGCGGTTAGGGGCGATCAGGCAGGCAGGCAGGGTGGTTAGGGGTGATTAGCCAGGCCGGCAAGCAGTTAGGAGCCAGCGGTCCTGGATTGCGAGAGGGATGTCCGACTGCTGGTTTAGGCCTGATCCCGCAGATCGGGCCTAAACCAGCAGTCTGACATCCCTAGAAAGGTCCTAGATTGCAAGAAGGTGCAGGTTGGGCTGAGGGACACCCCCACGCCCGCCGCCCCCCGTGCATGAATTCCATGCACCGGGCCTCTAGTAATAAAATAAAAAGATAAGAGGTACTGGCTCTTGCGGCTTTTAAGCCAAGGAGGCTCCAGTGCCTGCCTACGTGGGTCTCGGCCGCTGGCACCTGAGCATCTCTAGGGGGACCGGAGAGACTGGGTCTGGGCCGCCGTGTGGACAGCACGGGCCCCTCCCCTGGAGCTGCCCGGTGGCCCTGCCCGGCTTCCCGCCCTGCAGCCTCGCAGTGGGACTCATGGCAGAGCAGCCTCGTGTCTCGTGAGCCCAAATGAATATGTAAATGGATGCGTGTTTGTGCGTTCAGGCCAGGCGTCCTCAAACTACGGCCTGCGGGCCACATGCGGGTGTTTTTGCCGTTTTGTTTTTTTACTTCAAAATAAACTATAGTCCGGCCCTTCAAAGGTCTGAGGGACAGTGAACTGGCCCCCTGTTTAAAAAGTTTGAGAACCCCTGGTGCAGGCCATATATATAACATTGTATACATGCACACGTTACACATAATGCAGCATGACGTGTGTACTTACATGGCTTTGTTCTGTTTGTGATTCTGTTTCAGTGACCATCGGGCCTCCAGGACACGTCTGGGTGACCCCAGGAGAAGGCTCCCTGGTCATCAAGCTGTCCCCGCCCTTCACCATCACAGACCCCTCCATGGTCACGTTTCGGTATTACGTCCATTACTGGGAAAAGGCCGGAAACCTACAGGCAAGCGCGTTTTTAAATATTTTTATTTTCTTTGCTTGGAGTTCCTGATACAGGGAAAGAAGGTAGACATTAAAATGGTAAGGACAGCTCTGGCCGGTGTGGCTCAGTGGATAGAGCGTCGGCCTGCGGACCATCGTGGGTTCGATTCAGGTCAAGGACACGTACCTGGGTTGCAGGCTCCTCCCCGGCCCAGGCCCTGGTTGGGGCGCATGCAGGAGGCAGCCAATTGATGTGTTTCTCTCTGTCTCTCCCTCTCCCTCCCACTCTCTTTAAAAATCAGTGGGAAAATGTCCTTGGGTGAGGATTAGAAAAGAAAATGGACAGGACCGGCTGCCCCTGTCTCCCCGGCCTGAGACCGGAGCCGGCTCTGCTCCGCCTCCTGCAGGCCTGTTTCTCCCCTCACTCGGTGGCTCCCTCCCGCACTTCACTGGGGGGTCCCTCTGTCCCAGTCACACCGCCCCCGTCCCCTGGGGCCCAGGCTTTGCCGACACATGGCTTGTGGCGCCTGTGCCACGCTCTGGAGTTTGGAGAAGGTTCTAGTGGGTCAGTCTCGACACGGAATCCACCACGCCAGCCGCCACGTGTAACTGTTTAAATTCCTCTGGTGTGAACGGTTTGCAGAGAGGCTCGTGTGAGCAGGGGCGGCGTCCACTGCGGGACAGAGCGTCCTGGGGGGACGGGACAGTAGACAGGAGAAGGCGGCCAGGGCAACCGTGGATCCGCCGGAAACTCACGTGATGAGGGACTGGGGCAGGGGAGTCCGTGGACAGAGTGGGTGAGGCCGAGGGCCTGGTCACTGCTGGGTGGTGCGGGCAGAGAAGGGCGGCTCTCGGTCTCTCCTCATCCCGGTGCCTGGCTGCCATGGTGCATGTGATGAGGGTCCCTGTCCATGTGAACGTCACCATTTCCCAGTTTCAGCATGATCACAATTTTGCAGTAAGAGCTGTTTTTATCAAGCGCTTTCTTCGCGTCTGGCACGGCAGGCATCTTAGATGCATCATCCATTTCATCTTCCCACGGACCTGCTGCCCAGGAGGAGCCAGAGGGGCGGGCGCTGCCGGGGCCAGCCGCTCACAGCCGCCAGCGAGGGCGACCGCCAGCCCGGGCCCTGCACACGCAGCTCCCCCCCCCCCCGCCCGTCACTCACACGGGCACCTCCTTGTCCTGGCTTCGCGGTGCGCCGACGTCCCCGGGGAGGCGAACCCCACTGAGCACAGGCTCGAGGCGCCCAGGGAAGAAGGGCCCGGGGTCAGGACCTGGCCCTGGGACACAGAAGGCCTGGACAAGCCCGGGCGGGCGCCGGGCGCCCTGACCGCGTTTCTTCTCCCGGAGAGCGTGCCTCTCGCCACAGGGTGGCTGCCGCCTGCCCTTGCCCTTGTCGCACAGGCTGGAGCCTCTGGCTGCCCTCCACGCATCGGCCCTGCAGGCGAACGGCTGTGGGTACCGTGGCGGGCGGGGCTGCCCGTGCTGAGGACTCGGCCTCCAGGAACGCACGCCAGGCTCGTGTGGCAGTGCCCACGCTCCCGCACCTGCAGCAGGTCCCTGCCGCTGCCCACTCGGGCTGCAGGTCCTCGGGTGTGGAGTGAGACAGCTGCGTGGGACCCGGGGCCCCACGCCCCTCCCCCTCCAACCAGAGTACCTGAACTGTGGGCTTCCGTGAGCAAAAGGCTCGAGAGCTGGGAGGACCCTGAAAGCCAGCAGCCCCTCCAGCCGGCTGTGCGTCTGTTGGGGTCCCGTGATCATCACCCAGGAAGGACACGCAGCAGAGCCCGCAGCGCCCGCGCCGGGGGAAGCAGGCACAGCGTCCGGAGTCCTGTCCCCACAGACTCACAGGCTCACGTAGTTCCTCGTCACAACCCGGGCGCCGGCGTGTGCAGTGTCTGCGGGGAAGCTCGTGCGAGACTCCGTGCCCAGGGTTCCTGGGGGCTGGTGCTGTCGGCGTCCTCTCCCTGGCCCGTACCAGAACCAGACTGCCGGCAGGAAAGCAGGTGTCCAGCATAAAACGTCCCACCCGCCTCCCTCATCGGCTATGGGGGCGGGGCGCGCTGAGCGCCAGGTTCTGTGCCAGCCAGGGCCAGCCATGCGGGCAGCAGGCCTTCCCCGGGCAGCGGCCTCCGGCCTGAACGCCAGCTCTTCCCTGCAGCCCGTGGTTCCACATTGCAGGAATGCCAGCCTGGCTGCTGAAGGAAGCCTGAAGGAATTCTGTCCTTAAAGGTGCTTTATGTGGCATCAGAAGCAGCTTTTCCCCTGTGCCCTGGCGGTCCATCAGCGTTAAACGGAAGAAATGAAACTAAAACTCACCTGTCACCCTCCTGCTCGTAAAAGATGCCGTCACTTTGTGTCCTTTAAAGTGGGATCGTGGCCTGTGCACGATGGAAGAGTCTGCTTTTTGCAGTCAGCGCCATAGCAGCCCTCTCCCCGGGCCTGAGCCAGTGTCGCCCCCATCCCCCCATTTCAAATGGCTGCCGTGCGTCCACTGTGTCTCAGAGCCGGAGGCAGCGCCGTGGAAGGCATCCCTGTTGCCACAGAGGCCCATCCCGTCCTCATTTCCCTGTGGGAGCGGACAGCCTTGTCTGGGACCAGGAGGAGCCACTGACCAGTGGCCGGGTGTGGAGGCCTGAGGGCAGGCAGCCTGGGGGGGCGGGGAGCAGCCAGAATCCTCTGAGAAGGGGGGTCCAGCTGTTAGCTGATTACATAAATAGCTCAGGTCATTTTGACCAAAACTGTAAGAGAATCAGCACATTTCAGTTAAAACTGGAAGCAGGTTGGCAACTAAAGGCACATTTTTTCCCAGAAGGATTTTTTCTCTGTTGACTAACTTGGAGTATCTAGACTAGATTAATCACCAACTACAAAACGCTCCTTTTAAAGGGGAGAATGGCGTTCTGGAAACTGGGAAGCTCCCGTGGGGCCCCGTTGCTGGGTGTCTGAGTTCCGATGGGCCTGGAGGCCTCGCGGTCAGAAGCAGCGCTGAAGCCGGGGCGCCGTCCTCACGCTGCGGGGCTTTCACAGATAACGGCGCCTCGCCTTAAACGTCGGCTTGAACTCCGCACCTGCTCACAGGCTCTGCCAGTTCCTTTCAGGGCTGGTGTCCCCCCTTCCGAGGTGCTTTCGAGGACGGTCAGAACGTTCTCTGGGCCAGACCAGCACCAGCTCTTACTTTGCTCGTGGGAGCTTCACAGAAGAAGTGGTGTCTTGTAGGCTGATAATGGGTAGTTAAAGCCAGAAAACGGGGTTTCTAACCACAGTTTCATATAAACAAACATCTAAATAACCACTCCTGATAAATACAACTCCACAAATTTATCATGCTTTTTATCATCTTAATTTGGCAATTGAAAAATAAGAAGAATGTAGAGTTAAAACATTCTCCTTGGGATTATGTACTGGAGTCAACTTATAAGGTAAAACGTTTTATATCAAATTTACTCTTAAATTGCTCACAAAGTAAAATTACAATAAAGCTGATTTTACCTCCAAAAAACCACAACCTGCCCCCTGCCGTCCAGGGAGCGCTCAGAACCGTCCGTTCTCCGGGAGGTTGAGGAATGAGGGAGTGGGGGCCGGCGGGGGCCGGGGGGGGGGCCGTGGCTGCCTGGCTGGGGTCGGGTCGCTCACGGGCCCGTGTTCCTCCCGCAGGAGAGGGGCCCCTTCAGGAACAGCGCCTTTGTGCTGGGGGGCCTGCAACCCCTGAGCGAGTACTGCCTCCAGGTCCAGGCGCACCTGCTCTGGGAATCCCAGGGCCTCACCAGACCCGGGCTCTCAAGCAACGTCTCTTGTCACGAGACAGCAGCGGACGGTAAGATGTGCCTTCTCGTGCCCTTTCTGAGCTGGGAAAAGAACGCCCCTAAAATAGTGAAATCGGGAGCGCGTATTAGGTGAAGGGCGATTGTAGGGGGAGAGCCAGAGGGGAGGGGAGCCAGCTCGTGCTGAGGGCTCTCAGCAGCCACGCCCCCGGCGGCCACAGCCACGCCCCCGGCGGCCACGGCCACGCCCCCGGCCTTGGCTGGGTGTGAGGCTGCCTCACTAGCTACTGGTTGAGCACATGGGGCAGGGAGGGCCCCTCCCTGCCAGTCCCCCTGGGACAGGGGCAGGTGCGCAGGAGAAAATGACCCCATGCTCATGTCACGGGGCTGGTCCTCTCGTTCACCTCATACCCTCTCTCCAGCCGCCACCAAGCTGCAGCGAGTCGTCCTGATCGCCGTGGCCACCTTCCTGTCGCTGGCGGGGCTGGTGGGCGCCTGCGTCTTCCTGATCCTGAGGTTCCGCGGCCTGATCAAGTACTGGTTCCACTCCCCGCCCGGCATCCCGGTGCAGATAGAGGAGGTACGTGTGCGCACACCGGTGGGAGGCGTGTCGGCACCCACGGCCTCGGAGGGCGGGTGGGTACAGCCAGGGACACAGGGATTGGAGTTAGAAGAGGTGCGGGCTCTCTGTACCGCGTGCCCAGCGGCCTTGTTCACAACAGCCCCTGAGCGCCAGAGGGTGAAGGTGTGAACACGTGATACACACACACAATGGAACATCACTCCGCCTCGAGCTGCAGCATGGACGGCCCTGGAGGGCATTGTGCCGGTCAATCAAAAAAGACAAAAACCACTGACTCCCTGCCATGAGGCACTTCAGGTCCTCAAGTTCATGGACAGTGGAGGAGGGTGGGTGCCAGGGCTGGGAGGGGGGTGGGAGTTTGCGTTCAGTGGGGACAGTTTCTGTTTTGCAAAATGCAAGTTGTTGAGATGGAGGGTAGTGGTGGTTGCACAGCGATGTCAGTGTACTCGCCACTGCTACGCTCTACGCTTATAAACGGTTCAGTGATGTTTTTGTTGTGTGTATATTACCACAATTTAAAAAAAAAAAATTTAATGGCACCAGGTTAGCCAAAACGGCAACCTGGCCAAGAGATTGGCGGCAGGAGGGCCTTCTCTCGGGCAACACAGCCGCCGTGTGCTTTCCGGGGGACACGGGGTGAGCCTGGCTGGGATGCGAGCAGCGGAGACGGAGGCCAGGAGAGAGCGTGCGCTTCGGGGCAGGCGGTGTGCACTGGGGGTTCTAGAGTGAACGCACCAGAGCTGTGAGCGCAAGGCTTTGCACACCGGGGTCCAAGGGTATAACTAGTGTGGCAAAGCCCTGCAAAAGGTTGGGGGGCCCTTGAGGGAAATCTCGTTTCCCTGCACAGCCCCAGCCCCCCCCCCAGGCTCTGGGAGGCAGCGGGCCCTCTGAGGTCAGTCGGGACGGTGTAGGGGTAGAAGCTGATAGAGTATTTGCTTCCGGCTGCGGCCAGCGGGCCTGCTCTCCCCGTCGCTGACCGAGAGGTCCCGCCTGCTCCTTTGCTGGGAACCAGACGGAGACCTGCTGGGATGGGGCCCCACCACCGCGCCCAGTGCAGGCCGGCCTTTCCTGAGAGACCCCCTTGGTCACCGTCAGGGTCTGACCGGGTCAGAGCGCCAGGCAGGCGCAGGCCGGCGGCGCTCAGGGTTTGGAAGTGGTTCCTCGGGGCAGAACAGGAAGTGAACCTGAGTAGCACGCGATGGTGCTGACGAGACTAGAGTCCAAGGTCGGCTTGGAGCTGGGCAGCTCATTACGGTGTTGGTTTCGCTCTCCCAGTATCTAAAGGACCCGGCTCAGCACATCCTGGAGGCCCTGGACCAGGACAGCCCGGCAGAGGACGATGCCTGGGACTTGGTGTCCGAAGTCTCGTCTTCAGAGCAGGAGCCGGGGACGCTCTCCGCAGCAGAGGACGCTCTCCCGACACTTTGAGCCACAGCGCTGTCGGCCCAGCCTGCGGGAGCGGGAGCGGGAGCGGGACCCGCAGCCCACGCGCTCCCCTGCTCCTGTCAGGACTTCCCAAGCCCAGGACTCCAAGTCCCCACGGCAGACAGGGCCATCGGGCCTGGGGTACAAGTGGGCCTTGTTGGGGAAGACATGTGTATTTTTTCCTTTAAGAATTTTCTAATCAGACGATCTCCTAGAATGATTCCAGAGATATCCCCCCAAATGGTTTCTCTTAAACACTAAGAAGGCCTGTCGTTCGTTGTTAGCAAGTGGCCCTGGCGCTCTGGCGAGGTCCCCCGCCCACGGTCAGACCCGCAGCAGGAGCCGGCCCGCCTGGACTCCGCAGGTCCCGCCGCCCGTCCTCACCGCCCGGCCGGCCCAGCCGGGACGCTGAGCGCCTTCACAGCCAGTCTCCCGGCTTCAGACGGAATGAATCCTGTAAATAGTTTCCTGGTAATTTAAGGGTTTTTTTCAACCTAGAAATAAAGGACTGTATACTTAACTTTTTAAAAAGCCTACGTGAGCTTTTCCCTCTCCGCTTTGCCTTCTTATTTCGGCTATTTTCTGAGTTTCACGTTTTTAAGTTACCGTACCTAGACTTCGGTTTCAAGGACACCCAGCAGAGTGGCGAGAACTCCATGCGTGGGCCGCCTGGATCCTTGAAAAGCGTAACGGGACTTTCAGAAGCTGTGTCACCTTCGTTTCATGTGGTGGTCACACGGGCTGACCACGGCGGGTTGTGGGCAGCACCGAGAATCGGCTGGTGGCAGTACCCATGCCCACGGGCACGCGAGTCTCCTGACTGTGGGAGTGCTGACGGCTCCATTGCTCCAAGCACATGGGTTAAACTCGTTCCTACGACTCGGCATTTAGAAGGTGGATGTGTAGCTTCACACACACCCGCACACCACACACACACACCCGCACACCACACACACACACCCGCACACCACACACACACACAGTGACACAGGTGCTGTAAAGTCTGCTTCAGAAAGACGCCCCTCCTGGCCGCCTAACCTTGACAATGGGAAGAAGACAGCGACTGCGAGAACATGAAGCTTCTAGCATGAACTGATGGAGCCCTCTCTCGTGCGCACTATCTCTCCTCTGTCTCTCAGTTGGGGGTCTGTCCTGCTGGTGAGGAAGGGCTCCTGGGCTGGCTTTCTGACCAAGCACAGTGTCCTGCCATCCAGGTGACAGGAGGTAAAAGGACACCCACCCGCCACCTGCACCGCAGGCTCTCTGAGCACCTACTTCATCTGTTGGGTGCACCTCGCTTGGCGCAGGTGTCGAGTCAGTAGCTGGAAACAAAGGGCCTGCCTGGGCTCATTCGAGGTAGAAGAGCTCCCCCTGCTGGGCGGGTGCAGCCTGCCGGGAGGCCGAGTAGGCAGCAGCAGGAGCCGGTTAAGAGTTCAAACACCTGCCTTGGCTGGTTTGCTCAGCAGATAGAGTGTCAGCCTGTGCATTGAAGGGTCCTGGGTTCGATTCCAGTCAAGGGCACATGCCAAGGTTGCGGGCTTAATCCCCAGCAGCGATCATGCAGGAGGCAGCGATGAAATGATTCTCTCTCAGCATTGATGTTTCTATCTCTCTCTCCCTCTCCCAACCTCTCTGAGATAAATAAAAATATATTTTTAAATAAAAAGAGTTCAAGCCCCTGCCCTGGCTGGTTTGCTCAGTGGATAGACCTTCAGCCCATGGACTGAAGGGTCTTGGGCTCGATTCCAGTCAAGGGCATGTACCTAGGTTGCAGTGTGGGAGGCAACCAATTGATGTGTCTCTTTCACATCAATGTTTTTCTCATCTCTCTTTCTCTCCCTTCTTCTCTCAAAAAAAAAAAAAATTAATGGCAAAAATATCCTTGGGTAAGGATTAACAATAAGTAAATAAATAAATAGTTCCAGCCCTGCAGAAAGGGGGCATATCAATTCTGCCAGGAAGTTAGAAGTGAAGTTTCCCCCCTATGAAAAAGCGGGTACAGCTTGGCAGGGGCAGGGACAGGCGGCTGGCCCTGGGGATGGATTCTGACCAGGCTTGACCCAGCCCGGATGGATTCAAGCTATGTCCTGGGGCGGCAGGTCACCCAGAAAGGCCCTTCAGAGTCCAAGGCAGTGGTTTTTGTTTTTTTGTTTTTAATATATTTTACTGATTTTTTACAGAGGGAGAGGAATAGAGTTAGAAACATGGGTGAGAGAGAAACATTGATCAGCTGCCTCCTGCACGCCCCCTACTGGGGATGTGCCTGCAACCAAGGTACATGCCCTTGACTGGAACTGAACCTGGGACCCTTCAGTCCGCAGGCCGACACTCTATCCACTGAGCCACACCGGTCAGGGCCCAAGGCAGTGGTTTAACCTGGTGACAGACGCAGAGCCCGAGCCCAGGACCAGCGCGGGGTCCAGGCGCCCCTCCGGGGCCAGGCTCACCATGGCTACTGCCTCACAGGGCAGGGCACTCACGACACGGGGTCCCCAACACCCCTGATGTGCTGCCCCTGCAGCCCTCCACCCTCCTAACCCAGTAACCACCATGCCCAGTGGGTGTGGGGCTGGCCTGTTGCACAGGAGGTAAAGGCTCAAGTACGGAAAACACCATTTGATGCCACACCAGGCCTTTGACAGGAGGCGCTCACAGAGGACTTTCCGGGGGATGTTTACCCTCGTTCAGCTCCTGGCCGGGGCACCCCTCCTGGAGGCTCGCGGGTGTGGAGCAGCAGGGACTTGCCGCCGGAGGCAGGGCTCCCGTCGGGAGACGCACCTGAGCCGCCATCACCTGGGCCGGGGCTGACCCTCCAGGTAAAGCTCCCCCCTCCAGACGGAGCAGGGCCCGGGATGTAGAAGTTCTCGGTGCGGTCCGCTAGCAGTGGAGAGAAAAAGGACGTGAGGAGACGGGGCCCAAGACGGAAGCTGGGCCTCTTCCCTGGTTGGTGCGCGGAGGCTCCTACTTGTCTATGACAGCCTCAAGCACCGTGTGGTCCCTACGACCATAGGACTCCCCCAAACTTTCCGCGGTGCCTGGACCTTGTGCTGTCTGCGGATTCACGCCCTCAATCAGCAACAGATTGCCCGGCAGCATCAGGGACTGCCCCCCGCAGGGCGTAGCGTGGACACAGCGTCCCCGTACCACGTACCGTTTGCAAAACCTTCCCTTCCTCCTGCCGGGGAAGGAGCCGGGCCAGGTCCCTCACGCGGGGGCACAGGTGGCGTGTGCACCCCCGCCCAGCAGGGGGCCACCCACAGCCACGCCCCGCGCTTTCCCTTCCTGCCACTCGCTGCTGGGTGCAGGTCCTCAAACAAGTGCAGGAGGCCCCCCTGTGCTTTGGGTACCCCATACTCCCAGGCAGTCCACGCGCATCTAACGTCGGGGCCACCGCTCCCCGCACAGTAGGTGGACAGCCCGGGACTTCCTGCGGGGGCCTCTCCCGGGCTGTCTGGTCTCCTGGCGGCCTCGCCAACGGCGAGCACGCGGACCAGGGAAAGCCGAGACAGCACCAGCTCCGCGAGCAGAGAGCAGAGCCGCTCCAGCCTGTCATTGAGGGGAAGCCACGTACGGGGCACAGGCTGGGCAGCAGGACGAATGGATCCTGGAGCCTGGCAGGTGCCCACGAATTACAGTGTGAACAGGGGCGGGGTCACGGTCCCAGAAGATGAGTGCCGCCAGGCTCGGGGGTCACCGCAGCTCGGCCATGCAGAAAGAGGTGCTGGCCAGGGCAGGGGCCACGTGGATTAGCCTACGGGTCAGCTGCAGGCCGCCCCCATTGGGCTGGGCCGGCTCACGGGTAAGGCAGGGGCAGGTGGGGAACAGCCTCTCCCCCACACCCCTTCTTTCATAAAGAGAAACTGCTTCTCTGACGGTATCCCCTCAAATAATCGAAAAATAAACAGCAAACCAATTTGTATGGCTTGTTTTCTCCAAGATTTAATAATATCAGGGTGTGTGAGGAGCGATTATTGCAACAGGTGACAAGAGAACGGGAACACGTCATTAGCCGGACAATGTGTTGAAGCAAGACAGACGCACTGACCGCGAGAAAGCAACCGCCAGGACAGGAGGCCGCAGCCCCGGCTCAGCGTCAGCACCCGCTCCGCGCGCACGTGGTCCCGGGGAAGGGCACCCGCGGCCGCACGGCTGCAGGCGGCTCGCCGACAGCGTCGTCCTCTGTGAAAGGCTGTGACGTCCCCCGGGGCAAGCGTGCGACACAGACCTGCAGGGCCCGGAAGCCGCCGCAGCGGGAAGGGCCCGGGACCCCTGGACGCTGGCAGGACACCAGGGCGGTGTGTCCAGCTCCGCGCACGGCTGTCTGGCGGGGCCCTGGCGCTTCAGGCCAGAGGCACCTGCAGGACGCGCCCCCGAGCCGAGCTGGAGCCAAGCTGCAGGGAAACTGCGCGGACCCTCACTCTCACCAGGTCAGAACCCCCGGGGAAGAAGGACTTGATCTTGAAACGCGTCCGCTGGGCCAGGCGGGCCGTGCTTCTGAGCGCAGCTGCCTCAGCCGTGCTCGCTGCCGACCCTCGCGGTGCCAAACGCTGCTGCTGAGCCGCCCGCCGCCCTCCATCTTCACGGAAACCACACGGAAGCGGGCTCAGCGCATCGGGGTCCCCTCCTCAATTAGTCACAGTCAAGGAGTCGTATCCTAAATAGGCTTTCAAACCAGTCCTTCAGGCATTTAAAAATTCTTCATAGAAAAATCCACTTCTTTAATACACAACAACAAACATTTCCTTTAAAAAATCTCATTTTTAAGACAAAATAAATTACAATTTGCTGAAACACCCTTTGAATGGCTCAGTGCTTATTTCAGATGCATGGCGTTGTATTTTCTTGTACATCTTGGGGACTTGGAAGCAAAGCAGTGAACTCTAAATCATGTGACGATACCCCTGACTCGGGACGCAGACCCAGCCTCAGCAGGAATGAAAGGCTGATACCCTCTATCTGTATAGTCTTATATACATATCAACAACCTAGTCATTAAAAAACAGAAAACTATTTCAAAACTCAGAGCATAAAAGTGTAAAGCAACACAACATTTAATGTACAACCTATTCTACCTGACTATGTGAAAACTACATTAAACAATAATAAAAACATATCCACAAACAGAATATGACAGAGGAGGAGGTTTCAGAAGTGATCTCAGGTCCACAGCTCTTCAGTTCTCCCGAATTTGTAGACGAGCGTGCTGGAGGACATGAAAGCAGCCATGAGGAAAAGCTGGGCCGGCACCAGGAAAGGCCAGCTCCCCAACCCGGCTCTGTGCACACAGGCGCAGCACGCATCCGGTTCTTTTTAAATGAAGGCACCGCCTACATTTTTGCTTGTTTGTTTTTTAAGAAAACAGAGGCTATGGACGCAGCGACCTGGGGTCAGTGTCAGCTCTGCACCCCCGGCTGGGCGTCCCTCCATCAGCTCTGCACCCCCCGGCTGGGCGTCCCTCCGTTAGCTCTGCACCCCCCTACCCCCCGGCTGGGCGTCCCTCCATCAGCTCTGCACCCCCCGCTGGGCGTCCCTCCGTCAGCTCTGCACCCCCCTACCCCCCGGCTGGGCGTCCCTCCGTCAGCTCTGCACCCCCTGCTGGGCGTCTCGGTCAGCTCGGGGCCGTTTCTGCGTCTATTAAATGCGAGCACCCCTGCTTTCTACGTTTAAGGTCACTAAATGGGAATAAAGGGCCAGTAGAAGGCCCTGCACACAGCGGCCCCTGGTACACGTCCTGTGCTTGCTCTTCATCGCAGACGGCTCCCCTTCTAAGACCCTCTGTGCATGGTCCTAGCCTAAGGGTTCGTGGTGCGAGTCCCACCGTCCACGCTGCCCTTACAGGAAAGATGGCACTTCCGCACCTGTTCTAAGTTGGCTGAGAAACCAGGCACTTACCTTAAAAATATCAGTGCGTTCTGGAAGAACACCGCCAGCCCTGGGTAAACATCGGTATCTGCAGAGGACAGCACACGGTTACACAGGCAACGGCGTGACTGCGCCACGCACTGACCGGCTCGAGCATCACACAACCTGCGGCCACTCCTTCCTCTAAGACGGCGATCACGAAACTGAAATCAGAAAAGGCTCATCTCTGCGCCCAAACCCAAGGCCTGCTCTCCCTCTGGACGTCCTCCTCCATCACCGGACAGAAACACAGAGAGACACGAGTGGAACTCCTGGTGACGCAGATCTGACCGTTTCTTTCCCTCTCGATTCTGAGTCTGCGTGCAGCTGCGGCAGGGAGAAGGGCCATTGTAATCCCCCACCACGTCCTCCCACCGGGTCTCCCCGGGCAAAGACACTGTCTCCACACGAGGAGACGGGAAGTTGGAACCTGCTCCCATCGCTGTGCACAGCTAGGTCCGTGAGCTACGGTGCTGATGAGAAACACCGCGGTGCGGGCACGTCCGCTCGGGCCTCTGACACGCAGCGGCGGGCTGAGCGCCAGGGCTGAGCCCCACCCAGCTCCACCACTAAGCGCACGACCTCCAACAGATGGGTCACCTCCTCATGCCTTGGTTTCCCCTCTGGAACATGGGCATCGGGGCAGCGCGCAGCCTGGCGCGAGGGAGGTGGGGCCACCCAGTGCGCAGCGCAGGACGGCCCTCGGGGCTGCAGCTCGCTGCTGGATGACAGTGAGTGAGTGACAGTGAGTGACAGTGAGTGACTGCGGCTCGCTGCTGGATGACAGTGAGTGAGTGACAGTGACTGACAGTGAGTGACAGTGAGTGACAGTGAGTGACTGCGGCTCGCTGCTGGATGACAGTGAGTGACAGTGAGTGACAGTGAGTGACAGTGAGTGACTGCAGCTCGCTACTGGATGACAGTGAGTGAGTGACAGTGAGTGACAGTGAGTGACTGTGACGGTGAGTGACTGACAGTGAGTGACTGACAGTGAGTGACGGTGAGTGAGTGACGGTGAGTGAATGACAGTGAGTGACAGTGAGTGACGGTGAGTGACAGTGAGTGACTGATAGTGAGTGACAGTGAGTGACAGTGAGTGACTGCAGCTCGCTGCTGGATGACAGTGAGTGAGTGACAGTGAGTGACAGTGAGTGACAGTGAGTGACAGTGAGTGACAGTGAGTGACAGTGAGTGACTGTGGCTCGCTGCTGGATGACAGTGAGTGAGTGACAGTGACTGACAGTGAGTGACAGTGAGTGACTGCGGCTCGCTGCTGGATGACAGTGAGTGAGTGACAGTGAGTGACAGTGAGTGACTGACAGTGAGTGACTGACAGTGAGTGACGGTGACTGACTGACAGTGAGTGACAGTGAGTGATAGTGAGTGACTGACAGTGACTGACAGTGAGTGACTGCAGCTCGCTGCTGGATGACAGTGAGTGAGTGACAGTGACTGACAGTGAGTGACTGACAGTGAGTGACTGACAGTGAGTGACTGTGGCTCGCTGCTGGATGACAGTGAGTGAGTGACAGTGAGTGACAGTGAGTGACTGACAGTGAGTGACGGTGAGTGACTGACAGTGAGTGACAGTGAGTGACTGCAGCTCGCTGCTGGATGACAGTGAGTGAGTGACAGTGACTGACAGTGAGTGACAGTGAGTGACTGTGGCTCGCTGCTGGATGACAGTGAGTGAGTGACAGTGAGTGACTGACAGTGAGTGACAGTGAGTGACAGTGAGTGACTGACAGTGAGTGACTGACAGTGAGTGACGGTGAGTGACTGACAGTGAGTGACAGTGAGTGACAGTGAGTGACTGACAGTGACTGACAGTGAGTGACTGCAGCTTGCTGCTGGATGACAGTGAGTGAGTGACAGTGAGTGACGGTGAGTGACTGACAGTGACTGACAGTGAGTGACAGTGAGTGACTGACAGTGAGTGACTGACAGTGAGTGACGGTGAGTGACTGACAGTGAGTGACAGTGAGTGACTGACAGTGAGTGACAGTGAGTGACTGTGGCTCGCTGCTGGATGACAGTGAGTGAGTGACAGTGACTGACAGTGAGTGACTGACAGTGACAGTGAGTGACTGCGGCTCACTGCTGGATGACAGTGAGTGACTGACAGTGAGTGACAGTGAGTGACTGACAGTGAGTGACAGTGACAGTGAGTGACTGCAGCTCGCTGCTGGATGACAGTGAGTGAGTGACAGTGAGTGACAGTGAGTGACAGTGAGTGACAGTGAGTGACTGTGGCTCGCTGCTGGATGACAGTGAGTGAGTGACAGTGAGTGACTGACAGTGAGTGACAGTGAGTGACAGTGAGTGACTGACAGTGAGTGACTGACAGTGAGTGACGGTGAGTGACTGACAGTGAGTGACAGTGAGTGACAGTGAGTGACTGACAGTGACTGACAGTGAGTGACTGCAGCTTGCTGCTGGATGACAGTGAGTGAGTGACAGTGAGTGACGGTGAGTGACTGACAGTGACTGACAGTGAGTGACAGTGAGTGACTGACAGTGAGTGACTGACAGTGAGTGACGGTGAGTGACTGACAGTGACTGACAGTGAGTGACTGACAGTGAGTGACAGTGAGTGACTGACAGTGAGTGACTGACAGTGAGTGATGGTGAGTGACTGACAGTGAGTGACAGTGAGTGACAGTGAGTGACTGACAGTGACTGACAGTGAGTGACTGCAGCTTGCTGCTGGATGACAGTGAGTGAGTGACAGTGAGTGACGGTGAGTGACTGACAGTGACTGACAGTGAGTGACAGTGAGTGACTGACAGTGAGTGACTGACAGTGAGTGACGGTGAGTGACTGACAGTGAGTGACAGTGAGTGACTGACAGTGAGTGACAGTGAGTGACTGTGGCTCGCTGCTGGATGACAGTGAGTGAGTGACAGTGACTGACAGTGAGTGACTGACAGTGACAGTGAGTGACTGCGGCTCACTGCTGGATGACAGTGAGTGACTGACAGTGAGTGACAGTGAGTGACTGACAGTGAGTGACAGTGAGTGACTGCAGCTCGCTGCTGGATGACAGTGAGTGAGTGACAGTGAGTGACAGTGAGTGACAGTGAGTGACAGTGAGTGACTGTGGCTCGCTGCTGGATGACAGTGAGTGAGTGACAGTGAGTGACTGACAGTGAGTGACAGTGAGTGACAGTGAGTGACTGACAGTGAGTGACTGACAGTGAGTGACGGTGAGTGACTGACAGTGAGTGACAGTGAGTGACAGTGAGTGACTGACAGTGACTGACAGTGAGTGACTGCAGCTTGCTGCTGGATGACAGTGAGTGAGTGACAGTGAGTGACGGTGAGTGACTGACAGTGACTGACAGTGAGTGACAGTGAGTGACTGACAGTGAGTGACTGACAGTGAGTGACGGTGAGTGACTGACAGTGACTGACAGTGAGTGACTGACAGTGAGTGACAGTGAGTGACTGTGGCTCGCTGCTGGATGACAGTGAGTGAGTGACAGTGACTGACAGTGAGTGACTGACAGTGACAGTGAGTGACTGTGGCTCACTGCTGGATGACAGTGAGTGACTGACAGTGAGTGACAGTGAGTGACTGACAGTGAGTGACAGTGAGTGACTGCAGCTCGCTGCTGGATGACAGTGAGTGAGTGACAGTGAGTGGCGGTGAGTGACTGACAGTGAGTGGCGGTGCGAGACAGCCTGCAGTGACAGACTAGGAACGTGTGTCGGAAAGAAAGGCTCCGAGGTGCACGCGCGTTCCGTTCACGAAGAAAGGAGAGCAAAGCGCACTTAATGAGCAACGCGAGGAACACGGGGCGAGGCCCACGGCCGAGAGGCTGCTCGGCAGGTGCCGGTTCTTCAACGATTAAGACGCGACCACTGAGCGCACAGCCCGCACTGGCCCGGACCTTCCCACACGCCTGTTTCCTAACAGAAACCGGGACGTTCACGCGTTGCTTCAAGTAGCCACGCAGGTCCTCCATGGAAGCCGGGCCTCGCCGCCCGCGAGTCAAGGGTCAGAGAGCTGAGGGGTCAGAGAGTGGACAGGGGTCAGAGAGCGGACAGGGGTCAGAGAGCTGACAGGGGCCAGAGAGCTGACAGGGGCCAGAGAGCTGACAGGGGTCAGAGAGTGGACAGGGGCCAGAGAGCGGACAGGGGTCAGAGAGCTGACGGGTCAGAGAGCTGACAGGGGTCAGAGAGCGGACAGGGCTCAGAGAGCGGACAGGGGTCAGAGAGCGGACAGGGGTCAGAGAGCTGAGAGCGTGCTTCCCTCAGGACCCGCTTACACCAGCAGGCCAAGCTGCCCGGAGCAGGAGCAGGTGCCGGAAGCCAGTTCCAGCACGGCAGCAGGGACGGCTGAATCAGGCTGAATCACCTGGGACGGCTAAAAAGCATCTCCCCCAAACTGAATAGGACTGTTAACTGCCAGACAGCTCAGGGCATTTTATTGCCTCCTGTTGGCCAAACATCTGAACAGCTGTAGGCTAGTCCCCAAACTGACAATGCTTCTGTAAACCCTTTGATACCCTACCCTTTGAAGTGTATGTCTCCACCTTGCCTTAGGACAAATTGTGCTAATAAAAGCAAGGGTCCTAGACAAGGAGGTAGTCTTCAGTTCCTTTAGCTGAAGCTCCCCTGACCCACAATGCCTTTCAAAATTATCTTTCGTCTTGGACTCCTTCTTAATCTACGCACAGCCCCTTTCTCCAGATTGCTGAACCCTTTGTAAGGCTGGGACAAGAACCCAGGAGCAGGGGAGTGCTGCCGGGCCGGGAGGGTGGCGGCAGGGACCGCCAGGGGGTCGGGGCTTTGTGGGGCCACAAGTCCTGCAGTGGACCTGGTGGCGGGCACAGCTCTGTATTTACACACTGAGCTGTGGACTGGATGGTGAGTCACATGACGTGAAACCACATCTCAGTAAAGCTGATTTAAGATGCGCTTTCTGCCCAGGGAGCACACACACACTGGCCATCAGGGTTCTGAATGAACTACATGACACACCTTGGACACATTCAGGAGCAGTGGTGTTTCAGCACAGTCCCCGCTGTCCCCTCACGCTGCCCGACTCTGTGCCACAGTCTTGCTGGTGGCACGTGTCCTGGCCAGGCCACCCACTGCACTCCACAGCCCCTGCGACGACACCTGCAGTCTCCCAGCTGCAAGCGACTGAGCACTGACACTAAGCTCACTCCAGGGGGAGGAACAGACTTAGTCGAGCATCGGGGACACCTCACCTGTCTCCGAGAACCCAGGGAATGCTTACTTACTCTGGGTAACGTAGGCACCAAAGAGAATCCACATGGAAGCGATGAGTGACCCGAACATCAACATGAAGCCGATGAAAAGCCAGACGCGAGCACCTGCATGAAGAACAGCTGTGTGAGGTCGCCCTCCCCGCACTCCATCTTAGGGAAACCTAACACCGGAGACGCTGCTGACCTCACACACGCTCTGCATGTCACACACGTCACATGCTTACATGCACCTGCTCGAACAGTTAATTGAAGGAAGATGTTTAAAAACTCAAAGGGAACATTACCTTTCTCCTGGCTAGAGAAACTAACGGCTGAATGAACTAAACCAGGCAAGCTTTGTAATTATTTGACTAAGTTGATTAATTAAACCCTAACTGAAAATTTACCCTGTTGTATACTAGTACATTGCCAAAGTAACTGCTCTGTTAGAAGTAGCAAAGGTGTTTCAGCTAGCCATCGCCATGAAGGAATGAGAGGCTGTAAGGACCGATGTTGAAATCCTGCCATTACTCAGTGTGGTGCAGCACGTGAGCAAGCCTACCAAACCCTCAGCCCTCACTTCTTAAGCCCTCCCGCCAGATGCAACACAGAAACACGCAGAAATCACATGGCACGCTTCCACTGTGTAGGGAATGGTCATGGAATAAAACGTGATGACTCAGAGAGGGTAAAAGCACGGACTCTGGATCCAGAAAGACCCAAGGCTGATACACGTCCTAGTTGAAGCTAAAGAATCCAGGGAAGGTGCAATGCAATTTTCCACAGAAAGTAGTTACTAGTCACATAACCCACAGCAATGTCGGTCAAATAAGTGAGAGTGGCCAGGAGGTGGGGGGAAGGGGTAACCACAAAGGGGGGAGGGAACTTCCTGAGTGATGGCAAAGTTCTACGTGATGATGGTGGCAAAGTCCCACAACTGTAGACATTTGTCAAAACTCACTGAACTGTACACTTTAAACTGGTGAGTTTTATTTTCTACAAATTATACTCAATCAAGCTGACAATATCCTATATAATAAAAGCCTAACATGCTAAGTGTCCGACGGTTCACCCAGTCACTATGACGCGCACTGACCACCAGGGGGCAGACGCTCCGACCAGTAGGTTAGCTTGCTGCTGGTGTCCGGCCCATCAGGACTGGTCGAGATGAACTGGACACAGCCTAGAGCCCTCCCACAGTCCCTTCCTGGCCCCAATCGTGCACCGGTAGGGTCCCTTGGCCTGGCCTACACCTTTTAGCAATCCGGGACCCCCTCAGGGGATGTCAGAGAGCCGGTTTTGGCCTGATCCCCTCAGGCCAGGCCAATCCCCGCAGGCCAGGCCAAGGGACCCCACTAGTGCACGAATCCATGCACCGGGCCTCTAGTGTGTGTGTGTGTGTGTGTGTGTGTGTGTGTGTGTGTGTGTGTGTGTGTGTGTGTAACCACATCAGACAAAGAGGCCAAATGCTCAACTAGAAACAGCAATGTGGTGGCTAACAGCTGGGCTTAGAGCCAGGTGGTGAGAGTTCAAATCCCACTCACTTGCTTGTGAATTCGGACAAGTTATTTAAGCAGCCTGTGCCCTAGTTCCTTCATCTGAAAGTGGGGACAACAAGAGCACTGAGCTCCCGGGAACACCGGGACGATTAAATGAGGTAATGCCGCAGCACTCAGGACAGTCCGGGTACACACCAGGTGTTCTACAAGTAGTCCCTAATATTGTTAAGCATCTTTCAACCCCCCCACTCCAAATTTCTAGCCATAACCGCACAAACCCCTGCCTCGTCCTCAGAGGTCGGAAACAGTTTCTAGCCCGCCTTCTGCACAGAGCACGGAGACCCCACGGAAAACAGGCCCCGTGGTTCTAGCAGGTGTGTTACAACCTGAGCAAAAGGAAAAGACTACTGGGTGACAATTCAAAAGAATTCAAACTCCAGGAAAACGCTTTACAGACAGACGAACAGCACACTCTCGAAGCAATGCTGCCGCAGGGCGTGGTGGTTACGGGTCATCAGAATAGACGAGAAACATGAGCTCTGGCCTCATCTCCTGACTGCCACTCTGCCTGGTCGGCGTCTCGGGCAGCAGCACTGGCCGGCGCTGGTAAGAACAGGCCATCACCCGCCGCGGGAGAGTGACCTGAGCCACCACCCGCTGGCTCTGCGCAGTAACGTTTATCTCCACCCATGCGCCGTCACATGACACACACAGTAACTCTGGCGGTAACCTCCACTTTCCTAAGGACTTAGCCGCGGCCGGCCCCCCAGGCGCACTAGAGCAGGGGTCCTCAAACTTTTTTTTTTTTTTAATATATTTTATTGATTTTTTACAGAGAGGAAGAGAGAGGGATAGAGAGTTAGAAACATCGATGAGAGAGAAACATCCATCAGCTGCCTCTTGCACACCCCCTACTGGGGATGTGCCCACAACCAAGGTACATGCCCTTGACCGGAATCGAACCTGGGACCCTTGAGTCCGCAGGCCGACGCTCTATCCACTGAGCCAAACCGGTTTCGGCAAGGTCCTCAAACTTTTTAAACAGGGGGCCAGTTCACTGTCCCTCAGACCGTTGGAGGGCCGGAATATAGTTTAAAAAAAACTATGAACAAATTCCTATGCACACTGCACATATCTTATTTTGAAGTAAAAAAACAAAACGGCAAAAACACCCGCATGTGGCCCGCGGGCCGTAGTTTGAGGACGCCTGCACTAGAGGCTTCGCTCTGTCTGCTGGGAAGGCCCTCTCGCCTTTACCTGTTCTTCCCAAACAGCCGCTCTCGTAGCTGTCACCTCTCACCTGGGCATTGGACACCGCGTTTATCCTGAAACGAGACAAAAGCCCGAAATGAGCTTTCTCGGTGCTTAAACACTCACAGATGCTTACACACCACCAGAAGGAAAGCACTCCTAAGGCACGTCAGTATCTGAATAACTGAACGTACCTTTCGCCTTCACCCCCTGTGCACACAAAGGTGCTACTGGTCTTAGCTTCCTACGCGTGTGCACCCCAAACACCCCTACTTGCAGAGGTTACTGTGACTGGTCCCCAGAGATGATGAGAGGCCATTTTTTGGATTCTTACATTTACCCCGATGACTCAGGGTGCGCCCCCCCCATTTAAGGTTCTTGTTATAATGAAGGGTTTCAAGGTTTCAGTGGTGATTGGGGGAGGGGAGTTTGGGGGATAAATGGAAATTAAAATAAAATAAAGAGAAAATATTTTAAAGAGTTTCAAGGTTTCTTGGTGTTGAGTGACGTTCCCTGGCCCATCTCTAACTCTCAGAAAACGTGGTCTGTGGACAGGACATAGGCCGCGCTATTCCACTTGTTAGACCAGTGCTTCTGCAGCAGAAACGGCCTTTTCTCAGCATTCTGAATGAACGGGAGCGATTCCTCCACAATTAAACTTCAACAAGTTCCTGACAGTCTAAGGAAATTCTATAACCTTAATGTTCGACATTTTTAAATTATTAAATGACATCCATGAAAAGCTTTCAAATTCTTTTATGAAGTGAGATAATGAATAAACCTGAAAATGATTTAATAAAAAAGAAAAGCCATTTCTTTCTCATTTGAGACCAATCCTGCCCCACCACCACCCCAATAATGGCAAACACAGTCAAGTAACCCATTTAAAAAATAATCCTCCATGGTGAAAGTTAAATGCATGACAATACTTAAGGATGATTCACTAAAAATCTAGAAATGTCACATATTTCATTAACTCTAAGATGCCTTGATTTTTAAAATTCACCATTACATTTTAAACTCCCAAGAAAGAAAAAATGTTATCAACTGTAATTATAAGACACCACTGACTATACTGAGTGGCCAGATTATTATGATCTCTGAACGCATAATAATCTGACCATTCAGTGTATATCCTATATAATAAAAGGCTAATATGCAAATTGTCCCCTTGACCAGGAGTTCAACCAGCAGGCAGGCCAGCCAACCACCCATGTCCCCTCCCCCTGGCCAGGCTGGCCGGCCCCCACCCATGCACGAATTCAGGCACCGGGCCTCTAAAATATACACACACACACACACACACACACACACACACACACACACACACACACTGAGAGTGGCCAGATTGTTATGCGTTCAGAGAGCATCATAATCTGGCCACTCGGTATATAAAAAGCACCCTGAGCCCTGACTGGTGTGGCTCAGTGGTAGAGGGTTGAGGGTTCAATTCCTGGTGAAGGGCATTTACCTAGGTTGCAGGTTCATTCCCTAGCCCTGGCTGGGGCATGTGTGGGAGGCAATTAATCAATGTCTCTCTCTCTCCTCCCCCTCTAAAAAAAAAAATCAATGGAAAAAATATCCTCGGGTGAGGATTAACCATAACCAAAAAAAGCACCCTGATATTCAGAGGTATTAAAATATAAAAAATAATCTTGGTACTGATAGAGTAATCAGTTTAACAAATATAAGGAGAAAAATCACATGACAATCTTTATAGGTGCTAAAATGATATCTGACCAAATCAGCACTCATTTTTCATTTTAACGTGGGAATGTATTTATTTATTTAGCAGTTAAAGAAGAATCCATCAGGGAGCATTTGAGATCTTGCTCCCCAGCATCTGTCACCAGTTTGACTTATATAAACTCTTATATAAATTCTCAAAAAAAAAGAATCCATCAATTAAACGAGTCATTTCCGACAGCAGACAGCACCAAGCCTCAGGCAAGCATCTTTCCGGGGCTCCCGGGCTGAGGGCCTGCCTTACATGAAGAAGGCCAGCGTGGAGAACACCCCGCAGGTGTGGAAGGCGGGGTTCAGCTGCTCGGGCTTCGCGTACACCACGGCCGCGTCGATCATCACCCACCAGCCTGCGGAGAACTGGAGACAGAGCCCAGTCACTGGGAGCACGCGTGCTGCCCCTGCCCCCCTTCCCTGCCCACCGTCACAATGGCACAGGAAGTCTCTCTGCTTCGAGTTTTGGATGTTGAAAAATAAAAAATAAGAATCCCTGTTTACTTGTTCCTGTGAGTGAGCCGCTGTGAAACCGGTGTCAGATCCTCAAGTTCTGCTCTCAGTGCACGATGAAAAGTCATCATTTGGCATGAACTGTCTGACCTTCCCCCACTGTCATTACCGCCACCAAAGCTCTGACCAACCTCCACCAGCCCGCTTCCTGATGACGGTGTCTCACCCTCTCTGCCGTCCTTGCTTCATGTGCCCACACCTCTGCTTCCACCAGTGGGCTGTCAGCTGTCACGTCTCCAAAATGATTTAACCCACTACAGGACTAGTTAAGCAATCTGATTAGATCCAATCCTGTTTGACTGACTGAACACAAGTTTGTCAAGAGCAATGCTTCTATGTAAACTAGGCTGAATGGACTCAAATTAGACACACTGCTAAGGAATTTCATAGACAAATTAAGTGCAGACGAGATGACCATGAAAAGCAAGAAAGACTTAGAAACACCTGAAAGAATTCTGTGTGCAGACTGCTTCACAATTACCTTTAGTTCCTGCTGTGATTTTTTTCTATTGGACTTCAGGCACAGAATTATATACTCAAAGAGATGAATTTTTAAATGTAATAGAAACTGACATTTGTTTTAAAAAATGCGGTTGGGGCAAGGAGTGGTTGATGGAATGCTAAAAAAAATTGGTCATGATTTTATTTTATTTTTTTTGAGGCTGGATGATAAGTAAATGGAGTAAGCTGGGAGAGGGGCCCTTTATACCAGTCTCTCTGTTTTTGTTCATATGCCTGACATTTTCAGCAATAGAAAGTCAGAAGTGTTGGGAAGAAACGGAAGTTGAGCAGGTCTCTCTCGCTCTCCTGCTCCTCCAGCGCTGCCGCTGGGAAGGGCTGGGCTCCCTGGGGCCTGCGGCTTCAGCTCCCCGAGCCGAGGCCTTCACCGCGCTCCACACAGCCGAACGCCAACGCCTTACAACAGTGACAATGGCTGCATCCAATCCCGAGCCTCTGAGGCCCCTAGAGGACTTACACAGCAACTTAAAAATGCCACTGCCTGCAACAACTGTATCATCAACCAAACGGAAGAGATGACTTTACATTTGCAAGTTTACAGGTCAAATGAACCAGGGCTTTCCACACTTTGTTCGGTAAGAGCACCCAGACTGCGATCACTATTCACACAAACCGCAGGGACACAAACAGCTCCGAATGGGCAGTCACAGCTCAAAGGGATCAGCATGAACGTTCGGGGCGAACAATGAGCCTAAATGTGGCCAATGGGCTTTCACTTACCAACATGCCTGCCACCACCGAGGCCACGGCGTTCCTCCGCTCGCTCCAGTCCACGCACTCACACTCCGGCCAGCGGACGTTGTCCAGGAAGCCCGCCATGGTCCCCCGAGGCCGGCTTTGTCAAGTGCTGTATCTGCAAATAAAGACAAAAACCACAGAGGGAATACGTTAAGTGGAACGTCTAACACAAATGTCCTCTTTTAAAGCTTTAACACAAATTTAAAGCTTTGAAACAATTACTTTACCACAAATCTACCACAGCCAAGAAGAAAATCCAGTACTTCAACGAATACCTACCGAGATGTACCAGGTGCCCGCGAGGACTGTGCTAGGACACGGGGGCTCACGACTTGCTGACTGAGCATGTGGTTTTACAACACGTCTGCAAACTCTGTGCCACCTCTCCCATTCCAAGTGATAAAAGAGCTATGACCTACAACCAAGATCACTCTACCCAGCAAAGCTATCGTTAGAATGGAAGGACAGAAAGTGAGCCTCCCAGAAAAGAAAGAGCTAAAATAAAAGAGCTCATCACCACCAAACCAGCAGCATATGAAATGTTAAAGGGTCTCCTTTAAGGAGAAGAAAAGAAAAAGGTGAAAAATATGGACAATAAAATGGCAATAAATACTACCTATCAACAACTGAATCTGAAAAACAGAAACAAGCAGAACAGAAACAGGCTCATAGATACAGAGAACATTTGACGGTTGCCGGATGGGCAGGGTGCTGGGAGGCTAGGTAGGAAAAAAAAAGGTGAAGGGATTAAGAAGTAGAAATTGGTTGTTACAGAATAGTCATGGGGTGTAAAGTACAGCACAGAAAATAGAGTCACTAATCCTATATAATAAAAGCCTAATATGCTAATGATATGCTAAGGCCACTCAACCTCTCGCTATGACATGCACTGACCATCAGGGGGCAGAGAGTCGACCAATCAACCAGTCGCTATGACGTGCACTGACCACCAGGGGGCAGAGAGTCGACCAGTTGCTATGATGTGCACTGACCACCAGGGAACAGATGCTCTGATTCACAGGTTAGCTTCCTGCTGGGGTCCAGCCAATTGAGACTGAGCGAAGACCGGACATGCCCTGGAGCCCTCCCGTGGTCCCTCCCCAGCTGGCCAACCTCCTGCATCCCTCCTCGGCTCTGATCATGCACCGGTGGGGTCCCTCGGCCTTGCCTGCACCCTCTTGCAACCCAGGACCCCTCGGGGGATGTCGGAGAGCCGGTTTCAGCCTGACAGCGGAACGACCGGTTGCTATTATGCACACTGACCACCAGGGGGCAGACGCTCAATGCAGGAGCTGCCCCCTGGTGGTCAGTGCGCTCCCATGGGGGAGCGCTGCTCAGCCAGAAGCCGGGCTCTTGGCTGGCGAGCCCAGCAACGGTAGCAGGAGCCTCTTCCGCCTCCAAGGCAGCACTAAGGATGTCCAACTGCTCCCCCGAGGGCTCCTGGACTGCAAGAGGGCGCAGGCCAGGCTGAGGGACCCCCCCCACCGAGTGCACAAATTTCGTGCACCGGGTCTCTAGTACTGTAATAACTATGTGTGTGATGGCAGACGGGTACGAGATTTATCACGATGGTCACTTAGTAAGTGACAGAATATCTAATCACTGGGGTATACACCTGAAACTAATCTACACTAATAAAAGAGAAAGATGCAAATTGACTGTACCTTCACAATGCCCACCAGCCAACCAGGAGTGAGCATGCAAATTAACCCAACAAAGATGACGGGTTAGCCGAAACCGGTTTGGCTCAGCGGATAGAGCGTCGGCCTGTGGACTGAAGGGTCCCAGGTTCGATTCCGGTCAAGGGCATGTACCTTGGTTGCGGGCACATCCCAAGTGGGACATGTGCAGGAGGCAGCCGATCGATGTTTCTCTCTCATTGATGTTTCTAGCTCTCTATCCCTCTCCCTTCCTCTCTGTAAAAAATCAATAAAATATATTTAAAAAAAAAAAAAAGATGACGGGTTAATTTGCATATGCAGGTGCCGAGCGGCTGGTGGGCGTCGCATGGGAAGGCAGGGCGATAGCGGAGAGAGGCAGCTCCGGGGGCCAGAGCGGAAAGGCAGTGCTGGCAACCAGGGGAAAGAAGGCCCATTCTTGCACGAATCTTCGTGCATTGGGCTTCTAGTATATTATAAGTCAACTGTAATTGAAAAATAAAACATAAATAGAAAAAAAAAAGACTTGAAATGGGCAAAAGATTTAAAAAGTCAATTACCAAAAGCATATAAAAAGGTATTTAACATCATTGATCATCAGGGAAATACAAATGAATGGAATACCACACCTTCACTAGAGTGGCTACAATGTAAAAGATAACACTAAATGTTAGCAAGAATGTAGAACTGGAAATCCCATACATTTCTGGTGGCCATTTCTTATAAAGTTAGAAATAAACCTCCCTATAACCCAGCAATTCCAGTCCTAGTATTTACCAAGAGAAGTATAAGCACATCCTGCACACAAAAAAGGTCTGTGCACGGAAGTTTGTAGCAGTTTTACTCATAATAACCCCAAACTCAACCTAAATGCTCCTCAACAGAATTATCATCAAGTCACACAACAGAACCCTACTGAGCAACAGGAGAATGAACCGACTCAGAGCCACACAGAGAAAACCTCAAAAACATGACGAAGGAAAGAATGCCGACACAAGGAGCAAGGGCTGTGTGATTCCATTTAAGTGAAGCTCAGGAGGCAAACGAGTCGATGGTCCCGGCCATCAGAGAGCGGCTGCCCACAGGGCCCGAGAGCTGTCTAGGGAGCTGTTGGGACGATGCTCAGCCACCTGAGCCACCACCAGGCCAAAAAGCCAAGGTTTTAGAACTGAACTAGGGGGTCACTGGTCTGACCCACAAACCTTCTCACACGTTAGGTGTTGTTCCTGTCCCTAATAGAAGCGACTCTCTCTGAGAGAAAACCTGAGTCCTTTTCAGAGGGTTGTTGTTTTTTTGTGTTTTTTTTTTTTTGGTTAATCCTCGCCCGAGGATATTTTTCTTTCTTTTTTAAAACACATTTTTATAGGTTTCAGGGAGGAAAGGAGAGGGAGAGGGAGTTAGAAACATCAATGATGAGAGAATCACTGATTGGCTGTCTCCTGGGCATCGAGCCCACAACCCGGGCACGTGCCCTTGATCGGAGTCAAACCCAGGACCCTTAGTCCACAGGCCGACTGAGCCAAACTGGCTAGGGCCTGAGGATATTTTCCCATTGATTAGGGAGAACGGGAGAGACAGAAACACCGATGTGAGAGAAACACATGGATTGGTTGCCTCCAGCACGAGCCCCGACCAGGGCCTGGGCTGGGGAGGAGCCTGCAACCAAGGTATGTGCCCTTGACTGGAATTAAACCTGGGCCCTTTGGTCTGCAGGCCGACGCTCTATCCACTGCACCAAACCAGCTAGGGCTAGTATATTTTTTAAAAAACACATTCAGACAGGCAAAGCCTCCAAAAATGTTCCTCTTCTTGTCAAGTGGGGCTGGAGTTTGAGCGCCAGCAGATCAAGAGAGGACAGGAAAGGCGCGTCACGGGAGAGCTGAGCAGAGCAGCTGTGCCCCAGCCGAGGGGTGAGGGGCCAGGGGAAGCGTGGAACTTCAGACACACCTGTCCCAGCTGCTCCCGCAGCGTTCTCACTGGAGGACCGACTGCGGGAACTGGCCCAGATCCCATCTGTACTCAGCTGGGCTGGCTGGGCCTGCTCACGTGCTAACGCAGCTCCCCCTCCAACCACCCAGCCGCTGCCTCAGCAGGGGACCCTCACTTCCTGCCGAGGGTTCTGCCTTGACCTACCCTGAGGACTGCAGGCAGGCGGCCTTGACCTACCCTGAGGACTGCAGGCAGGCGGCCTTGACCTACCCTGAGGACTGCAGGCAGGCGGCCTTGACCTACCCTGAGGACTGCAGGCAGGGGGCGAGCAAGAGGCAGCAACACAGAGCAGCCCCCGCCCTGGGCCCATGTCTCCCCCAACCAGACCGGACCAGACCAGACCAGACCAAACCAGACCGTATTTCTGCTGTCCTTGCAGCGCTGGGTCCACATGGGAGGCCCAGATGCCCTGAGGGAGGGGAACCGTTTCCTGGGACCCCCTCGCTGCCCACCGCAAATGGAAAGGCCGTCCGCAGGCAGGGAAGCCGGAGCCGTTCTGCTCTGCTCCTTCCCTGGCACAGGGACATCACCGGCCTTTCCTGACATCAGGTTTGTGCCTACAATTATGAGACAGAGTTTTAATCGCACGTTTAGAAAGCTCCAGCATTTCCTATGAAGCCTATTTGGATCTCATCTGCCCTCTGGGGGGAAAGAATTTTGTCATCATTTTATTTAATGAAAAACCCACTGTTAATAAAGGTACAGTGTATAGTCCTGTAAGGTTGAAATTTAACTGCAGTAATTAATACAGTGCTATGATTTTATAGCCTGGTAGAAAATATTAACTCCAAAGGTCTGACTTTGTTGCTCTTTGGAACATTAACCAATTATATGTAACTTATTGAGACATTTCTTTCCCTATGTACTACATAAACACCTAATCCTTAAATCCTCTTAAAACCCGTTCTTTGTGGCACTCTCAGCAACAGTGAAAAAACTGAAACATGCTCCCTACTTGGAAGAGAATTTTATTTTTAACACCACTCATTCAAAACTACTAGGTGTACTGGTTAATAATGCGGATTTTTTTTCACTAGCTGGAGTTACACATATGTTGATATATTTGATATGTATGCTATTTTGTTATATTGACAACAAGCTTCAAAACTCCATGTCAAATTTGCTGAAGGTGTTAACATCATATTTTTACGCTTAAAAATGTCGAATTTTGTGCCAAAAAAAGAACATTTGCGGGAAGTTATAATTCATTACTTTATTTTGAAGATAAAGTTATTGTATACTTCGGGAAGCTTATGGTGAACATGCTCCATCTCAAGATACTTGTGAACACTGGTTTAAACACTTTAAAAGTGATGATTTCCATGTGAAAGACAAAGAACGTCCAGGTCAACTGAAAAAGTTTGAAGATCAACAATTACAAGCATTATTGGATGAAGATGCATGTCAAACTCAAAAACAACTTGCAGGAAGATTAAACGTTGCTCAGCAAACAAATTCTGATCGTTTACAGGCAATGGGAAAGATTTTAAAGGAAGGAAAATGGGTGCCACATCAATTGAACTAAAGACAAATGGAAAACCGAAAAGTCATCAGTAAAATGTTGCTTCAAAGGCACGAAAGAGAGTCTTCGTTACATCGAATTATCAAATTGTGACTGGCAATTAAAAGCGGATTTATTTTGAGAATCCCAAATGTATGTCTGGCCTGTCCTGCTCAGTCCAGATTGGCTGGACCCTAGCAGCAAGCTAACCTACCAGAGCATCTGCCCCCTGGTGGTCAGTGCCTGTCATAGCAAGCAGTTGAGCAGCCTTAGCGTGTCATTAGCATATTACGCTTGATTGAAGGGCAGACCAGACGACCAGACACTTAGCATATTAGGCTTTTATTATATAGGATGTGTATACACAGGGTGTCCCAAAAAAATGTAAACACACTTTGAATAATTATAAAGGCAGTGTTTATTAAAATACATTTCATTTCCTTTTAAATATGGTTATATGGTTTTATTTTATTTATATACATATATATATATATATATATATATATATATATATACACACACACACACACACACACACACACACACACACATATTGATTTCAGAGAGGAAAGGAGAGGGAGAGAGAGAAACATCAATGATGAGAGAGAATCATTGATCAGCTACCTCCTGCGCACCCCCTACTGGGGATCGAGCACACAACCCAGACATGTGCCCTGACCAGAATTGAGCTGTGACCTCCTGGTTGACGCTCAACCACTGAGCCATACCAGGTAGGCTGTTTTTACTGATTTTTTAAAGAAAGAGGAAGAGGGGTAGAGAGATTGGAGAAACATCAATCAGCTGCCTCCTGCACACCCCCTACCAGCAATCAAGCCCACAGCCTAAGCATGAGCCCTGACTGGGAATCGAACCAGAAACCTCTTGGTCCATAGGTCTACACCCAACCACTGAGCCACACCAACTGGGCACATTTCATTTTCAAAATGTAATAGAATCAGCTGTTAAAGTGTGTATACAGCCCAGCCGGCTGTAGCTCAGCAGTTGAGTGTTGACCCAGGAACCAAGAGGTCACCGGTTTGATTCCTGGTCAGGACATATGCCCAGGTTGCGGGCTCGATCCCCAGTGGGGGGGCATGCAGGAGGCAGCCAATCAATGATTCTCTCTCATCACTGATGTTTCTATCTCCCTCTCCCTTTCTCTCCAAAATCAATAAAAACATATTAATAAATAAATAAATAAAAATAAAGTGTGCATACATTTTTGGGGACATCCTGTATATATGTATATTTTTACGTCCTATATAATAAAAGGCTAATATGCAAATTGTCCCCATAGGTGGGAGTTCGACCAACCGGGAGTTAGACATGCGCTGACCACCAGGGGGCGGTGAGGAACATGTGGGTGTTGGCAACTCTGCACTGGCACCGGGTGGCAGTGGAGGTGCTGCCAGTCCTGATAGGCCCCAACGAGAGCAGGGACCACAGCGGGATGATGGAGCAGGTGAGCAGGCAGCGCCAGGCCAAGGTGGGTGCAAAGGGAAGCCCCAGCCGGCGTTGAATAAAACTTATTTTTTTAAATCCTGAGGATATGTTTTCATTGATTTGAGAGAGAAAGAGAAACATCGATGTGAGAAACATCAATTGAATGCCCCCCATACACACCCTGACTGGGGATCGAACCTGAAACCTTGGTATGTGCCCTGCGACCTTTTGGTACATGGGACAACGCTCAACCAATTGAGCCACATCAGCCAGGGCATGTAAAGCTTATTTTAAAAAGCAAGAGAACCCTAGCCAGTTTGGCTCAGTGGATAGAGCATCGGCCTGCGAACTGAAAGGTCCCAGGTTCGATTTTGGTCAGGGGCACCTCCCCGGGTTGTGGGCTCGATCCCCAGTGGGGGGAGTGCAGGAGGGAGCCGATCCATGATTCTCTCTTATCGTGAATGTTTCTCTCTCTCTCCCACTTCCTTCCTCTCTGAAATCAGAAAAATATATATATATTTTTTAAAAAAAAGAGCAAGACAAAGATTCACCAAAATAATCAGGATAGAGGCTACTTCTGGAAGATGTAAATGTTTTGTTTCTTCATCGGGTGGTAGATACAGTGATAATCACTGCAATAATATTCTTTAAAGTAAATATGCATATCTGTTTTACATTTCACAGTAAAAGCAGCTTAGTCAAGCCTAGCCGACTGGCTCAATTGGTTGAGTGTTGTCCCATGAACCAAGGAGTAGCCAGTTCAATTCCTGGTCAGGGCACATGCAGGGTTCTGGGCTCGATCCCCAGTGGGCGAAGTATAGGAGGGGCTGCCAAATGGATGTTTCTCTCTCACATCAATGTTTCCATCTCTCTCCCCCTCTCCCTTCTTCTCTCTCTAAAATAAAACAAGTCTGCCCTGGCCGGTTTGACTCAATGGATAGAGCGTCGGCCTGCAGACTCAAGGGTCCCGGGTTTGATTCCAGTCAAGGGCACGTGCCCGGGTTGTGGGCTCAATCCCCAGTGGGGGGAGTGCAGGAGGGAGCCGATCGGTGATTCTCTCTCATCACTGATTTTCTCTCTTCCTCTCCATTTCTCTCTGAAATCAATAAAAATATATTTAATAATAAATAAAATAAAACAAGTATTTGCCTCTAGCCGGTTTGGCTCAGCAGATAAGAGCATCAGACTGCAGACTAAAAGGGTCTCAGGTTTGATTCTGGTCAAGGGCACATGCTTGGGTTGCAGGCTCAATCCCAAGTGGGGGACATGCAGGAGGCAGCTGATCACTGATTCTCTCTCATCACTGATGTCTCTCTCCCCCCCTCTCCATTCCTCTCTGAAATCAATAGAAATATTTAGAATAAATAAATCCTATCCTATATAATAAAAGGGTAATATGCAAATTGACCCTAACAGTGGAACGACCAGGAACGACCAGTCGCTATGATGCACACTGACCACTAGGGGGCAGACACTCAACAAAGGAGCTGCCCCCTGGTGGTCAGGCGCTCCCACAGGGGGAGCTGCTCAGCCACAAGCTGGGCTGACGGCTAGGAGCACAGTGGCAGTGGCGGTAGTCTCGGCAGCACTAAGGCTGTCTAACTAACGGCAGGCCCAAGCCGGCAGTCGGACATCCTCCAAAGGCTCCTGGACTGCCAGAGGGATATCTGTCAGCTTAGGCCCGCTTTGGTGGCAGGTGGACATCCCCCAAGGAGTCCTAGACTACAAGAGGGTACAGGCTGGTTTGAGGGGGTCCCCCCACCCCCGAGTGCATGAATTTTCATGCACCAGGCCTCTAGTAAATAAATAAGTCTTTAAAAAAGAGAGAGGGACAACAAGAGCCCTGGCCAAGTAGTTCAGTTGGTTAGAGCATTGTCCCTATTCTCCAAGACCGCAGGTTCAAACCCTGGTCAGGGCACATACAAGGTTCAACCAATGAGTGCATAAATAAGTGGAACAACAAACTGACATCCCGGTCTGTCTCTCCCTCCTTTCCTCTCTAAAAGCAATCAATAAAAATTTTTATTGAGAACAAGAAGTCCTGTTACTGTTGGACATCCAAGGGGATTACCACCAGACGTTATTAAACAAAATATGTCAATTCCCATTTCTCTCCCTAAAGGCCCTCTCTATTCTTGCCACGCCAATCAGAGTCAATATAACCTGAAAGTCAAGCCACTAAGTGGCAACAAAGTTAATTAAGTTCCCCCTATTAACCTGGTTCTCAAAATTTTCTCAATCCAACCTCTAAATATAAAAGGACACACAGCTTCTAAGAAATGCATTCAAACAGAACTAGCTCCTGCCTTTAAATGATAAAATCTGTTATAGAAAAATGGAAAAGAACATTAATTTATACTGATCTGTTTAAATTAGCTACTTGAAACTTATCCTACAATGCCAAAAGGATTTTTACGCAGCAATGCTTTTAATAGCTAATACCCAGGAACAACCAAAATGTCCATCAATAAGGGACTGAAAAATAGAATATTTCCAACAAATGGGATTTTAAAAATGAGGTAGGTTCACAGAACTGATTCAAAAATGTGTCTTTTTATTAAGCCAAGTACCCAACAGTATTACAGTCTGATCCCTTCTAGGGAGTGGAATTCAGGCTGTAAAGGATGAAAGTGAAGAAATAAGGAATTCTACCTTTATACTTTATATACTTTTATGCTGTATGAATTTACTTGATGTTCTTCCGTGGTGTTAAAAGAAACTTACACCAGAATATATGGCTGTAATCAATTAAAAGGAGCAAATAAGGATAAGCTGGTCAGATAAATGCTGGAGCCTGGACCCAGAAGGGAATTCAGGGAAGACCAGCCAGTTGAGGCGGCCGTGCTCGAGGGCAGGGGCTGGGGTGGGGAGGACGCGTCTCCGGAAGAGGAAGCCGACCTCCTGACCTCCTCCGCCTGCACCCCCAAACCTGCTTTTCCAGCCGCATCCACACGCCAAGCAAAGGCTGACGGCCCCTTTAAGAAGGGAGCCACTAGGCCGCGCCCCCGAAGCCAACGCAAACACTGTAGATGGGAACCGAAGGGAACACGAAAATCTGGTAAAAGGAGGACATCTCGCAGCGCCCCGCCCGCCCCGTAGGAACGTTGGACGTTCGTTCCGTCTGCAAGCTCCGTCTGCAAGCTCCGTCTGCAAGCTCCGCAGGCGGAAAGCAGACCGGACGAGAGTGACCAGCCGGCGGGGCGGGGCGGGGCGGGGCGGGGAGGGGAGGGGAGGGGAGGGGAGGGGAGGGGAGGGGAGGGGCGGGGGGGAGGGGGGGAGGGGAGGGGAGGGGGAGGGCAGGGGAGGGGAGGGGAGGGGGGAGGGGAGGGGAGGGGGGGAGGGGGAGGGCCGCGGAGTGACCAGCCGAGGGTTAACTTTAAACCTCCCAAGAAATAAACAGAGGGACGAGGACGGGCAGGCGGGCTGAGCCAGGAGGGCAGTCACCCTCCGAGAGGCGTAAACCCTGGTGACACAGCCACCCCATGGGAGGCAGACACACACACAGACACACACACAGCCACCCCATGGGAGGCAGACACACACACACACAGACACACAACACAGCCACCCCATGGGAGGCAGACACACAACACAGACAGACACACACAGACACACAGACACACACACAGACACACAACACAGACAGACACAGACACAC
>JAJQQW010000009.1:114376473-114586473 GCA_025583905.1 Ia io | reverse complement strand
TGGAGGCCCCCCTCTGCCATGGAGGCCCCCACCCAGCCATGGAGGCCCCCCTCTGCCATGGAGGCCCCCCCCTCTGCCATGGAGGCCCCCCCTCTGCCATGGAGGCCCCCCCCCTCAGCCATGGAGGCCCCCCTCAGCCATGGAGGCCCCCACCCAGCCATGGAGGCCCCCCACCCAGCCATGGAGGCCCCCCCCCTCAGCCATGGAGGCCCCCCTCAGCCTTGGAGGCCCCCCTCAGCCATGGAGGTCCCCCCTCAGCCATGGAGGCCCCCCCTCAGTCATGGAGGCCCCCCCCCAGCCATGGAGGCCCCCCCTCAGCCATGGAGGCCCCCACCCAGCCATGGAGGCCCCCACCCAGCCATGGAGGCCCCCACCCAGCCATGGAGGCCCCCCTCAGCCATGGAGGCCCCCCCCTCAGCCATGGAGGGCCCCCCCAGCCATGGAGGCCCCCCACCCAGCCATGGAGGCCCCCCCCTCAGCCATGGAGGCCCCCCCTCAGCCATGGAGGCCCCCCCCCTCAGCCATGGAGGCCCCCCTCAGCCATGGAGGCCCCCCCCTCAGCCATGGAGGTCCCCACCCAGCCCATGGAGGCCCCCCCTCAGCCATGGAGGCCCCCCTCAGCCATGGAGGCCCCCCCTCAGCCATGGAGGCCCCCCCTCAGCCATGGAGGCCCCCCCCCTCAGCCATGGAGGCTCCCCCCTCAGCCATGGAGGTCCCCACCCAGCCATGGAGCCCCCGCTCAGCCATGGAGGCCCCCCTCAGCCTTGGAGGCCCCCCTCAGCCATGGAGGTCCCCACCCAGCCATGGAGGCCCCCCTCTGCCATGGAGGCCCCCTCTCAGCCATGGAGGCCCCCCCTCAGCCATGGAGGCCCCCCCCTCAGCCATGGAGGTCCCCACCCAGCCATGGAGGCCCCCCCCTCAGCCATGGAGGTCCCCACCCAACCATGGAGCCCCCCCCTCAGCCATGGAGGTCCCCCTCAGCCATGGAGGCCCCCCTCAGCCATGGAGGTCCCCACCCAACCATGGAGCGCCCCCCTCAGCCATGGAGCCCCCCCTCAGCCATGGAGGCCGGGGGAAGTGAAGCGACTGGTCCAAGACCACTAACGAGTACTGTACCCCGAGGTGTCCGCGCAGTGCAGCTGCCCGATGCTTTCCCGGCCACCCACCCAGACGGGCAGCTTGCTTCTGGTCAGGCCCCTTCCTCCCGTCTCCTTTACAGACACGGCGTCCTGAATTCTCCAACAGCCTTTGGACGGCCCTTCTACATCTCCTCCGACCAGAAAACACCTCCTAGTTGCTTGAGGAGAAGACATGGAGTAAATCCCGGCACTATCAATGGGACTCGGAGAGTCTGCACTGCGGGATAATGGAGTAAAAGGTTTTGTATCACAGGGTGCCATGCACTAGACTCCGTTCCTGCTGTAGATCTCAGTATACATGTAAGGGGAGCAATCCCTGCTTTTCTTATGCTTCCACTCTCTCAGTTCTCATTTCCATGGAGACTATTATTTTGTCAATTGTCAAGGAATACATGTATTGTTACATTATCTCTCATCTTGATACATGTGCTAGGTAGGATCTAGGTGCTCAATAAATATTCACTTGATAAATTACTTTTGAAATATGTGCAACCTTAAACAATTAAATTGCCGACATGTAAAGGTTGGCTTTTTAAAAATAAATTTTAAAGTCCTGCTTCTGGCTCAGCTGGCATGGCTCCCTGGTTGAGTGTGGACCTGTGAACCAGCACAGGCCCGGGTTGCGGGCTCCGTCTCCAGTGTGGGGCGTGCAGGAGGCAGCCAATCAATGATTCTCTCTCATCACTGATGTTTCTACCTCTCCTCCCTTCCTCTCTGAAATCAATAAAAAAAAAAAAACACACACTTTTTTTAAAAAAAGACCTATATGGAGACAAAATCTTCAGTGGATAACAGGATACAGATGGGCCAGCAAAAGACACAGCCATACAGTAGTGCCGCAAGCCATAGAGCAGTTAGGTAGAGGGCCTTTGGGGACCATATAAAACAGAAGCACAATAGGTGACCCAAACATTAAGAAATCGCTCCAACACGCAATGTTTACACTATAGATTGTCATCACACTTGAAGAGTAGCATATATGAAATATGTTTAAAACAATGTTTAAGACTCATGTATGTCTATTACATTAGTTATCTATTGCCATATAGCAAATCATCCCCAAATTTAGCAAATTAATACAGCAAACATTCATCATTTTGCAGTTTCTTTATTTTCTCTATTTCAAAGAGGAAGGGAGAAGAAGAGAGAGATAGAAACACTGATGAGAGAAACATTGATTGGCTGCCTCCTGCACACCCCCTACTGGGTATCAAGCCCGAAACCTGAGCATGTGCCCTGACTGGGAACCGTGACGTCCTGGTTCATAGGTCGACACTCAACCACTGAGCCACCCCAGCCAGGCTGCACAGTTTCTAAGGGTCAGGAGTCGGGGAGCAGCTTAGCTGAGTGATTCCGATGCAGGACCATCATGAGTCTGTGGTTAAACTGGCGGCTGGGGGTACAGGCATCTGGAGGCTTCGCGCCCCCTGCGGCTCACCCCCTGGCTGCGGGCTGCAGGTCTCAGTGCTGGACACATGCCTGTCCACACGGCTGCCTCGGACATGGCAGCTCCTCCACCCAAGGTGAGTGATCCGAGAGAGAGAGAGAGAGAGAGAGAGAGAGAGAGAGAGAGAGAGAGAGAGAGAGAGCGCGCGCAGGAAGCTTCTAGCCTCAGAGCAACATGCCCTCACTCTGGCTCTATTCTACTGGTCACACAGACCAATTCTCCGACGTTGTGAGAGGGCGCCACACAGAAGGTGAATATCAAAAAGGGGGATCTTTGGGGGTCATCTGGGGTGCTGGCCACGACATCATAGCTTAGTAATATTTGGTTCTAAATGAAAACGCTCTCCAGTCTCCTCTGGTGCATATTGCATCCCACATCCCAGGGCAGACTGCCAGAAGCGTGTGCTGGTCCAGAGCCACGAGCCAGGGGCCAGCAGTAATGCTTCCTAAGATGGGGTCCAATTCCTGGTAAAATTCCCAAGAAAATGAAGGCAATTCTCATAGCAGTTGCATTTGTGTGGGGGAGGGGGTAATGAGTGTATATAAATCATGCAAAAAGTATGCTGTTTATATGTAAACTAGAGGCCCAATGCACGAAATTCATGCATGGGGGGAGAGGTGCAGGGGGGTGAGGGAGGGAGAGTCCCCTCAGCCCAGCCTGCACCCTCTCCAATCCAGGACCCCTCAGGGGATGTCCGACTGCCAGTTTAGGCCCGATCCTGGGGATTGGGCCTAAACCAGCAGTCAGACATCCCTCTCACAATCTGGGACTGCTGGCTCCTAACTGCTCACCTGCCTGCCTGCCTGATTGCCCCTAACTGCCCCCCCCCACCGGCCTGGTCACCCTTAACTGCCCCCCCTGCTGTCCTGGTTGCCCCTAACTTTCCCCCCACCAGCCTGGTTGCCCCCAACTGCTCCCCCTGCTGACCTGCTCACCCTTCACTGCCCCCCCTGCCAGCCTGGTCGCCCCCAACTGCCCCCCTGCCAGCCTGGTCACCCCCAACTGCCCCCCCACCAGCCTGGTTGCCCCCAACTGCCCCCCCCCCCCCCCCGCTGGCCTGGTCGCCCCACGTAGCCTGCTGTTCAGTCATTTGGTCATCCCTCACTAACCCCCCCGCCAGCTTTGTTGCCCCACGCAGCCTGCTGTTCGGTTGTTGCTATGAGGGCATCCTGACCAATTTGCATCTTACCCTTTTATTAGTACAGATGTAATTCTGTTCTAGGCTTAGGTGGCTATAAACGCACTCTTCACCCACATGCATGTCTGGTGGGATGTTTGATGTTGGGCAGGACATGGAGAAATTCCTCCTTTTGCTCGACCGCCCTGTGCATGGTGAGCACCTGCCTCCCTGGCCCCACCTCCTAAAATGCCTGTGGTCAGGGGTGATGCTCAAAATATTGAACAACCTATCAGAATAGACGTCCTGGTGGAATGGGCTAATAGAAGCTCTGCCTCTCTAATCATACGGTCAGCTGAGGACCCCCCTCCCCCGATTTCCCAGATGTCCTCTAGAGGGCAGTACACCCCCGCTGACAACCACCAAGACCCCACGCTGCACCCCGCCCCTCCTGTTCACCTCTAAGGGTTACAGCAACCCTGCAGGTTGGATCTGAGGCACTCCTTCGCCAGATGAGGAGAGGGGCGTTCAGGAAGGTCCACATAACCAATGACTGGCAAAACCTGGATCGAAACGCAGAGCTCCCTGGCTCCAAGCCCACTCACTTCCCCTGCTTCACACTGCCAGAGCTCACTGGGTTAGGGTTTCAGAGAGGAAGGGAGAGGGAGAGAGAAACATGAATGATGAGAGAGAAACATTGATTGGCTGCCTCCTGCACGCCCCCTACTGGGGATCGAGCCATAACCCAGGCATGTGTCCTGACGGGAAATTGAACCTGGTTCATAGGTTGACGCTCAACCACTGAGCCACATCAGCTGGGCTAGAATTAACTTCTTCTTCTTCTTCTTCTTTTTTTTTTTTTGAGAGCCACATTTTTTATTTTATTTATTTATTTTTTAAAATTTCTTTATTAAGGTATCACATATTTGTCCTCATCCCCCCATTCCCATCCCACACCCCTCCCCACGCATGCCCCCACTAGAATTAACTTAACAAGAATAATATATGCCACAGTCAGTTTTGATATCATCCATCTAAAAGGTTTTTTTTTTAAAAAAGCATTTAGGTGGTCAGCCAAAGATACAGTTATTATTATTTTTAAAATATTTATTGTTGCAAGTGTTCCATATGCCCTCTCTTTCCCCCCCATTGACCCCTTCTAGTCCGCCCTGCCCCGCCCCAGTGGTTATTATTATTAGCTGTTTATGCAACAGTGGACCATTGATTAATCGTGAAAATTAACTTTATTAACATTTACAAATGTAAAGTGTGCTGTGCTGAAATTAAGGATTTACCAGAGTCTTCTAATCACTTCACCTTCCCATTATCCAATATTGAAAGTGCTTTCCTTGCTTATGTTCCTTCAATGCAACTGGGTGTCACACATTGAATTCCCTTTATAGCAAGACTCACAGAATCACAGCCTTTTCAACGTTCTGGAACTTAGCCCTCATTATAAAGCAATACTCGTGTGTTGTGCTGTTCACCATTTTGTTTAGAGTAACGCTATCATTCTAGAAGCCAAATAACTCATCAACAAAATAATCACATACTTTAGCAATCAATGCCCATCTCTAAGCAAAAGGGTCTAAAATTTCCTTTTGAAGATGTAGTTTTAACTATCACGTTTCACAGAAGAGCTGTTCTTCACACACGAGATGGCCCGTGCCACGCTCTGAACCGCGTCCAGAACGCAGCGCTCTGGGGTAGGCGAGGACATGACCTGCTCCTTTTGACCACTCTCCAGACCCTTCCGGTTGCCCAGTTCTGTGGCCAGAGAACTTACACGGACCTCAGAAAGTCAGCTTTTCTTAAAGTGGACGGGACACAACCATCTGACGAATGTCAAACTCGTCATTTGCCCAAGGTGCAATGTTCAGGCATCTTGTCCTTGTTCAGTGAAGGGCTCCTAAGACAGGAAATTCAAACCCGAACGCAGGAAACTGAGATTGTCATGTGGCTGACAAAGGCTCTGGGGAGTCCCACACATGACGGAGACAGGCCTCGGGTACGTGTATGCAAACCTATCATTTCAATCTCCGAGGAGAGAGGAGGCCAGAAGCGAAATCTCACGTTTCCGTCGAGCCCAGGGGTTTTTCACTCCTGGAAGATCAGAATATGCACTCAAAACTCTAACAGTGGACACGGGGACCGATTTCTAGAACAGCTACGTCACCAGCGTGGCCGGGCCATTTCTGCAGCCAATGGATCATGAAGTTAGGGAGGAAAAAGTACAACCCAGATATACTTTTTAAAACTCAGTGCCCGCAGAGAAGACCTTTATAAGGAAAAGCAGTGACTCCCGAGGCTGATGTCCTCATCTTAACATTTCCACCCACAGGGTCCTAAAGCCTTACAACAGTTTTGAGCTTTGATAACCCAGCTGCCTACATTCTTGTTCAGGTTGATGACTTTTGATGTTTTGGGTTTGTTGTTGTTGTTGAAGTGCTGGTGTTTGCAACTGGCAAATGCAACTGGTTTGAAGTTATTAGAGTTTAAATCTGCACTACGACGTTTGGAGTACCCTTTATGATTCCCAGCCCAAGTCCCTGTCCTAACGCATCTCACCTGATGACTGACAACTAAACTTGGAAATGGATTAAATTGTTTTCTTAGGGCGTCTCTTCTTCCCTTGCTATTTTCCCAGAGCAAAGCTGGCTGAACATTTCTGTGACAGTCTCTTCCAGCTTTCTCCTTACACATCACCGGAGCTGTGATCAGTTTTGTGAAAAGTACGGCACACGGTTCTCTAATGCCTGTGTCACAGCCACACATCCGAGCCTCTATGTGTGATGTCAGTACAGCTGAAGATGATTTGGGGCGGGACTGTGAACGTTGAAATGGTCAGGTTTTAATGAATTTCCACATATTCGTCCAGTTGAAAAACCCTGTATTGACTCCAGGTGTTTTCTCCCCTTCGCCCTGATCAGTGCTGTTTGGGTTTCCCTCTGCGTCTTCTTTGGATTTGATAAGGGTCTCATATATTCCCTGAGCTCTTGCGATTTCTTTCTGCGCATCAAAATGGACTTTTTGCCTGGTTAGGAGGGGAACAATCAAATTATAATCGTTCACTCGCTTGTTTAGTTTTTTGATGTCTTCCTGAAACTGCTCACAAACTTGGTTCCACTGTTTCTGTTCAGTGGGCGTCATGGGGTTCCCCAGTTTTTTCCTGGACACTACAATGGACTCTCGGAGTTGATCAATAGTATCCTTTATCTCCTTTTGCATTAGGATCCATTCTGGTTGGTATCCGTTATCTATCAATATTCTGTTCAGGTTGTGAGTCATGGGATCAATATATGAACAGCCAGAAAACTTCTGTAGAGGTTTTCCTTTCCCACTGAGGTTATCAAAGTCTCCCCTGGCCATTGACTCCTGAATGAGATCCTCCACTAAACGCTCTATTGCTTGAGTTATCTTCTGTTCTTTACTGTGTCTCACATCTTTGACAGTTAAGCTTTCAGGGAAGTACTGGCTATGCAGTTTCTGCTTTTGATAGTCCAACACTTGCTCAGCGGCACGGTCTGCTCTAAACTGCCTGTACTGCTTCTCTCGTTGACTAGGAGTTCCAAAACCAATACCTTCGAAACTTAAGTAATGCCTGTGCTGGGGTGCTTTATATTTGGAGTTCTTCCTCATCCTCTGCATCTTCCATTTTCTTCTGCCTGGCATTGGTTTGTTGCATCACGTGGGAGCGCACCTCCCTGTACGCTTCTTCGATCTTTATAAACGTTGCAGAATCCGCCGTGGGAGAGCCACTGTCTGGATGGTATTGCTTGGCGAGCTTCCGAAAAGATTCCCTGACATCGTCTGCAGAGCATCCTTCTTCCAGATTCAGCCGCCTGTAATATTCTCTCATCTTCTTTGGTGATTTCTGAGTTGACATCATTCTACTTCTGACGACTCCAAGAGATGAAAGCATGTTCATTCGATTACGAATCACTGCAGCGTTTATCAGACGAGATCTTAAGAGTTGAGCCATCATCACGTACAAGGTGTTGATTATCACGCCCAGAGTTCTTCCTAGCAATGATCTATAAAATGACAACAAATAAAGGGGAAGAGAGTTGGATTATCTGCTAATTTCTAATTTTCAGCAACAAGGAAGAAATTGCAAGCACAATATGGGGCAGTTCTTCCTAAGGCGGCTGCCAACATTCTTTTTTAAAAAATATATAATTTATTGATTTTTTACAGAGAGGAAGAGAGAGTTAGACACATCAATGAGAGAGAAACATCCATCAGCAGCCTCCTGCACACCCCCCACTGGGGATGTGCCCACAACCAAGGTACATGCCCTTGACCGGAATCGAACCTGGGACCCTTCAGTCCACAGGCCGACGCTCTATCCACTGAGCCACACCGGTCAGGCTGCCAACATTCTTCTAGCTACATTTCACTAACGTTAGCAGAGAAATGGAAGTTGATGATGTCTAGCGTTAACACATTGTGATATAATCTGGATTCGACTCACTAAGCACAGAATTTCAGAGCAGGCGCGTTCTCAGAGATCGACTAATCCAGTCTCCTATTTTTAAGAGAAAATGTAAGCCCGGAAGGTTCAGCAGCATAACCAAGCACAGTGTAAGCCCAGTGGTTAGGGTTAGGGCGCACTCAAACGTCTGGCCCAGCTGCCTGGGTGAGCCGCAACCTAGGGACCAGGAGGTCAGGGCACATGCCTGGGCTGAGGGCTCAGCCCCAAGGAGGCAGTCCGTCACTGACATCTCCTCATTGAGGTTCCTATCGCTCCCTCTCCCTTCCTCTCTAAAAGTCAGTAAAAGTGTCTTTTTAAAAAATGTCTGCCTGCGTCCCCGGCTGGCGATAAACCTCCGCGGCACCACCGCTCCCCTGGCGCCCGGCGGCGCCATCGCCCCCAGGGCCTGAGGCTTAGGCACGGCCCAGGGGCAGGAGGGGGCGACGCCTGCAGCGAGTGCGCCACCCGGCGGGAGGAATCCGAGCCTTTCTCTCCGGCCCGCAGGAAGGGGCTCGCTGCTGCCTGCGGGGAAGCCCGGTGGCAGGGGCGCCCCCGCCTGCCAGCTGTTCCGTAAAAACGTCCGTGCGCGCCCGAGAGGCCGGGCGCGGGAGCGGCACTGCCGCGGGGCCGAGGTGGACCGTACGAGGCATTTGCATGTGTGGGCGCTGAACCTGCGCGCCTGGGGCCCCACCGTGCCGGGCAATTGGGGTCCAGGGCTTTCAGAGTAGTTGGGAGGCGGTGGTGGTGCCAACGGGGGTCGCCGCGGGGGAGCGTCCCTCCCCACGCGGGACACACCCCGCCGGGCCGCCACTCACCTTCACCGCCGCGGGGAAGGGGCTGCGCGGCTCCCGCCCCCCCACGCCGCGCCCCCGCGCATGCGCGCGCGCGGGCCGCCCTTCACTCCCCGGCGTCTCCGCGCGCGGCCGGGGTCTCCTCCGGGCCAGACCATGTGCCGTTTACCCTGAGGGGACCTGCGAGGCGGCGGGGCACCGAGTCCTACCTAACCGGGACAGGTGTCCTACCTTCCCGGGATCCTAAGATCTCTCTCAAAACGAATTCTACCCACGAGGACACAGGCAGGACATTTCAGGAGGCCCGGTCCCGCCCCGGGGCGACCTGGTCCACCTCCCCCCCCGCCCCACCTCGAGCGGGAGGTGGTCCGGCCGATTGGGATTGTGGGAGATGTAGTTCGCGGGGAAGTGCGACGCGCCCCGGACTCCGCAGTGCGCCTGCGCCTGCGCCTACAGTGAGCTCGGTGGGAGGGAGCCGGCTGTGGCGGAGCTGTGGGTGCAGCGGCGACGTCGCGGAGTGGGGCGGCCGTGCGTAGGGCTCGAGCAGGGTGCGCGGAGCGTAGGTTGGGCCCCTTGAAGCCTTTTCGTTGTTGTTGTTGAGCGGGAGGGTAATGATCTCAGAGTGGAGGGGAGAGCGGAAAGGGGGCGTCAGTGACGAGAGCCTCGCTGATGGGCTGCCTCTGCATTACCCGAGCCCAAGCCGTCCCGCAGGCTTGCTGGGAAGGAACCCTGGCCTCCCCGGTTCCTGGGGCGAGGCTCAGCTGCGGAGACACGGAGGCCAGGCTTCAGGTGCTTTTTTAACTTACTGATTTTGAGAGAGAGGCATTGGTTTGTTGTTCTGTTGTGTTGTCCATCACCGAATGAGACACAAGACGCCTTAAGGAGCCAGTTAATTAGGAGTCCTTTATTGCTCGCGGCCCAGAGGGAGGTGTTTCTTCCAAATCTCTCAGCCCTGAAATAGAGGAAGTGTCTCGTATTTATACTTTCCGAGCCTCTTTGCAGATATTACAAAGGGCTCTGTGTGAGTTGTCGTTAGACAGTTGTAACCTTGAATACATAATGAGTTAGTACTTGGCATAAGACTATGGGAATTATTATCAGTATTTAGTCTATTTTAGGCTGTCACATCGGATGGCTAGCTTGCAAGGTCAGACAGTTAAGTTTATCTTTTTCTGTTATTTGAACTAAAAACAAAGTCATTTTACAGAATAGCAGACTGTCTTAAGGTGACAGAGTTTACAATCACAGAGTTTACAGGACCAGGGACTATCTAGCAATAGCAGAGAGTTTCAGAGAGCAGTTTTTTATACAAGATGGAGGTCACTATGCTTCAGTTCCACTTCTTTATGCATTCATTGGTTGCTTCTTGTATGTGCCCGGACCAGGGATCCAACCCACAACTTTGGCGTATGGGGACAGATGCTCTAACCAGCTGAGCTACCTGGCTAGGGCTGAGATCCTTGACCTCAGCCACTTGTTTTGGGGGGGAGACGAGTCATTTCTTAGAACAGCCTCTTCGGGGCAAAGATCTACCGAGTCCAGAAAGATCTACCGAGTCCGAACCCGGCTGTATGCCCAGCCTTCATCAGTTCAGCAAGTACTTAGTGAGCAGCTCGCTTAGCCAAGCGTTGGGACAGGCTGAGGACAGTCGAGGGCAAAGTCAAAACGGGTCTCCTGGCTTTACGTGGGGACTTACTATGGGCAGGTGGTTAAGGAAAGAAAAAAACTTGTGAGTCAGACCTGGGTTTAAAACCCTCTTTCTTCCATTCGCTTTTCTCTGCGCCTGTTTGTCTGTAAGATGAGAGCACCAGTCACTGGTAAACGTGTATGTGGCACTTAATTTTTGCCAGACATGGTGTCAAGAGCTTTTAAATATAGTCCAGTAATCCTTACAACAGCCTTTGAGGCAAATGCTGCTGTTTCCCCACTTTACATGTGAGGAAACAATTGCACCAGACTCACTGGGTTTTTGTGACAGTTGCACCATTATATAAACCACTTGGCACCGTGCCTGGCACGTTAAGCAGTACTTTTTGTTGTGACTCTGCCTCCTAAAAAGAGCCGGAGCTAGGTCCTAGCTCTCCGGAGCTCCTGAGGGACAGACAACATAATAACGTGTTACCTTTTCTCTAGGTGCACAGAGAAAGCTTTACCTGCTGCTGCAGGGGGATTTCCTTACAGGCAAACAGTGAGCATGAAAGTTCCTACAGGTGTTTCCTCTTCTAGCCAGCATCTTAAACACGGCATTGGGAAGCATCCGTGCCGCTTACCACACACTCAGACTTGCATGGCACTTAGCCTTTCACAAAGCTGCCATCACAAATCTCATTTTGATGTTTGCATCTTGTAAGTGACTCGTTTAAGTTGTTAAATGGCAAAGCTAGGACTAGAATTGTTAAGTCCATTTCTCTTTTTTTTTTTATTTTGAATATGTTTTTATTGATTTTAGAGAGAGGAAGCGAGGGGGAGAGAGAGAAATATCCATGTGAGGGCGAAACATCTGTCACTGTGTATGCACCCTGAGCCAGGGGACGGGGACCTGCAGCCTGGGCATGTGCCCCGACTGGGAATCAAACCGGCAACCTTTCGGTGCATGGGATGATGCGCCATCAACTGAGCCACACCGGCCAGGGTAGGACTAACTTGAAATGAAAGTATGTTGGGTTAGATCAGCAATTTCCAACTGGTGTGCCACGACAATTTTTAAAACATGCACTACCCGCCGAAACCGGTGTGGCTCAGTGGATAGAGCGTCGGCCTGCGGACTGAAAGGTCCCGGGTTTGATTCCGGTCAAGGGCATGTACCTTGGTTGCAGGCACATCCCCAGTGGGAGGTGTGCAGGAGGCAGCTGATCGATGTTTCTAACTCTCTATCTCTCTCCCTTCCTCTCTGTAAAAAATCAATAAAATATATATATATTTTTTAAAAAAACATGCACTACCTGACTATTTAGTCGGGTACTGACCTTTTTTTTTTAATTTAAAAAAAATATATTTTTTTATTGATTTCAGAGAGGAAGGGAGAGGGAGAGAGAGATAGAAATGTCAATGGTGAAAGAATCATCGATTGGCCACCTCCCACACGCCCCCCACCGGGGGTCGAGCCCACAACCAGAGCATGTGCCCTGACCGGGATCGAACCCGGGACCCTCCAGTCCGAAGGCCAATGCTCTATCCACTGAGCCAAACCAGCTAGGGCGGGTACTGACCTCTTTTCTCTTAGGTTGTCAAATAAAAAAATGACAACAACCAACACAACAATAGCCATCCGGTGTGAATGAATCAAAATTATACCTATTTTTCTTCTCAGATTGGCAAAAATATATATTTTTGGTGTGCTGCAGATTTTTATTATTTAGTTTATGTGTGCCATGAAGTGAAAAACGGTTGAAAATCGATGTTCATGACATTATCTAGTTTAGAGCATCTTTTTCATAATCCTGTGTTCTCACAATGTAGTTGAGCATTTTGAAACAACCTTTTCCATAAACAGGAGAATAGACTGCTGGCAAGAATTCAGTGAGCGCGTCCAAACCTTTACTCATGGTGTTGCTGAGGGGTGGGAAGTAGATGACGCGACTTTAGAAAGTGACTGAACACCAGACGTCCTGACTCCGTGGTGACATGACACACGTGCTGGCCGCCTGCGGAGCGCGGCACGGGCCACGCCACGTCTCCTTTGTCCTGGCGGCTATAATTTCACACTTGGACCAAAGCGAGGGAGGGCTCTGTTTTAATCCACCTGCGTTTCATTTCGTTTTCTTTTGTCTGCTGGTTCTGTGGTAACTGCAAAGAAGGGATTTCTTTCCCGTGAGCTGTAGTGCCATAGTGACCCAGATCACACCTCCCTGAAGACTGACTGACGGTTCAGTCTGGATGCTAAGAGCGAACGTTGTCCAGTGCCCTTTGCAAACAGTATCCTCTGCAGCTACAGTTTTTTTAAAAAATATATTTTATTAATTTTTACAGAGAGGAAGGGAGAGGGATAGAGAGTTAGAAACATCGATGAGAGAGAAACATCAGCTGCCTCCTGAACACCCCCCACCGGGGATGTGCCCGCAACCAAGGCACATGCCCTTGACCGGAGTTGAACCTGGGACCCTTCAGTCCTCAGGCTGACGCTCTATTCACTGAGCCACACCGGTTAGGGCTGCACCTACAGTTTTTAGAATCCCCGTGAAAATGCTTTCCTAGGTGGCATCTGCATTCTTCTTCTTAATCCTCAGCCGAGGATATTTTCCCATTGATTTTAGAGAGAGTGGAAGGGAGAGGGAGAGACAGGGAGAAACATCGATGCGAGAGAGAGGCATCGATTGGTGGCCTCCTGCACGAGGCCTGACCAGGGCCTGGGAACCTGGAACCGAGGTACATGCCCTGGACAGGAATCGAACCCGGGACCTTTCAGTCCACAGGCGGACACTCTATCCGCTGAGCCACACTGACTAGCGCTGCATTCATTTCTTACTCTCTCTGGTCAGGGAAGAGCTTGGCATAGACTGTCGGCTTGAAGAGAAAGAAGGCGGAAATTAGTTTACCTCGTTCAACGAGTGTGAGCTAAGGGAGGGTGTCCTGACAGGAGTCACACTCATTTGGGTTTGGTTCCCTTTTCCCTCTGCCCCGCCGGCTGGCCAGCTACTCAACGACCCCACGGTGGTCAGCGAGGGCCCCCCTCAGGGTTGGGGCATCTTTGTTCATGTAACCTGCCCTTCTGGCCAGGGTGTCTGATGGCCATTTTGACATTGAATTCATGTGATGACTTATTTGACGGGAGCTGGTCCTTGAAATTATGAATAACGTATGCCACTCCCCAATGGCAGCCACTCGTGGGAGGACAAGTGCACGCCAGCTCCCTGGGCACCACGATTTGCACCCTCCCCGGCCCCCCGTACACTTCCCGCCCTGTTGGTGGCAGTCGCTGCTGTACAGTGTGCCCCTCTTGCTTTCCTCGCCTTCAGCAGCTGCGTCCCGCTTCACTGAGGAGTGATGGACAAATATTGTGTATATTTAAGGTGTACAACTTGGTAGTTCGATATACGCTTATATTGACATATTCACCACAATCAAGCTAATTAACATACTCATGTAGTTACCATTCTCTTTTTTTTGTTGTTAATCCTCACCCAAGGATATTTTTTCCATTTTTTTTTTTAGAGAAAATGGAAGGGTGGGGGGTGAAGGAGATACAGAGAGAGATACATCCATGTATGATAGGCACGGCAATTGGTTGCTTCCCACACGCCCCTACTGGGCCTGGGATTGAGCCTGCAACTGAGGTACGTGCCCTGATGGGGAATGAACCGTGACCTCCTGGTTCACAGGTCAGTGCTCGGCCACGGAGCTGCGGCAGCCGGCGTGGAGACATTTTTGATGGTTACAGTTGGGCGTGGTTACTGGCGTCTAGTGGGTAGAGACCAGGGCAGGGAAGCTGCTCAGCACCCTACAATGCGCAGGACAGGACGCCCCACAACAAAGAGTTACTGGGCCTCAGATGCCGGCGCTGGGTGCTGAGGTCAGGCTGTGGCCTTCTCTGTGGTCACGCCACCCCGTCTGTGGTATTTCAGATAGCGGCCTAGCAACCTCCTACAGCAGGCCTCCCTCAGCCTCATGGTGCCTTAGTGCACGCCCGGAGTTTGTATTATCCCATCTTCCTCCGAGAGAGAAACTAAAAGCAAGTAGAAGCTTCAGCCTCTTCCCCTCCCTCTGGCTGGACACGCCCTTGGCCACCTAAATAATAAAAGGCCTTCTGAAGTGAGAGGCAACAAGCACTCTGTTTAATACTAGAGGCCCGGTGCATGAAATCCTGCACGGGGGTGGGGGGCGTCCCTCAGCCTGGCCTGCAACCTCTCACAATCCGGGACCTCTAGGGGGATGTTGGGCCTAAACCAGCAGTCAGACATCCCTCTCACAATCCATGATGCTGCATGCACCAGTGACCATACTTTTCATACAGGTGAAAGGCATCTTGCTGTTGTATGGGCAGCTACATTTTTTTGCCCTGATTATACAAAGTAGTACATAACATGATCCTTCCGAGGCAGTAGTACCATTTCCCCCATCTTATGGGTGGAAAAACTGAAGCAGAGAGAAGTTAAGTAATGGGCTTTGTCACACAGTTATAAGTGTCAGAATCAGGGCTGACCACAAAATGTGCAAGCCAGAGTCCATGCATGTCATCGCTGCATCACCCTGTTTTTTTCAGTGTTAGAGTAGCCTTGCCAGGTTTTAATTTTTAAATCTAAGAGACTGTTCCCAATATATAGGGTAGGGTCCCCAGGCCTGGCTGGGGATCAGGGCCACCTGCTTTGGCTGGCCCCACCCCCCATCACCTTGGGTCGCTGGTCAGTGGTCAGTGCATGTCATAGCGACCGGTCATTCCGCCATTTGGTCGATTTGCACGTTAGGGTTTTATTATATAGGATTAAAAAGAGAGAGAGAGATAGCTGTTTGGGGAAACCCCAGCAGCACTCAGATCAGGAGAGGGAAGCCAGGCGCAGTTAGGGGAAAGGGAGGGAACAATTGCATCCGTAGAAAGCCAGCATTTCTGTGGCTTCAGATGAGGCAGCAGAGTAGCCTAATTCTCAACGATGTATTGAACCTTCAGGTCACTAGTCCTCAGTCCTTAGTCTTACCTTTGTTCTTGTTATCCTTGCAAGCAGTTCTTAGGCACACAGGGGTGCTTCAGGCCCAGAGCACAGGTCAGTTTGCCCTGTTTTCACCCCGGAAGGTTGGAGGCATGAGCCTGCCAGGCGGCTCCTCGGGAGGAGCATGTGAGGGGGGGGGCAGCTCCATTTTAAAGTGACTCCTTTTATGGTTATTTTCACACCCTGTCCCGTTGGCCTGGCTTTGGGTAGCTCCTCCTTCAGGGCCTTTGCACCACAGTGGTGTTTGCATTTTGGGGGGGCGTGAGCCTCCACTGAAGACTATGATCTGTCTCCTGGCCCAGGCTTTCATTGCTGTGAGTACAGGTGGGCTCAGGAGTTAGCATTTTTATGCCTTTTTAAAAAATTTTTTTAGAGTGAGAGGAAGGAAGAGGGGAGTTAGAAACATCAATGATAAGAACCATTGATTAGCTGCCTCCTGCACACCCCCACTGGGAATCAAACCAGGATCTCCTGGTTCATAGATCAGCACTCCACCACTGAGCCACTCCGGCCGGGCCAAAACTACTTCTTCAGTTCCATCAATATTTCCATTTGTGAATCTTTTTTGCAATGTGAAGTAGATCCAGAACATTCCAATCTCCGGGCTCTCATGCAGTGCTGAGCACAGGTGGGCTCGGGAGGTGGCGTCTTGAATGAGCTCACCTAGGAGGAGGGCCAGGTTCCCAGGTGGAGGGCCTGAGGGCGAGGACCGCCACAGACAGTGTTTAAAACGCTCTGTCACACCCTGAGCTCAGTGGATAGAGCGTCGGCCTGCGGACTGAAAGGTCCCAGGTTCGATTCCGGTCAAGGGCATGTACCTTGGTTGCGGGCACATCCCCAGTAGGGGGTGTGCAAGAAGCAGCTGATCGATGTTTCTAACTGTCTATCTCTCTCCCTTCCTCTCTGTAAAAAATCAATAAAATATGTTAAAAAAAAAAAAAACGCTCTGTCACAAAGCACGAAGTCCTGTCCGTGTTCACCTGAGTGGCTTCATATGCTGTCTGTGGAACATTATCATGTAAGTGTGATGTGTTTTATAACATAAGATTACATGTAATCTTGATGTACTTCAAAAACCATGAATTAATTATTTTACAGTGACAGAGGAATTGTACCTTTTTGGGGGAAGTTTTATTGAGATGGAAGTCACGTGCCTCACAACACACCTGTTTAAAGGGCACAGCTCAGTCCAGTGGCTTTAGGCAATGTTCATGGGGTGACGGACAATCAACACAGCCAACTTTAGAAATTCTCAGTTCCCCAGAGAAACCCTGCACCCTTCAGTCATTGACCCCAGATACTCTCCCTATCCTGCAGCCCTGGACAAACACCGATCCTCTCTGTTTCGGGATTTGCCTGTTCCGGGAATTCCACGTAAACAGAACTGACGGTGTGTCCACAGGGCACTGGATCCTCCCGCGTAACGTTTCACGGTCCATGTCGTAGTGTGTTTGCACTTCATTCCTTTTAAAGGCCATTGTATGGCTAAACCACGTTATTATCGATGCAATAGCTGAGGGACATTTGGATTGTTTCTACTTTGAATTTTTAAGCGTTAATTTACAACAGGCTCCAGGTAAGAGAGAACGGCCTTATGTGGTAAACAGAAGGCTTGCCTGGCTTGGCTTGAGAAAGAACGGCCACCAGATGGTCTCTCTCAAATGGTGGAGGTGGTGGCACCGTTTACATTGAAGAATTGGTCAAAAGCAGCCCAGAGAGTTGAGAAGCCAACTTCAAAAATAAACTGGATTTGCCCTGGCCGGTTTGGCTCAGTGGAGCGTCCGACTGGGGACTGAAGGGTCCCAGATTCGATTCCGGTCAAGGGCACATGCCCAAGGTTTTGGGCTTGATCCCCAGTGGGGGGCGTGCAGGAGGCAGCTGATCGATGATTCTCTCTCATCATTGATGTTTCTCTCTTTCTCTCTCTTCCTCCCCTGCTTCCTCTCTGAAATCAAGAAAAATATATTAAAAAAACTTAAAAAAATACATTTTTATTGATTTCAGAGAGAAAGGGAGAGGAAGATATAGAAACATCAATGAGAGGGAATCATCGATTGGCTGCCTCCTGCATTTCCCCCACTGGGGATCGAGCCCACAACCTGGGCACGTGCCCTTGACCAGAATGGAATCCGGGACCCTTCAGTCCCCAGGCAGACGCTCTATCCACTGAGCTACGCCGGCCAGGGCAGAAACTGGGCTTTATGTGTTTTCCTGAACCCCTTGCTGTTGCAACATCGCTTCAGCTGTGGGGCCAGACCTTTGTCCCAGGGGTGGGGGAGGGGGCTGCCGAGCTTGGCACCCATTGTCGGGTGAGTGGCAGTGTGACCCCGGCTGAGGGCAGGTGGGTGACCAAGCACGGCCCATCAGATGACCGTGCCTAGGACTTGAAGGCTGAACGATCGACCAGAGATACAGGCGACCAGAGTGAGTGGCCTATTCTTTCTTAGAAAAGAACTTACTGACCGAAGCAACTCACACTCAGGACCGTGCAACAAGGGCACAGAGGCAGCAGGAGGCCAGGCTGGGCTGCTCTGGCTCCCGGAGAAGTCAGAGGAAAGGGGGCCTTGGGGACAAGGTCTGGGTGAGCCAGGACCAGCTGCTGCTGCCCACCACTCCCCTGGCTGCACGTCTCCTGGGGTCCCGTGGAGGTTAGACGCGCGCCTGTGCGAGAAGGGAAAGGGTGGGCGTGCTCCCCGCAGGGAGAGCTCACCAGAGTGCGCCTGGCTGTGGGGCAGCCACAGGCCGAGTGCCCACGGGAAGTGGAGTCCGTAGGGCCCTTGCCAGCCTCTCCCTGGGGCACGATTTGGGCTATTTCTGGCCACTTAGCACGGAGAGAGGAGCCCAGGAGAGAAGTGACGAGTGACTAGCAGCACATTACTAAGCGCAGTATAACTAAACACTACTGTCTTGTACTTGAGTTATTGAAGTTTGTACAGCAGTTAAAGGTAGGGAAGCATTGCCCTGAGCAGGTGGCGCAGGCGGTTGGAGCATTGCGTCCGTGTGCCAAAGGGTGCGGTCTCGATTCCCAGTCAGGGCACATACTAGGCTGCAAGTTCAATCCCTGGTGTGTGTGTGTGTGTGAGAGAGGTGTACAGGAAGCAACCGATGGATGTTTCTCTCTCACATCAATAAAAACATATCCTCGCCGAAACCGGTTTGGGTCGGTGGATAGAGCGTCGGCCTGCGGACTGAAAGGTCCCGGGTTCGATTCTGGTCAAGGGCATGTGCCTTGGTTGCGGGCACATCCCCAGTGGGGGGTGTGCAGGAGGCAGCTGATCAATGTTTCTAACTCTCTAACTCTCTATCCCTCTCCCTTCCTCTCTGTAAAAAATCAAAATATATTTTTAAAAAACCCAAAAAACATATCCTTGGGTAAGGATTTAAAAACTGTAGTAAAAACTGAGAGGTAACCTGGAGACGAAATCTGAGAGATAAGTAACATTCCTCTTGAGGACATTTGGCACTCACACCTGAATTCTTTCTCTGACTGCTGTGTGTAACCTGCAGGGCTCACTGATGATGGGGGACGCCCTGCCCCCCAGCCCTGTCTCCCTATCTTCCTACCTGAACACAGTGTGCTCAGGGGCTGAGGTTTCACTCCTGCTTACACAAACAGAAACAAAGACATCTAGAATAAAATGTCCGTGTTTATTACACCAGTAAAATATTGACATGTTTTTATCCTTTTTTGTACGGCTTTGTCATAGCTTAAATGACCTTTTCTCTGTATCATTATGAACACATGCAACATGTCCAAATAATACTCATCACAAGACGGGGCTGTCAGGCCGACTCTGTTGCTTGTCATAGCACCCCTGCCAGTTCCAGGTGTGTGCTCGGTTTCTGGCAATCCGATGTTCACACACATTTTGGTTCTTCCTGTTCCAAGACATGGAATTGGCGGTGCCCCCGGAGCCAGGGTCCCTTTAGTGGCGGGCCGCGTCAGAGCGAGCTGGGAGTTTATTTCCGAAGTCTGAAGCTTACGTTGGTCTAACTTACCTCTCGGCACTGGCCTCTACCTGTAAAGCATGAGATTTTTTTCTCTATGAGTTTCACAGGCCAGGGTTTGGCTTAACATTGAGTGAACGCTCCAGAACCTAAGGGCCGACAGTTCCTAAGCGAGGGACCTGAGTGCGGATGCCCGAGCCTCTTTAGTGATGGCCTGCTGCCTCCAGTCGACGTGAGGAAAGGGTGTGGCCAGCCAGCGGCCCGGCCCGGGGAGCCTCCCAGAGGTGACGTTGGCCAGAAGAGGGAAGGGAGGCGAAGAGCTTGGTGTCTTGCTTGGCGGACAGTGGGAGGAATTCTGAATGACTAGCTGAATCCCGAACAAGGTCGTGAACAGGTAACCAACCCTACAGACCCCTGGAGGCAACATTCCATGTCCCGGGGGTGCCCACCAGCCCTGCCTGTAAGGAATCGGTTTGTTAAAAACGGCCAAAGAGGAAACGGCGAGTTTCTGGGCTGAGGACGTGAGAAAACCACGGTTCCGTGCGAGCGGCCGGCCCTCCTTCCTGCAGAGGCGGCGTCACTGCTCCTGGGCCCAGCGGAGCCGGCCGTCCTCGCCCAGCCGCACGGCGCCGCTGGCCACCAGCTGCAGGGCCGCGGGGAAGATCCTGTGCTCCGCGGCCTTCACCCTCTCGGACAGGGTGGCCACGGTGTCGCCCCTCCTCACCGGCACAGCTTCCTGCAAAATAATCCGCCCGGCATCCACGTCTTCCTGGAAAAGGAAGCGACGTTGTGAACCCAACGTTCCAGCTGGTACCACTCACCCCCAACCCCCAGCGCCACGGCGGAGACAGACTCACAGCCACAAAGTGCACGGTGCACCCCGTCACCGCGACGCCGGCGTCCAGGGCCTGCTCGTGGGCATTGGCGCCCTTGAAGGACGGCAGCAGGGACGGGTGGATGTTGAGCATTCTCCCTGGGAGGGCGAGCACAGGGTCAGAAGGAAACGTCCTGTGTCCTGTTACAGGACGGCGTGCTCTCCTGGCGGGAACAGGAGCGGGGGCAGGATTTCTCTGGAGGGTGTTTTCTTCGTCAGAGACAGAGAGAAGGCAAAGGGAAACACAGGCTCTGACGGCGGGGGCGGCAGGTCCCTGCTCTGCACGGCTGAGGACTCGCCGAGGGACCCGCAGTGACTGAGGTTGGACGGGGCGGGGCGCTCTCTGGGCCCTGGGGCTTAGGAAGATAATGCCGCGTGTCGCTGGCGCACACTGGGAGACACACCAAACCCTCGCAGTGTCCAGTGGGACCATGGCACGCCCACCAGCCAGATGCCGGCTCAGCCCTGCGCCTCACCACCGAAGGCCCCGCCTGCTCATGGCGTGCGCGCCCGCTGTCCTCTTAGGGGAACATAAACCCTTTGGAGAGAAAGTGCATTTACTGCTCAAACGTGCACCACACACAGCAGGACGCAGGGGAACTTCTGTGGGGAAGGCAGTGACCCCAGGCATTTTGTTTTCTGGCCACAACGGCCCCCCTGCCACCTCCAGCAGCGCCTGCACTCCCCGAGGAGTGGGTGGGGGGCTCGGGGAGCCACTCTCTCTTGCTCCCAGACAAGTAAAAAGGCCTCCTCTGAACATGGGCTCAGAAGAGGAAGTACTGTCTGTGTGTGTGGAAACAGCCCCGCTCTGTTAGAAAAGTGATAATACACAGGCCAAAGGGACGGGTGACAGCAGGATCCTGAGTCACCCTGGGCATTCTCTGGGCTAAGGCGAAGGAAGTGACTGTGACCATGCCTCACAGTCAGTGTCATGTAAACACCACTGGGTCGCCTGGCCAGTTAACCGCCTGAGGCCACTTTCACGAGGCCTCTCAACGTGGCACCAGGCAGCTCTGCTCACCGTTCCACTTCCTGACGAAGGGGCCAGACAAGATCCTCATGAACCCTGCCAGGCAGACGATGTCCGTGGAGAACTCTTCGAGGACCTGGTCAACGGCCATGTCAAACTCGACACGGCTTTTATATAACTTGTGATTAAGCACCTGGAGTAGAAAAACAGAAGCACGATCTGTTTCAACGAAGGACACAAATCGTTCCACACTCGGCCTCTCCACAGACCGCAGCCACTTCCGTGCGAAGACGCGCCGATAGAAAGAGGTAGGGAATGGATGGGACGAAGCAGAAAGGTCGGCCCAGCACCACCAAAACCCAGAAATCCCGAGGCCACGTGCCCGAGCCCCGCCTGTGGGCGCGGAAGACACGTGTAACCAGCCGCGGCAGGACACGCAGGCCGTACCCTGGTGGGAATGCCCGCACGCGCCGCTCGGTCCAGCCCGGCCACCGCGGCCTTGTTGGAGATGACCACGACGATGTGGGCGGCGCTGCTCGGCTCCCGGGTGCTGTCTATCAGCGCCTGCAGGTTGGAGCCTGAGAAAGAAAAGCACAGCAACCTCAAACTTCTTAAAGAGACCTGTGCCCTTAAAACCTTTCACCTTTCAATTACAGTTCACATTCCATACCACGTCGGCTTCAGGGGTACAGCGTAGTGGTTAGGCATTTACGTAACGTATGAAGTGGTCCCTCGCAGAGAAGTCTAGCCCCCACCTGGCACCCAGTTAGTCCGTCAATGACGGGACCCCCTGTGCTGTGTGATTGACTAGATTCCCGGGGGCTGCAGAGATGACACCCCTCCGTGACCCCGCCCCTGAGGTTTTTTGGGGGAAAGGGTGGGGGGAGGGAAGAGCACCTGCAGCGCTGTAGGAAAGGGGAGGCCACAGCTCACCTGTCCCGGAGATGAGGACGGCCACTCTGGCCTTTTCCGGGGCAGAGCAGGGACTGGGCACGGAGCCGTTGTGCAGCGCGGGCCCGCTCAGCCGCAGGGCGTCCAGCAGGTGCCTGACTCTCACTCGGGGGGAACCTTCAGTTCAAACACCAGGAGAGAAGCAAGCACAGCCATGACTTAACAGAGAGGACAGACAGGGTCTGTGAACACTTCAGAACGCTGCATTTTATTCTGAAAAGATGTGCGAGGACTAAAGCAACAGCTTGTATTACTTAACACCACTCATTCATAAAAGCCTCCTCAGGGGAACACACTGAACGCTGTCGCACAGCACGAGACCTAGCCAGTGGCGACACCCCTGCCTGCCGGGGCTCCACCTGCCCTCCCCGCTCATCCACGACAGAGGGGAGCTCCGGGGCTCCCGCGGAGGCATGGGAACAAGCAAAGCCACTCAGAGCTCTGACACAGGACGCTGGCAAAGAGAGGGCCTTTCCTACTGCCACGTGAGCTGGAGGACGTGGGCTCATTTTCCCGGTATTTGGAGAAACTGCCTTAACGTGAAACCGACACAACAAAGGAATGAGAGGTGAAGACAAAACCCCACGCCCTGACATGAGTGGAGAATTCTGAGTGGGTTCTGCCTGCTGCCGCCTGCTGGCCCGGTGACCGACCCCCGGGGCAAGCGGAGCGCTGGGCAGGGTGCTCGCTCACCACTCCCGGGTCTGAGCCGAGCCGTAAACCGCCGCCCGAGGAAGGTCTTGGGAAGTGACCCCAGGACCAGCGTGCGGATTGGAAACCGGCGCCCACGGCGGGCAGCCGGGACTCGACGCCCTGGGCCCTCAGACGGCGCCTCGGCACGGCTTCCTCTCTCCCTGGAGTGGCGCTTCACTCACCAGCTCTCACCGCCCGGCCAAGGCGTGGCTGGGGGGTGGGGGTGGTGCCGCCTGTGCAGCTGCTACGGAGGCCTAGCCCCGCGGCAGAAGCGAAGAGGTACATGGTGTCACCGTGTGGCTATGGTCAGGCTACAGCTGTGCCAAAGCGATGCCGGAGCAAGAGGTGGATGGACAGCGTGTGAGGTGGGACGGGCACACTCAGGGTTACACGCCGAAAGCTAAATAAGCAGTGACTACCTTCAGGGCGGGCCACCACCCTGCCGACCAGCCAGGCCTCCTCCTGGTGCTGCCGTACGTCCCTCAGCACCTGCTCTGCCAGGCCCTCCGACACCACGAGGGCAGCCCCGAGCCCGCAGTTAAAGGTCCTGGCCATCTCCTCGTCCGAGAGGCGTCCTTCGCGCTGCAGCCACGAGAAGATCGTGGGGACCCTCCAGGCCCGGGCATCTGGAAACGGGCAAGCGTTGTCTGATTACCCACCGTGGCTCTCGCAGAAAGGATGAAGGTGCGCACACGGCCATGGGAACCCACAGCCCTGCTCCTTTAGCTGCTACGAAGGTCACCATTCTATCAGCAGTCAGAGTCAACAGCGACATAAAGGAAAACATGTTTTATGGACACTCATTAAAAGGGATGCTATTATGACAGGTTAGTACTGATGATACAGTAAATGGCAGGATAAACATATTACACCCAACTATGATATTTTAGCAAAACATTTACAAAGTATTTATTTATATAAAAAAGACCAACTGGCTAAGAGCCTAGTTCCTACAAATGATCAAGCGTGTCATGAATGACATGACAAGTAACTTTAATGCCGAGAATTCCTTATGTAAGTCTGTTGTCAAAGTTTGATTCCTGGAGGAAACCTCAGAGGCTGAAGCAGGGACCGAGTGTCCTTTGTATTGGGACAGACATTTGCGTAATTCAAAAAAACCAAAAAGGGCTTTTAGGAATATGGCTACACCAGCGCTCAGCTCCTGGGTGGCGAGCACTACCTCCTTTTTAGCCAGTGGGTGCTAGTGCCTACCGGTGCCGGCAGCCGGTCCAGCCGTTTAAGAACTGGCCAGGAAGGGAGGCTGACACCGCAGGAACTGGCAGACGCCCCGTAAGCCCAGCCTCTCGCTCCATCATCAGCATGCCACCGCTTTGAATGACTTCAAGAGGATGAGTACTTCTTTAAGGTGTTGCTTATCCTCACTGGGAACCTCTCTCCACAGGGGTGTCTTAACCACTACGTTAACCCGTGGGCCCTTGCACGCTGCACTGCTACTGAAGGGGGTCCGTGCCACCCCCGCCCAGCTTCTCTCTCCGCTCCCCTGGAGAGGCGCAATCCCATCTGACCACTCTCCTCGCTCACGCCGCCTGTTTCCTCGCTTTCGCAGCCACCTATTCTGCCTCTTCGGACTCTCCCAGCTTCACGTATGCTCCGACAGAAGGGCTAGCTCAGCACATCTACAAACCTGCACCCACAGCTGCTCCGCCCCACCACGCACCCCCACCCGCTCAGCCCAACCCCATCAGCCCCATCACTTCATGTTTTTCTGTTCTTGCTCCAAGGCTACGCATGCTCTTTCTCTGGGAGGAAAATGACACACCAGGTTCAACTTCTCCTTCCGTCCTGGCTTGCCGTCCCAGTCCTATTTCTACCTTGACGGCTGTCGTGTGTATTTCTCACCTCAAGCCGCCAGTCCAGGCCTGCGCAGGTCACTAAGCCCGTCTGCCTTCACTGGGAAAGGCATCCGTTTCTACCCCTCAAACCAGTGTGTACAGCTGACGGACAGCTTGCCCTCGTGCTCTGCCTGTCTCTTTCCCCTATAAAAACAGGGGACACCCCGTCCTTCACCTTGCTCTGAGCAGAAGTCATTTCCCCTCCCCTTTAACCAATCAGTTTCTGAGTCAGTGCTCTCTATCATGGTCTTTGTATCTCTCCCCCCGTCAAGCTGCTGGTTGACCCCCTCTGAGATGTACGGGTCTATCCTGGCCCTCACCCTAGAGCTACGCAGCACCTGACACGGCCGACCGGGGTCACGCTCAAGTCCCTGCTGGTGGCTGATACCTTTACAGGGCTCACTGCCCCGACGGCTCTTGCAGTAACCCTACCTCTGCCAAGGCCAGACACTGAGGACAACCTCTGGTTCCTCTACTCTCTTGGCGTTAGCGGCGACTACCTGCATACGAGCACCCACCTGACCTTCAATCTGACCTCACTTCTGATCTCAGACTCCTTAAAATAAGCACCCTGAAGAGCTGAAACACGGATTCCAATTCCTGCTCCAAATCTACTCTTCCTCCTGCGTTTTGAATGCTGTCATCCCTCACCTGCTTGACTCGAGACTTGGGACTTGCTTTCCCTTCTAAGCACAATGACTCTCAGCCTTGTCTCCTCCCACACGCCTTGGTCCGGGCTTCACCCCTGCAGAGGACTAGTCAGGGCTGCCCCTGCCCTCCCTGCACGTTCCTGGGTCTGACACGGCAGAGCTTGAGACTACCCACCCCCGGAGGACCTAACAGCACTTCATCTGCTGTAAGACAATCACAGGAGGGGATTTCACGATTTACAAACATGGCAAATAAGCAGAAGAGGTAAAAAGGGCAGCCCTGTTCTTTCCCCCAGACACTGCAGGGATAAGAATGTTCCACGTGTAATCACACGTGCACTAACCAGCCACAGTTCCCCCAGCATATCTATTCTCCTAACGGTTCCGAGTGAAAGCATCTCTCAGCGCGCTCACCTAACTCCACCCCGCACCTTGGAGGGAGGACCCGGGGGATGTTCTCCAGCAGCCCTCCGCCGGTGATGTGTGCAAAGGCCTTGACATGGCCCGAACGCAGGACAGGTAACAGGGAGTGGCTGTAGATTCTGGTCGGAGTCAGAAGCAAGTCCCCTGGATATTGTAGAGGAAAGACAAAAACTTAGCCAGTGAATAGAAAAGCAAACATAAAAAAACAACAAAATGCCCAGGCCGGTGGCTCAGGGGTTGAGCATCGACCTATGAACCAGGAGGTCACGGTTCAATTCCCAGTCAGGCCATATGCCCAGGTTGTGGGCTCGATCCCCAGTGTGGACGTGCAGGAGTAAGCTGATCAATGATTCTCCCTCATCACTGATGTTTCTCTTTCTCTCTCTCTCTCTCTCTCTCTCTCTCTCTCTCCCTCCCTCCCTCTCTGAAATCAATACAAATATCTTAAAAAAACCTAAAACAGCGAAATGAAAATGGAGAATGCTCGTGACTTCGTGCAGGCACCCCAGTTCTAGAACCAGGTCCAGACATGACCATAGGACAGTGCCACTTACTCCAGCTGAGCCACGAGAGGCTGCCCGCTCAGTGGTGCTCGGACATCTCCGAGCAGGCGTTTCCAATGAAAGCACTCACCTAAGGTCTGGTCGCCGCAGCCGTGGGGTGCCGGAGAGGAGTACTGAAGGGAAGATTTCGCTACAATCTTCCTCACAAGGCTGAACCCGTTGCTATGGAGTCCAGATGACGCTATTCCAATAACAACATCCCCTTCAGCGATGCTTTCCAGGCGAGGGAGTTGCTGGTCCCGCTCCACGGCCCCCACGGCAAACCCGGCCAGGTCGTACTCCCCAGGGGGATACATGTCCGGCATTTCTGCTGTTTCCCCTCCTGGCGGGAAGACCAAACAAGAACAAGGAGACTGTAATATTTATGCCTCTTTCTGGGAAGTAGTGACACCAGCTACAATTAAACACGTGGCGGTAACCCTAAACATCCCTTAAATGCACCCTGTGGGCTGCCCAGCAGCACTTTTAACAGAGCAGGATTTCAGAGGAAATCGCGCTAATTTCCAAAAAGGGCGCGGCAGCCTCCAAACATGGCTTGCATGAGACGATGCTCCGTGAATAAAACGTCACGTCCTAGCAGTTTGGTCTCGGCAATGCTTTCCCTGTAGTTGATCTTTACAGCCACTCTACCTATGTTCTAGGTCAGCGGTCGCCAATCGGTGGTCCGTGAACCACTGGTGGTCCGCGAGGTCTGAAAGGTTGGTGACTGCTGTTCTAGATGATGGTACAGGCTAAGACAGCGATGAATCAGCCCGCCCAACGCCAAACGCCCTGGCCTGAAAAGCACCCACAGGTCACTTCAGGATAACATTATGCAAAGACGGGGTCTAGTCACTCAGACTCCAAATCAGAGGCTGCCCTAAAAAATGGCTGCAAAGGCAACTTTGGCTTCTGGAATGGACCTGTCCACAGAAATGGTAATACCAAGAGGTAGCTTTGTGTCTTGGTCAACCTGGATTCATTCTGCACACAAGTCTCATACACATTTACATACTCTCTATATATAAAAAGCTAATATGTTAAGTGTCCGACCGGTCACTATGATGCGCACTGACCACCAGGGGGCAGACACTAAATGCAAGAGCTGCTGTGATGCGCATTGGCCATTTACAGAGAAACGGCACCTTGGATCTGCTGCCCACAGAGCAACACTTGGCTTCCCTCAAGTGGGAAATAGGCCCCACCACCACCCTGGAGCAACACCCCACCATATCGCAGCCAGCGGTGCCGAGAATGCAGCCCACAGCCCAGCCCAGCCCAGCCCAGAAACGGTGGCTGTGGGCGCGGGTAATGATGTCACGTAGCAATGCCCGGCTTCCTCTCCCTAGCAACTAGCCTCCTTGTAGTTTCTTTAGCCCAGGAACACGAATTGCTTTCTAGCCAAGTAGAAACACTTTACACTGTAACCAAATGTCTGTGAAGCGTTTTCCCATTCCTCATCTCATTTGATCCTCACAGAAGTCCTGGAGTAGGTAGGTAGGAGACTCGGTGGAATCCTATTTTCTTTTCATTAGCCAGAAAATGGAGATTTAGAAAGCTTAGAAACTTGACCCGACTGAAAAGAAGAAATGGTGGACCTTGAAAATGACTTCAGATTTTCTCACTGTGTAGAATATAGTCAAACACTGCTGCAGTTAAATATTTTACCCTTTGCTCTCCCTGCGTGATCTACAATAATAATCTGCTTCATATTGGTATTTACTGCTGTGTTGCTGACAACTACCTGAAAGAGAAGTTGGGGTGCTTCACTGGGCTGGAAAAAGTTTAGCTAAATCAGAAAGCAGGTCTAATGAAGCAAGTTTATTCTATATCTGTAAAAGGCTAACTTGACACACACATGTACAACACATATAAAGCTCTTGCTGGCGCCAATCGAATGTGTGTGTTTCGATCTGTCATTGTTGATCGTGAATTTGGTTGACAGTTCTATTATAGAGAAAGGGCAGAGAGAGATATTAAAATATTTCTTCTAATTAATTTCCTTTCAATGTGCATGAATCCATGCACCGGGCCACTAGTGTTGCTATAAACCTTGGGCACTTTTTATTTTGTTTCCCTCCTGTGGGAAAAGTTAAGATTTAGCATGCCCAGAACCCACCTGCCTGCCCAGAGGGCATGACCCACTCCAACTGTCCGAGAGGCCACCGAGAAAGATGGGATGCAAAGGTGCCAAAGACCAGGGCGACAGGGGAGGCCCGGCCGGCACAGGAATGTGAGTCCAGGAAGCACCTGGGGAGGCGCCAGGACACCAGGGGCCACGTTCTCTCGGGCAGTGTGGTTTCTACTTTCCTGGCCTCATCCTGTGATATGTGGTCTTTGCTGTATCGGTACCGATCCCACTTATACACGGGCTAACACACAGCGGAGGACACGTCACGGAAGGGGGCTCATACCGAGGAGGGCACACCCAGCTTTCCTGCACGCGTCAGCGATGCCAGCGACAACTGCTGCGGCCGTGCCGACGTCGAGGCTCCCGCAGGAAAAGTAGTCGAGGAAGAAGAGGGGCTCCGCCCCTTGGGCCAGGATATCGTTCACACACATCGCCACCAAGTCCTGGCCAACGGCCCCATGCTGGTCGCACTGCTGGGCAACCTAGGGACAGCAGAGACACCATGGGAGGTTAAGCTCCAAATTACAACGCGTCAATTCAGCAGCGGAGGCGCAAATACTCTCAACTTCTGGCTAGCTGCTCTGAACAATACAGACAAAAGAACCCTAAATTCTGATGTTACTTGGTCCAAAGTACCCCCTTAAATAACCCACCAGATAGAGCCTCAGCATTATGTTATAAAACATGCAGGTATTTTAGTCCTATTATATGGTTATTTGGGATGGTTCTTTTCAGTGCTTGAATGTCAAAAGGGGAAAAATACATAAATCCTCTCTGTTCCACACGAGGCCTTTATTCACAAAGGTGTCTGATTACCTTCAGCTTCGTGCCAACGCCATCTGTTCCACTGACCAGGAGAGGATCTCTGAAACCCGCTGCTTTCAAGTCAAAAAGACCAGCAAAACCTCCAAGATCCACATCACAGCCTGCCGGGGAGGAAACTCATTAGTCGATGCATTTCTACAGGTCAGGGCAACGTGAGTACACAGAACACTTCTCCATGCCTGTCCAGAGAACGCGAGAGTAGCACGTGCTTAAAGCCCGACCGGTAAGTAATTAAATATTAAAGGGACAGACATATCTCATTGAGTTTAACATCATAAATAAGAAATGGTTTTTCTTTTTTGTTGTTCCTCCTCACCGGGGAATATTTTTCCACTGGTTTTTTAGAAAGAGTTGGAGGGAGGGGGTGAGTCAGAGAGAGAAACATCCATGTGAGAAAGACACATCGACTGGTTGCCTCCTGCACATACCCTGACCAGGGCCGGGGATCGAACCTGGGACTCTTCAGTCCGCAGGCCGACGCTCCACCCACTGAGCTGAACTGGCTATGGCAATGAGATAAGAAAGCAGAAAACTGTGTGTCTGTCTGGCTTCCAGGGCATCAATTTCGAATATTATCCTTTGAAAACTACAAAGCCCCAATCAGTCCAGAGCGCTTGTCAAAGCTAATGGACTCGCCAAGGACTGGGTCAGACTCACCTGGTCTGGAGGTGGCTTGGGCTAAAGGCTTAATTTTCTGGACCAGCAGATTTCCAGCTGCAATGTCTACCCCCGAGTCCTTGTACGTCAGGCCCCTAAAGAATTGGAAAAACAAAACCAAACCGAGGCCATGACCTACAAGTCAGTGGAGATGATCGCAAGGGTAAACTGAGGACCGCCCCAGGGGAGGGGCCCGTGCCATCACTGCCCAGGAGGACTGCTCTAACTTATTTCCTCCACCAGCTCCTCGCACAGGGGAGATGCCGACAAAAGCGCCACAGCCTTTCTCTTGTGTTGGTGTGGGAAGGAAAGGAGTGTCAAAACCAAGTCCAAAAAGTAAAAATTAGCATTCTAAGAACTGGACACAGAAATCCTTAGATGAAACAGCTCTCACTGCAATAAGAGAATTGTGTTTCCTGATAGCTGAAGACAGCTACGCAACAAGATGAACAGTCTGAAGACAGCACGAGACAATGGTGTTTGGCGCGCCTCCTGTATCAGGCCGACGTGGTGAAGCGGCACATGAGGAAATCAAGCTTGAGTCGCACTGGGGGTTCAGTGGTCACGCCTTACGAAAACCAGAACGCAGGCCTCGTGGGACGCAGGGACACACGGGGAAATATGTGAGGCTTTAAAAAAGGTGCAGTGGTAAGAACATACTGGGTTCTACCGGTTTGAAAAACCTTCACCTTTAGATTGCAGTCCCTGCCCAGCCACTGTGGCTCAGCGGTTGAGCGCCAACCCATGAACCAGGCCTCGGTTCGATTCCCGGTCAGGGCACACGCCTGGGTTGTGGGCTCGAACTAGCTCTCTCTCCTTTTCTCTCTGAAGTAAATAAAAACGTATTTTTCAAAAAGTTCATTTAAAAAAAAAAAAAAAGGATTGCAGTCCCTTGAAATAGGTCATTCCAATGGAATTTAGTCATTTTAAATTAAAAGATAAATTTTTATCATGGTATTTTAATGTTCTTATATAAGAAAAAAGCTGGTAATTTAAACTTTAAAAAAACTTGCCTACAAGTAGCAGTATAGTTTGAATTAAATTGTTAAACATTTATTTTGTCCTAAAACTTATTTATTTTTCATAGTTGAACTCAAAAAGAATAGTAACTCTGATATTTAGTTAAGAAAGCAAAACACCCACACCTGTGACGAAAAGTTTATTGATTTTCACAAAGGAATGGTTGTACATGTCAGGAAATGAATCGATAAGGGTGAGAATCCGTTCAGTGACAGATGGAAATGCAGTGACCGAGAAGACTGCCCAAGTGCATAGTTCCACCAAATTAAGTCACAAAAATGGATGACCAATAGTTTCATCTTGAATTCCTTCACAAAACCAGGAATAATGATATAAGCAGACAGTCACATTTAAATATATGATAACTCACGGAATAAGAATGTTTTCGCTAGCTTTACTGATGAATAACAAATGACTGTATATATTTGAAGTGGAGCCCTGACAGGTTTGGCTCAGTGGATGGAGCATCAGCCTGCGGACTGAAGGGTCCCAGGTTCGATTCCGGTCAAGGGCATGTACCTTGGTTGCGGGCACATCCCCAGTAGGGGGTGTGCAGGAGGCAGCTGATCGATGTTTCTCTCTCATCGATGTTTCTAACTCTCTATCCTTCTTCCTTTCTCTCTGTAAAAAATCAATAAAATATATTTTAAAAAATAAAATAAAATAAAGTGGACAATGTGAAAAAATCCTTCACATCACTGTTATTTACTGGACTTTTCAGAGGGAACTACCAGGAAGTTTTTTCCATTTCAGTTGACTAGTGTTGTAAATTGTTTTGATTCAAACTAAATGCAAATCAAAATCTGATCAGTCCCACAGGGAGAAGAGAGCACGGGATGCCCGAGCACAGGGTCAGTGGGACTGTCTACTCTCTGCCTGCCCGTGTGAGCTGCCGTCCCCGGCAGGACATTACCTGGGCTGCTGGAGGAAGGCTATGGCGCGGCCGCCAATGTCCTTCCTGTAGACGGCGCCCTCAAACTTTATAGCAGCCAGTCCCTGCTTGGCCCCTTCGAGGGCTGCGATGAGAGTGTCCCGGATGGCCGTCACCGTGAGGACTCTCCCTCCGCTGGTCACTACTTTGCCGTCTTTCAGGGCGGTGCCTGCCTGGAACACCTCCAGCCCCAAAGCCTGGGCCTCGGCAACCCCTGCGGGACAGCACATTGGGCTCAGTAGCTGCAGTGAAAACGTTCTACACTGGTGAGCTCTTTGTCATTCCCACAAGTTTTCTTTGAAATAAAATCTGTACTTCACTTTAATGAATCCGCACAAGAATCCTATCAGGAAGGCATTAATGCAACATTAATAGTAAACAGACACTTCTCCCAAAAACAGTCTGAGAACTACCAGGAGGTTTTTTCCATTTCATTTGACTAGTGTTGTAAATTGTTTTGATTCAAACTAAATGCAAATCAAAATCTGATCACATCTTTTACTTAAAAGTAAAGGAATCTCTCTCTTATCATAGCTACCCAAGTAAAGGTGCTTGCTTTCTTTCTTTTTAAAATAACCAATAGGGTCACTGCATTGAAAACACATTCTTCTGAAGGCGTTGGAATTCTGTCACCCAGGAGACGATGGAGTGCAGTGCAAATGGGGGATCCAGTTATGATCATTCTGAGATCATACGTGTGACACTGATCTCATCGGTGTAGTTCACACTAATGTTCTCCTAACCCTCCGAGTCCCATTATCTTCCTGGCGCATGGCCAGGCCCATCTGTCTTTCCTGCCCAGAGAGGGAAATGGATTGCAGTCTTTAAACACAGTAATTCTGGATAGCTGAACACCCACATCCAACAAGCAACATGATTATGAGAAGAGCCCCTGGAAGGTCTCTGATGGCTTACACACTTAAGAACAGAGAGAATGAAAATAAAAGAGCAGAACCGCATGGGAGGGAGCCTGCTGCGGCAGACACCAGCTCTGCCCTCCAGCGCTCACCTGTTACCTCCACACCCTTGGCGTGGGCTCCGGGATACCCCTGACTTGCCATGACAACAGTGATGGCCGCCCGGTTTTCAAGCCAAACAGGCGGAGCTGTGCAGAGCAGGCCATCCAGGGTAGACTGAATCACTTCATAAAGATCGCTTTTAAGAAGCGGGAGGATCACCTGCAAACACAATCCGCATGGCAACGGGGAGGAGTTTTAGTTCAGACACGCTGTTCACTGGCTTCTTGGCAAACCTAGCTGACCCACGAACATGGAACGAACACGGAGTGAGGGGCCCCGACCCCTCCTCAAAAATTCACACAGTTTATGACTCCCCAAAACCTAACTACAGTCGTCTCTTGCTATCCACAGGATATTGGTCCCAGGACCCCGCCGCAGATTAAAAAATCTGTGGATGCTCAAGTCCTTCATACGAGACGGTGAAGATCAACGCACACAGCCAGGCTTCTACATCCGCGGACTCGCAGCCACGCACTGAAAGTGCTGTTTGGACCTGAGGTTGGTTGAATCCTCAGATTCAAAACCCAGGTACAGGGAGGGCTGACTGTGTATTTATTTTTAAAAATCTGCACTTAAGTGGACCCAACAGTTCAAACCCGTGTTGTTCTGAGTCAACTGTATTTCTCAAAGGTAATTATCTCAAGGCTCGTAAGTTCCGGGATTAAACAACTCACATTTTCTACAAAGCAATGCTTGTATTATCTGTAATCATTACCCACTTGGCATTCCGGGTCCCCGAAACGGCAGTTAAACTCCAGAACCTTCGGGCCATCCCTGGTCAGCATCACACCCGCATAGAGAACACCTGCGTTCCAAGGGGAAATCTATAATGAAGACTCTTGTGACCGACAATGAGAACACAGCCTTCTAACACTCAAAGGCACAGAAGGGCCGTTATAACCGTTCCCACAGGGTCAACGGAAGGTGGTGAAGGAGGAAACGGGGGGCCTGTGAAGCTGCGCAGCCCGAGAGCACCCACAGCGCGCACCTGCGTACGGCGTGCCCTCCTGCTGCATGCCGTCCACTGTCCGCTGAAGGATGGCGTTTTTAATCTTCAGCAGCAAATCCGTAGAGACCTGGGAAACAAGCAAGCATGCCAATGTAACTGATATTAAAAAGTCATCATGTAAGCCATGGCACATGGGACAATGAAAGGGGACAAAGAAAATTATCACTTTAAATTCATAAACCTTTAAAATCCCCCCTACTGGCCCTATCAAGTCGGTACCTAGCTTTATTCTTACGAAATGGGAAAGGTGTCCTCTGAGTTAAAAATGACCATAAACAGCAGAGCACTGCTCAGAGCCCTTTGAGAAGACCACTCCCACCGCCTCCGTGGAGCGGAGACACACCTGCGGGGCGGGGCAGCAGGCCCCCATGCCCCCTGTGTTGGGGCCACGATCTCCGTCCAGCAGCCGCTTGTGGTCCTGCGCGGGGGGCATGGGCGCCACGGTCCTCCCATCGGTGAAGCACAAACACTGCACAGAAGACAGAACAGTCCACTCACCTCTCACCCAGGAAGTACAAAGTTCATTAACAACGGGGAGCGTGAAAACCCTAACTTTTCTTACAGGGAGCTTTCTTTTTTCAAAGTAAAACGAGTTAAAACACAACCCTAAGCTGCGTACATCAAGAATCAGGTTAGGTACAAAATCAAGCTCCTCTCAAAAGTAAAATATTTCAACCTTTCCTCCCTTTAAATAACACTTGATATAAGTCCAAGTCCCTCACTGAGAACTGGGGATGAGTAAAAGAGGGTAAATCCTTTTTTCACTCGCATCCCCAACACCAAACACAAACGCGTTCCTTTGTTCCTGCTGCGTTCATGTTTTCTAATGAAACACCCGGAATAAACCAAGTGTGTTGGGGCCCAGCGGTCAGATAACCTAGCTCCCAATACTCCATAAGGGTCCAGAGGATGAACATACTTACAGAAACCTCTTCTCCTTCAAGAAGTTCTTCAATGACAATCGTTTCTCCAGCTGCTCCAAAAGCTTTATCCTTATTGTAGATTAAAAAGTACAAAAGTAAGTTGTAAGCTCTTAACATTTACTTAATTGGCTGTTACTTCCTGCCATTTGTACTATAGACCAATGCCTGGTATTGTCCTTTCCCTTTCCCTTTCTGAAAGCCTCCAAGGGATCTAGGAATGTTTCCTGTAGGGAGCGGCTATAGGGTTAAGCCTCAACTGACCTGTGGCAGAGCCACAAACAAGTCCCAGCTTGGAGGGCAGAGCCCTCCTAGCACAATTAAGCTTGACCTTCTAGTCCTCCCTTGTTCCTAGGTAGCTAACGGGCTGTGGAGGTACACAAGTGCTGCCAAAACAAGGCTTGAGTAAGAAATAGATTTGAAACTCGCAAGAACATTGTAAACATGTTGACCACTCCCCTTGTTTTGCTTTGTGTGATCTGACTATAAAATAAAGCTTCGCTTACAGGCTGTGTCACTGTGTCCTCATCCAGCCACAGTGATCCACCTGGCCCCAACTGTATTCTCTTGTCTGTCTTCTTTAATCCTTCACCACCCCACCTCAGGTTCACCCCTGGCCGTGCTGGATGTGGTTCAGTTTCCCATGTTTATTTACTTATTTTTTAAAAATATATTCCACTGACTTTTTACAGAGAGGAAGGGAGAGGTAGATAGAGAGTTAGAAACATCAATGGGAGAGAAACATCAATCAGCTGCCTCCTGCACACTCCCTACTGGGGATGTGCCCACAACCAAGGTACATGCCCTTGACTGGAATTGAACCTGGGACCCTTCAGTCCGCAGGCCAATGCTCTATCCACTGAGCCACACCGGTTCAGGCCAGTTTCCCATTTTTAAAGTGGCAATGATACGGAGCTGGCACAGGTAGAGATGAAAGGTAAAGGAAAGGGATGTCTTCACTTTCTCATTTTCATTTCTGATAATTATATACATTTGACTAAATAATTATACTAAAAAATGTCTGTGAAAGTAGATCTCTATAAGGAGGGGACCTACAGCAACCAAGATGGATCAACAAAGAAAGCAAAGTCTGCGAACTCATCGCTTCACTGCTCCGAGATGCGGAGCACGAAGGGAGGCCTCCTGTCCTCGCGCGTGGTTGAGAATTTACCTGTAGGCTCTGCAGGCTGAGGCTCTCCGACCTCTCAGTAGCAGACAACAAGGGGCGCTAGGACAGAGCCATCAGTGCAGAGCGGCCGGACTCTTTCAGAGGTGGATCAGAACACAAAGTCTCATGAAAAATAACCTACCTGCGTGTTTGCTGGATATGGTCTCCTTATCTCGAGAAAAGTTTTATAAACTTAAGAGTGGAAAACTATAAGCTTTACCCGGTGTGGCTAGGTGATAACCGTCTCCAGGAGTCCCCTACCTGCATGATCTCCTGCACGGCTCTGCAGGCCTCTTCTCTGCTCTCTGCCACGATCACCCCCTTCCCGGCGGCCAGGCCGCTGGCCTTCACGACCAGAGCAGGGAAGTCTGCACTGTGGAGACAGGTTAACCCTCAACACCCACACACCCTTACAACTAAAAAATGTAAGCTGCTCTGGGATTTCGTAATGATGTGCTCCAGCAACGAGAGGAAAGCAGAAGAAATTACTGATCATACTGACACCATTCTGTACTTCCCAGTTTCCTTATGCAGTCCTTTCTGGTTGTGATCACATGGCACACATAATTCCTCTCCCTTCCCCCCTCCGCTTATTATGAGATCATACTGATGCAATCTTTGGACGAATAAAGCAGCTGTAAATCGGGTATGGAATCATCTTTCAGAGACAAAGCAGTGAACCATACACTCATTCAAGTAGAAGATGTGGCTGTGTAAGAGCAATATGAACATGGACACATGGACATTCCTCCAAGGGCACATGAGAAACTGTTGCTGGTAGTTCCTTCTGTTGAGGGAGAGGGAGATCTGAAAGGACACTAAGTAACCAAGTCCTTAAACCCCCAGGCATCCGGCTACCTGGAAAGAACACTGATTTTATGCCTGAGAGTCGACTAGTGGTGGCACAAGGCCACCAAGTGGTGCCTCCTCACTCTGGTTAGTTATTTATTTAGAAGTCCTACCCTTTGTTTCTTAAGTTGTCACTGTATACATCCAGCAGGGGCCCGCTGGCCTCCAGTTTGACATGCTCGGTGTACATCAACTTGGCTGTGAGAAGACTGCTGACTGCAAAACCAAGTACATCTCTTCCCTCAGGAACTACTCAGTAATAAACAGTAAATTCACCTTTCTGCAAGGCTGCAGGATCTACTACACATGCAGAAAATTCCGTTTTCTTCTGATGTTGGAAAAAGGCAACCAAAATAGAATGCGCCCCGCCCCATTATCTCACATCAAACGGGCTATGTAAGAGTGACCCAAACAGGTGACTGTCATCGGAAACAAGCGTCCGCCCAGCCGGCCTCCCCACCTCAGGATGAAGCTGCGGGCCTCCTCGAGCTGGGTGAAGGCCCTCCACCGGGCGGTTGGGAATGCCATGTCGGTCCATGAACTCTTTGGCAAACCTTTTGCTGGACTCTAGCCGAGCCGCTTGTGCTGTGGGGCCAAAGCAGCGCACGCCTGCCACCGCCAGGTCCCCGACGATCCCTACGAGGGAAAGAACACCTCAGCTGAGCCAGGCCCTCCGGGGCCTCTCCACCCTCAAGAACTGGGGTCATATGAAAGCTCCATGGAGACGAGGCACATGACTGTTGGCAAGATTTTCATGTTGTCACATAACAGGAACAAAAATGCTACAAATGTGACTCAAATACCGAAGTTATCTGTTATACTGAAATACATGGATCACTAAATAGGAACATATAAAAACATATGTTTCCTGTGGCTGCAAATTTGATTTCTCATTCATCACATTTCTGCTGCTTGAGGGAAAATCAACCTAAACCCATAAATTTCAAGAGGGCGGAACGCCTTTTTCCAATGTCGTATCTCACTAGAATCCTCATCTCTAAAGCGAGCTGGATTCGATGCTCTCCGAGCTCCTTGGGCACTGGACAGTGACAATAAACAAAACCACACTTACCCGCAGCCAGAGGTGCCTCTGGTCCAACAACTACGAATTCAATGTTCTCATCTTTGCAGAACTGAGCGAGGGCACTGTGATCGCTGATGGAGATGGCTGCGAACAGAAAGACAAACCACCTCATTACAGACATTCTTGAAGTTACTGCCATCTGAAACAAGTGTGAAACGCTGTCATGCCCATTCACTGGGTGCAGCTGTTTCCTCCCGGGACAGCCGGAACCAACATGGTGTAGTTCTCCGCTGTCTCTGCAGCGTTAGACATGCAAGACCAGGAGGCGTCCCAACGACCTCAACTGCGGTGTTTGTGTCACAGTGTTGACTGCATAGTCAACAAACGTGTACCGCAGGACATACTCAGAAACTGGTCTTCAGACTTCACTCATTCAGATGTACTGAGGACCACTGTGTGCTGGGTGCTGCCCGGTCACTGGTGAAGATGTGAACACAAACAGGTCCCTACATGTAGGATGCTTATAGTCCACCCGGGGGGATGCTGGGTAATAAATATTCAAGGAGAAAAACCCCTTTGTGAACCAAGTAGGCACATTTGGTATGAGGAGAACTGCGAGGCCATTCTGGTCGAGTCAGGGAGGGGTTCCTCGTGAAGAGATGTTTAAACTACGAACTGAATGATTTAAGACTGGGTGCACGTCCACCTGGTCAGACAGGTCAGCTTTCTTTGCGGATGGAGTGCTAAGTAACGGGCAGGAGGGCCAACCACACACTAAGTCAGGCTGCTTCTCTAGGTTGCTCCTGCTTCCTGGCATCTGGACCACCACCCTTGTCAGCTGGTGTCCAGTTAGCCCACAGAGCGTGATCCTGGTGACGAGCAGGGACAAGGGGGGAGGACCACGCACGCTGGGCTAGCAGCCCACACAGCGCCATCCTGGTGACGAGCAGGGACGAGGGGGGAGGACCACGCACGCTGGGCTAGCAGCTGCAAACACCCTGGCTGAGCAGAGCCAACGACCTCAGCAGAGCAGAGGGCGGCAAGAGGAAGGGGCGCACCTAACCTGCCTCTGCCAGTGGCCGCAGCCTCGTGACGGGCTGAGATGTCACCTGCCTGCAGGACAGCAACCGCTTCTAGAGGAAACGTGCCCGTTCCAGAGCAAGCAGACACAAAGTCTCACCCCGACCTCAGATCCCGGGGAGCAGGCATTTTCTTAGTTATCGTTTCATCTTATTTTTGGTCCTGTGCATGCAACCATCTTCTCCCAGTCTGTGGCTGGCTGGGTCACGGTCTTCTCTCCATACATACCGTGTGCCACATAGGGTACTAGGCATGGTGCACACAGTGCAAAACAAGACAGGCGAGTTCCTTGCCCTCATGTGGCTTATATTCAAAGGCTTAGGTTCTAGGGAGGAAATGAGGATAGAAGACAGACAATAGGAAAGTAAAAATAAATACAGACAATGGTTCACAATTGAAAACAAAATGGGGTGAGCATGCTTTATTTGGAACTTGAGGAAAGGCCTCTGTGAGAGGGAACATGTAGGCTGAGACCTGGACAGAGGAGCCAGTCATGCGAGGGGTGGGAACAAATACAAAGACCAAGACAGCTGTGCTCGGGAAACCGGCAGGACTGCCCGCATAGAGCAGCGAAAGGACGCAAAAGATAGAAACGATCAGGCTGGAAAGGCAGGCAGAGGCCAGATCGCAAGGGCTTTGTAAGGAACATCGGGGAGGCTGAGTTTTACTCTGAGCCTTATGGGAAGCCACTGAAGAGTTTAATGTAACCTAAGAAGTGGTCATTTTTCCCCGGCTGAAGACATAAACCTTGAGATCTATTATGGAGCTAGAATTGTCAGAACTTATACTTAATAGCATCACTCAACTTTTAAAAAAAAAATTGATTTCAGCCCTAACGGGTTTGGCTCAGTGGACAGAGCCTAGACCTGTGGACTGAAAGGTCCCAGGTTCGATTCCAGTCAAGGGCATGTACCTTGGATGCGGGCACATCCCCAGTAGGGGGTGTGCAAAAGGCAGCTGATCAATGTTTCTAACTCTCTATCCCTCTCCCTTCCTCTCTGTAAAAAAAATCAATAAAATATATATTAAAAAAAATTTGATTTCTGAGAAGAAGGGAGAGGTAGAGACAGAAACATCAATGATGAGAATCGTTGATTGGCTGCCTCCTGCACGCCCCCTACTGGGGATCAAGCCCAGCAACCCAGGCATGTGCCCTGACCTGGAATCAAACTGTGACCTTCTGGTTCATAGGTCAACCACTGAGCCACGCCAGCGGGGGTGGGTGGGGGGCATTGCTCAACTTTTCATGTCCAAAAATATACATTAAAATGCCTTTAACCTATATTAGGCACTTGCGACTTTAATGGATGTGCTTTATAAGGTTTAAAATAAAGATAAAGAAATGCTACACTCCAAACAACAGAATACCTTAAATTTGCAATAGATGGCAAGTATTCAAACCACCCCACAAGTTTTAAGGTTAAGGAAAGCATTCAAATCTGAATAGCACAGATGTAGCTGACAGTTTACCATTTATAATTATTAATTATCACTCCCCACGTGAAAACATGATTACCGGCGTTTGAAATCTTCTCAGAGCCGGCAGTGCCTGCATTTCCGGGGGCGACCAACACCTGTTTGACGTGAGAAGACTGCGCCAGTTTCCAGGCCAGCGTGTGCTCTCTGCCCCCATTGCCAACGACAAGCACTCGGGCAGCCATGCTGTCTGCAGCAGGACTCCAGCAGGAAAAAGCAGCTGCAGGAAGACCAGGGACATGTCAGAATGCAAACGCTTTAGAAATCACATTTCCTAATTTCGATGTCTACCCCCGACTCACTTGTGGAACATTAGGATTCGTAAGTTGAGAAATATGGCTGTATTCCTAAGATATTAGGGAGGATTTTAAAAATGAGGCAGACTGGCTAGAGAGCCAAGTTAAGGAGTGAAATGACAACTTTACTCCTTAGTTGATTAAAAAGCAACAAAACTCCCGTGAACAATAACCCTTCTGTAGCCTTCGCATCTAGAAGCTAGAGTAATCACCCAGCCTCAGGGAAACCTGAGTCCTGATGTTCAGACCAGAATTTAAAGTAACTGTTTTTAAATCTCGACAACAGACTTTGAGGGCCAGTCTCTGTCACAACCACTGAATTCTGCCGCTGCGTGAAAGCAGCCAGCAGCAGTGCCTGGGTAAGAACCTGTGGCCATGTCCAGGAACTCACAGAAAGGGGCTCCAGGAAGCGGTCAGAGGTCTGTAAAGAACCATGGCTGGGTTTCAGTACCTTTAGACATAGACATGGCAACGTGAACTTTATACTTTTCATGTGCCGTAAAAACATTCTTCCTTTAATTTTTTTCACCCACTTAATGATGTGAAAACTATTCTTATTTAGTGGCTGTATAAAAACAGGTGACAGGAAGGACTGGCACAGGGGCCATAGTTTGCTGACCCGACTTAAGAAGTGAGTGCAATACGTTAGAAAATTCGCAGAGATGGCAAAAATCAAATTTGAACACATCTCACATTAGTTCTGGCATTTGATTCTCAGCACAACAGTTATCTCTCAACTGAAGTTAGCAGGGGGATCTTGGATAAGCTCTATTTGTACTTCAATTTCTTCACATCTTAAAAGATGGAAGAAAACTTGCCTTACAAGACTATGTAAGAATGAACTGAACTAACATTTATATAAACAATTAGCACAACTTGTGACATTCAGCAGTAGTAAATGCTACCTTGTTATATTTTATTACCTACTTTTATCTAAATTAATACTTTAGAGATAGAAATAAATTTTAACAGAAAAAAAAGCCAAGCCCCCCCAAATAACTTTGTCACATTAATGTACTAATTTCCAGAGGCATTTAATTATGTAGAAAGTAAACTGATAACAGGAAAAAGAAAACTGCAATCTTTAATTTCTTACATGATGCTAGGATTACACATTTAAGTAAAAATCTAAGCCCTGCCCGGTTTGGCTCAGTGGTCAGAGTGTCCACCTGCGCACTGAAGGATCATGGGTTCACTTCCCCCATGTAGCTCAGCTGCACTAATGGATATGTCTCTATCACATTCCCACTGTCTCTAAAAATCAATGGAAAAATATCCTCAGGTGAGGATTGAAAAAAAATCTAAGCTGATGATGCTGTATTCCAAATGGTTATTATGAATGAATCTCCATAAACCTACTAGGCAGATACTACTCCCACCCCTGCTGTACAGATAAGAAATGGAGGTATTAGCCCTGGCTGGTTTGGCTCAGTGGATAGAGCCATCTGCCTGTGGACTGAAGGGCACATGCCTGGGTTGCAGGCTTAACCCCATAGGGGGCGTGCAGGAGGCAGATGATCCATAATTCACTCTCATCATTGATGTATCTCTCTCTCTCTCCTCCTTTCCTCTCTGAAATCAATAAAGATATACTTTTTTTTAAAAAAAGTGAGGTATTAGGTAGGTTAGGTAACTTGCTGAAGGTCACAGGGTTAGAGGGGGTGGACCCAGGATTGCAACACAAGCCATGTTCCATCAGGCACTGGAACAACTGAGATGGTAATCACTGAAAATCTGAGAAAGAAAAAAATTTCTGAATTATCGTTCCCGAGAGGGGAAAGCTATCGTAGCTCAATGGGAACCCCAGATCTGCCACGTGGATGGAAATATCTGAAATAAACGTAGCTTTGCATTTAGTTTGAGTAAGAGGGGAAGAGCGTCCACACCAGGCGTGGTCAGGAGGCCTCAGCCACAGAGCCTCGGTTTGGGGTGAAACTGCCCCTTCCTGGCTAGACTCCCCGAGGACTTGACCTTCTGGGCCTGGGTTATGGAAAGGAGCAACAGAAGGAGACCAGCGAGCCAGGGGGAGCCTGGCAGGGCCTCGGTGAGGAACAGAGAGTAGAAAGCAAGTGCAAAGGTGCACCCATCTGCCAGACAATGGGTGCATAACAGCAGCAAAAAAGGCAACTCAGGCGCACCACCCACAACGGCATGAGCACACAAAGGGCCTGACTGAGCGAGGAAGCGGGGTAGCTCCGCGGCCAGCCTCAGTTCGAGGGAAAGAGCAGGCGGCCCCCCCCCCCGCCTTAAAACTCGGGCGAGCAGCCCTACAGCCGGGCCCCTTCCCCCCGAGCTTCACTCCACTCCTGAGACGGGAGCCCCGGGACCCGGCGGACGTGTACTTTACTGATGGCGGAGGGCTCGCGCACCGACGCAGGCCGACCCGGCGGGCTGCACGCCGCACTCACACGCTCGCTGCGCGCCGCGCCGGAAGTGGCCGAGGGAGAGCGCGGCGCGCGCCGCCCGGGCCCCGCCCACCCGCGGCGGCCTCGCCTCCCCATTGGCCAGCGCGCACCGCGGCCCCTACCGCGAGGAGCGGGGGCGCGAGGCCCTGGCGCTGTGGGGCGCGGCCCGGGCGGGCCGAGCAGCCCCCGGGCTGGCGCGCTCGCCGTGTGACACTGTAGCGTCCCGGGCCACCCCACGTCTCACGCCTCCCTAGGCCCTCACTCCGAGGAGCGGGTGGGGGGCGCCCTGAACGCGGGCCACACGCAGCGAGTTACGTGGCTCGCGAGTCCGAACGGCCCGGGCTTTGAACGCGGGTTGCTCACGACCCCCCACCGCTTCCAGGCTGTCATGGGAGATGGGGGGATCGTGTTCTCCGCGTTGCATCACTGTAGGGGCGGGCGCTGGCGGTGCTTCCCCGGATACGGGTCCCTGCGGGAACCACCTGGGAATGTTGGGGCCCCGTCGAACGGCACGTCGCCCTTCTCGGCGCCCTCCCTTCTGCCACTCAGCCCCGGGCACTGAGCAGCTAGGGCCGCTCAGGCCCCCAAACACCGCTGGGGGATGACAAAGTCGCCTCGAGAGAACCCTCCTGTAATGGCGCCTGCGTCACTCACTAACATGGCGGACAGGGCCGTGCGCGGCGCAAACGTCAGCAGCTCTCCCCGGGCGGCTCAGAAACAGCGGAGGAGAGCCAGGCCGTGCGCTCTGATTGGCCCTGAGGCGGAGCGTGCGGAGCCAAACGTTCCCACATCAGCCAATCAGGACGGCGGCAGTCGGAATTGGCCGCTGCGCCCTCTCCCGAGGCATTCTGGGAGCCTGGAGGACTAGCGAGGAGGAGTTGAGAGAACGGAGCGGACGCCATGGCGACCAACATCGAGCAGATCTTTCGGTCTTTCGTGGTCAGTAAATTCCGGGAAATTCAACAAGAGCTCTCCAGGTAGGCGCTCTCCAGTCTCTCCTGCTCCCCAGGGACGGCCAGGGCCCCGCGGAGGGCACCTTTATTCACAGCCGCCGTCGTTCCTCGCCTCGGGCCCCGCTACGGCCCCGCCTGGGCCCGGGATCCATTTTCCGCCCTCCGCCGCCCCCCCCCATCCGCTCCCTTCCCAGCGCGGAACTTCGCCCTTTCCCCCGCAACCGCGACTCCCTCTCCTGAAACCGAGCACCGACGCCCGCCCCACTGCTGCTCGATCGCCCCCCGCCCTCCCGCGGCCGAGGGCCTGGTGGTGCGCCGCCTCGGCCTAGTTCCCCTTCGGCTCCTCCTCCGCCTCGCGTTTCCCCTCCCCCCCGCAGCCTCCGCCGATTTCGCCGGCCGGTGCCTGCGGCGGAGAGGGTCTCCGCCGGCCGCTGCTGGGGTGACTGAAGGCCGCCTCGCCCCGCCAGCTTCAGGCCGTCGCGGGGTCGGGACCCTCGAATTGGGTCACTGGGGCCCTGGTGTACTGGGCCTCCCGCCGGGCAGCGTTCGAATCGGCTGGAAGTTCAAATGCAAACATCTCAAAGCAGCTGCCAAGATGGTCGGGGGAGGGGCGGAGGGGGCGTTGAATGGAGAGCAGTTTCTTAATTTAGCCAGTGGACGGTGGGCTGTGTGTGGAGGTACACGTTCTCATTTGCTGCCCTTGTCCCGGTGGACACGCTTGAATAACTCGTTGCCGTTGCCGTTGCCGGTCGACCTACCCCTGGTTCCACAAAACTGAAGCCGGAACAGGTTCCCCAAGGAACGTTGTCGACTCCGAAAGGAACCGAGCGGGGGCCAGGCTGTTCCCCGGTTGGTTGTCGCAGCGTTTTGAGGCTGCATAACGGACGTGCGGCGAGTTGAGATGTTTTCGGTAGTTGTGTTTTAGCAGCTGAGAGCGAGAGGAACACGACGGAGATTTGAAAATGGGCCGGGAACGCGGTCGTAGGCCCAGTGCTCAAGTTCACATCCGAGTCATTGGGGCCATGGCAGACATGCCCGGTATTGTGTGGGACCACTCTTTTTACAGGACACGTTATTTCAAGTGCGAAGCTTAGCCGCTCCTTCAGTTCGTTCCTTCTTAAAATCTTGTTATTACATGCTTGTGTTTTTAGGGTAACGAGAAAAGGTTTGAGGTAAGGGAAGATGCAATTTTTGAAAACTTTTAATAGTCATGCCAATAAGTAATGGCGTTTGCTTATTGCAATGTCTTTATGCCTTTAAGAAATCAGTTTTTATTAGAAAGTAAGTGTGGTCGTAAAAAAGTTTTGGGAAAAAAATTTAAGAACCTCTACACAGTCATTGATGTTCTTTTTCCCCCTTGTGCGTACGGAAGCACGTACATGTTTTGTGAAATGTGATCATCTTGTGTAGTGTTGATTTTTCACCTAAGAATTGTGAACAAGTTTGTCTTTTATCATAGTCTCAGCAGTCTTTTGGGGTATTTTTCATGGTTCCATAGAATTTTGTTTTATTGATGGATATTTAGGTTGTTTGAAATTTTTGTCTCAGGTACTTGCTGTAAGCATTCTAAAAGCTTTAAGATGATTACATTCTCGTAGACTTTTTTTTTTTTTAGTTGTGCTTTTCTGATTTTTAAATCCGTTGCTTTTTTAGTAAGGTAATTATGTATGTGTAAGGAAAAGTGCAAAATAAAGAGCTCCTGAAGAAAGTCGAAAAACAATGTTTGACAAACGCAATTTATTACTAGAGGAATATTAGCTTCTCAAGTAACATGCAATACATTATTGGTCTAAAATTAGTTAAGATCAGCTATTAAAATAGATGGTGGTTAAGAGTATGAGTTCTGGCTTTAAATACCTGCTTCACTTCTTGATAGCTGGGTGACCTTCAGCTAGGTTTCTTGTCTTCTCTGGGCCTCATATTCCTCATTTATAAAACCAGAGTGATAGTGCTGATTTTAGAGTTTGGTTAGGATTAAGTGAGTTTAAAAGTGTAGAACCTTGTTTTTTTTATTATGGGATTCATTGTAGTAGAAAACCAAATTTTTAAAATAACAATTAGTTAACTTTGCTGATTTATTTTTTTGGAATTTCAGACTTTTATCAGGTAGTGGAGCATAATTGTTCTGTTTTGTTAGCTAAAATTTAGGTTAGTTGAACGTGTTGCTGAAATTATTTTTCAAAAACAGTTTTGCAAATTACACAAAAATAGTAAAAATGACTGGATAAATGGCATGTCCTTATGTCTGTTAAGATTCTTCTGTGTAAAAAACAAAAACTCAATACGGAGAGCAGATAGATTGGTGGTTGTGAGGTGTTGGGTGAAAGGGGTCAATTGTAAGGTGATGAATGGTAACTAGAATTGTGGTGAGTGAATACAGATGTTAAATTATAATGTTGTACACCCGAAATGTTTATATATATTATACACACACACACACACCTGAAATGCTTATATATATTACACACACACACACACACACACAAATTTTACCACAACTAAAGGAATTCTTTTGGCGCTGTGAATTGAAATATATTAAGCCATCCATTCATTGTTGGTATAAGTGAATTGTTACTTCTTTTATGTGAAATTTTTTGATCTCCAGAAATTTAATACTGGGATTTTTTCAAGGATATTTTTTATTGTTGATACAGTATTACAGATAATTACTAGGATTTTTTGTGACTGTAAAAATTATATATATTTTTATTTTAAATATGTTTTTAAAATAATTGATTTCAGAGGGAGGGAGAGTTAGAAAGAAACATCAGTGATGAGAGAATTATTTATTGATAGGCTGCCTTGTCCATCCTGCAAGCCCCCTGCTGGCGATTTAGCCTGCAACCTAGGCATGTGTCCTGACCAGGAATCGAACTATGACTCATAGGTTGAGGCTCAACCACTGGCTGGGCTAATATATTTTTTCTTTTAAAACTTTTGGGCATTTTATTAACTGACCAGAGGCTATATGTTACCCTTTTTACTTGATGTTTCTGTGGTTAACTTTATGTTCATTGTTATTGTTGATGATTGTGATCCATGGACAGGTGTGGCTTTATGGTGGCTATAGCTTCTATTATGTTGTCATATATATTTGGGGGGATTTTTGATTGTGATTTTAATGACTTTTCTCTCCTGAGATAAATATGCAGGTAACTAAAATCTAATTCAGTTTATATTTCTGGGAGCATTTTATTTTTTAAAAAGATAGGCTTAGAAACCTGTTCTAAAGGTTTTTTTCTTCACTTTCATGATACCAAAAACTTTAATTATGTGAAAACAAAAATGTACCTACTATAAGTAGGAAGTGTTAAAGAAGTACAACTGGTAGGAAATACCATCTGGAAGTAATACAAAAATTGTGAAATGTGTTAATATGAGGTTATTTTAATAATTGAATTACAAATATTAATTTGTTAAATGGTATGGTAAAAAATATTAATGAATTTTGATAAACTTTTCTTGTTAAGTGGAAGGAGTGAAGGCCAGCTCAATGGTGAAACAAATACACCTATTGAAGGAAACCAGGCAGGTGATGCAGCTGCCTCTGCCAGGAGCCTACCGAATGAAGAAATAGTTCAGAAGATAGAGGAAGTACTTTCTGGGGTCTTAGATACAGAACTCCGCTGTAAGCCAGGTAAGTTGGAGATAATCAGCTGTCTAAAAAACCTGAAGATTTTTTTTTAATGTTTAACAGTAGATCTAATGTGCAGTAGATCTAAAACTTCAGTAAATTTAAGTTTTAGTTTAATTGGTTTACTGAAAATGTTGTTTGACTTTGAAATATGAGTAATGATGGCACTTGTTTGCTTTGGTGGTGGGATACGACTTTGATTTAGTCTTAAGCCTTAGTCCAAGGATTTTGAAAGCAGGTTTTCATTGAACAATTGTGTAAATGTCCATTTTGGAAGGTTCAGGAGCCTCGACCACATTTGTAATGACTAAAACCCTGGGAGGTTTTATTTAAAAACCACGTGTAGAGATTGCCTTGTTTTTGCATCTATCCCTCTTAAAAGTGCAGTGAATGCAAAGGAATCATTGCTTGGATATATAGCATTTTTGGAATTGATTAAATAATTGTTGCTTAGAAATGAAAGTTATAGTCAACTACAAAAATTATAATATCATTGTGTTTAAGAAAATGTGATAGGATTTTTTCATTTTAATTTTTAAAGTTTTTTTGTTTTTTACTTAGGAATAGGATAGTCTTTTTAAAAAGTATATATTTTTATTGATTTTAGAGAGGAAGGGAGAGGGAGAGAGAGATAGAAACATCAGTGATGAGAAAGAATCATTGACTGGTTGCCTCCTTCACGCCTCGCAACCCAGACGTATGCCCTTGACTGGAATGGAACATGTGACTCTTCAGTCCGCAGGCCGACACTGTATCCATTGAGCCAAGATGGGCTCATTTAAAAAAATTTTTTTAATTGAAATTTTTATTTTGGGTATTAGGATATGGTTAAAAAGCAGACTTTAGCCATACTTAGATTCATGAGTCTAGTAACTTTTTCTTTTAATGTATTTTTGTTCATTTCAGAGAGGAAGGCAGAGGAAGAGATAGACATCAATGATGAGAGAGAATCATTGATCGGCTGCCTCCTGCACACCCCACACTGGGGATGGGACCCAAAACCTGGGCATGTGCCCATGACCAGAAACGAACCTAGGACCCTTCAGTCCACAGGCCGACGTTCTATCCCCTGAGCCAAACCAGCTAGGGCCTAGCAACTTTTTATTGATTGAAAGTATAACTTAGCTAACAATTTGCTGCATAATAAACAATTGATAGAAACTGATTAGTTTTGTTTTGGAATAGGTCTTGTTAATATGTTTGTTTTGTTTTTTTCCATAACCTTAATGGACTAAGTTTATAATCAGCTTTTTCTGGGATCACTAAGATTTATCTAATTTGATACTGGCATTAGAATAAATCCCATCTGGTTGTAAAGTGCAATATAAACTACTTCGCTTCAGATGAATTGACATATTCTTTCTTTAAAAAAGTATTTTTGTTTCAGAGAGGAAGAGAGAGGGAGAAAGAGATGAAAACATCAATGATGAGAGAATCATTGATCGGCTGCCTCCTGCATGCCTCCCACTGGGGATCGAGCCTGCAACCCAGGCATGTGCCCTGACCGGGAATTGAACTGTGACCTCTTGTTCATAGGCTGACGCTCAGCCACTGAGTCACGCCGGCTGGGCAAAATGTTCTATTTCTTTTTTTTTGTCAATCCTCACCTGAGGATATTGAAATATTCTTAAGTTACATGTTAAGGGCTGTAAGAAATTTGTTTTCAAAATGATTTTATTATGAGTATACTTTTTGGAGAAACATTAAAATTGTTAGCAATTTTAGAAGATTATTGTGGGAAAGGATATTATTTTTATTAGGATGTAACAAGTGTGATTAAGATAAATTCAAGTTCCATATTTATACTTTCCATTTGTTATTCAGACTTAAGTATATAAGAGCAATCACTAGCATTCACTGAGGGCTTACTTGCACCAGGCATTGTTCTATGTTCTTCGTATGTTTTAACTCACGTCATCCTTTACTCTAGGTCACAGTGTTAGTACTTTGGCCTAGTCCATTCATCTAGTTAGTGGTGGATTGATTCAGGATTTGAAAGCAATCAGCTTGTTCCAGATCCAGTGCCATGTTACTCTCTGTATAAATAGGGTTACAAAATACGACGATTGCTTTTTTTTTTTTTTAAATAGGAGAAAATAAAAATTTTAATACAAACCTATGGGGAATTCACATAAGCATGAAAATTCCACGTGGGTATTTTTTATAGACATTCTAACAATTGATAATATGAAAGATTCATCTATAAGTGTAATTTGCTATAATTTGAGAGCTGCAGAAAATAATTGTTTTAAATTAATTTAATTGAAACATTTTAATGTAATTCTAAAGCTTTTTGTTATAAACTACGAACTTAAAAAAATTATTTTAATCCTTCCCCAAGGATATGTTTTCATTGATTTTTTTTTTTTTTTTTTAGAGAAGCTAAGTGGAGGGGGGGGGGGAGAGAAACATCTATTGGTTGTTTGCCTCCCAGATGTGCCCCAACCGGGGATCAAACCCATAACCTAAGTATGTGCCCTGACCAGGAATTGAATTCACAACCTTTTGGTGTGCGGGACCATGCTCCAACCAACTGAGCCACCCAGCCAGGGCATAAGCTAAGAACTTATTTTTCACCCAGTCTTTAGTTGTGGAAGTATTGGAGAAGTGTCAATCTTCAGATAACTGGCTTATGAAAAATAGTTTATTTGGTATCTTTATTTAACAAGAAGTATTAAACTGTGGTGTCTTATCATGGAATGTAAACCTTGGCTTATATGATTGACCTAAACCTACTATGAGGAATGTTTGACAAATTAAAATTAATATCTCAATTTCAGACTTGAAGGAGGCCTCCAGAAAAAGTAGATGTGTGTCTGTACAAACAGACCCTACTGATGAAGTTCCCACCAAAAAGTCAAAGAAACACAAAAAGCACAAAAATAAAAAGAAGAAAAAGAAGAAAGAAAAGGAAAAAAAGTATAAAAGGCAGCCAGAAGAATCTGAATCAAAGCCGAAATCACATCATGAAGAGAACATGGATTTAGAATCAGATTCCTTTTTGAAGTTTGATTCTGAGCCTTCAGCAATGGCACTGGAGCATCCTGTAAGAGCTTTTGGGCTATCTGAGAGTAGTGAAACTCCTGCAGTTGTGCTAGAACCTCCTGTAGTATCAATGGAGGTATCACAGCCACACACCTTAGAAACTCTGAAGCCAGCTACAAAAACTGCAGAACTGTCAGTTGCATCTACATCAGTAATCTCTGTGCAATCAGAACAGACTGTGGCAGTAATGCTGGAACCACCCATGACAAAGATTCTGGATTCTTTTTCAACAGCACCGGTGTCTACTACAACAGTAGTGCTAAAGTCATCTGAGCCAGTTGTAACAATGTCAGTGGAGTATCAGATGAAGTCTGTGCTGAAATCTTTGGAGTGCACATCTCCAGAGCCATCAAAGACCATATTGGAGCCTCCAGTAGCAAAAGTGCTAGAGCCATCAGAAACCCTTATGGTATCATCACAGACACCCATTGAGGTACACCCTGAGCCAAGCACATCAACAGCAATGGATATTCCAGAGTCTTCTGAAACTGAAGACCTAAGATTGCCAGAGCAGCCTGCAGAAGTACCATCGGAGACTGCAGATTCATCCATGACAAGATCACAGGAGTTGCTGGAGCTACCCAAGCCCACAGCGTTGGAGCTGCCGGAGTCGTCGGTGGCCTCAGCGATGCAGTTGCCGGGGCCACCTGCGACCTCCATGCTGGAGTTGCAGGGGCCCCCTGTGACTCCCAGGCTGGAGTTACCTGGGCCCTCTGCTACCCCGGTGCCAGAGTTGCCAGGGCCCCCTTCTACCCCAGTGCCTGAGTTGCTAGGGCCCCCTGCGACAGCAGTGTCTGAGTTGCCGGGGCCCTCGGTGATATCAGTGCCTCAGTTGTCGCAGGAATTGCCGGGGCTTCCAGCACCATCCATGGGGTTGGAGCCAACACAGGAGGTACCAGAGCCACCTGTGATGGCACAGGAGTTGCCAGTGCAGCCTGCGGTAACAGTAGCAATGGAGTTGACCGAGCAACCTGCGACGACGACAGAGTTGGAGCAGCCTGTGGGGATGACAGCGATGGAACATCCTGGGCAGCCTGAGGTGACAACAGCAACAACGTTGCTGGGGCAGCCTGAGGCAGCGATGGTGCTGGAGTTGCCAGGGCAACCAGTGGCAACGACAGCGCTGGAGTTGCCAGGGCAGCCTTCGGTGACTGGGGTGCCCGAGTTGCCAGGGCTGCCTTCGGCAACTAGGGCACTGGAGTTGTCTGGGCAGCCTGTGGCAACTGGGGCACTGGAGTTGCCTGGGCAGCTCATGGCAACTGGGGCACTGGAGTTCTCGGGGCAGTCTGGGGCAGCTGGAGCACTGGAGCTTTTGGGGCAGCCTCTGGCAACAGGGGTTCTGGAGTTGCCAGGGCAGCCTGGGGCGCCAGAGTTGCCAGGGCAGCCTGCGGCAACTGTGGCGCTGGAGATCTCTGTTCAGTCTGTGGTGACAACGGAGCTGTCAACGATGACCGTGTCGCAGTCCCTGGAGGTGCCCTCGACGACAGCGCTGGAATCCTATAATACGGTAGCACAGGAGCTGCCTACTACATTAGTGGGGGAGACTTCTATAACAGTAGGAGTGGATCCCTTGATGGCCCAAGAATCCCATATGTTAGCTTCTAACACCATGGAGACCCATATGTTAGCGTCCAACACCATGGACTCCCAAATGCTAGCGTCCAACACCATGGACTCCCAGATGCTAGCATCCAACACCATGGACTCGCAGATGCTAGCGTCCAGCTCCATGGACTCCCAGATGCTAGCATCCAGCTCCATGGACTCCCAGATGCTAGCGTCCAGCTCCATGGACTCTCAGATGCTAGCGTCCAGCTCCATGGACTCCCAGATGTTAGCAACCAGCTCCATGGACTCCCAGATGCTAGCGTCCAGCTCCATGGACTCCCAGATGTTAGCGTCCAGTTCCATGGACTCCCAGATGTTAGCAACCAGCTCCATGGACTCCCAGATGTTAGCAACTAGCTCCATGGACTCCCAGATGTTAGCAACCAGCACCATGGACTCCCAGATGTTAGCAACTAGCTCTATGGATTCTCAGATGTTAGCATCTGGCACTATGGACTCTCAAATGTTAGCTTCCGGCACCATGGATGCGCAGATGTTAGCGTCTGGTACCATGGATGCCCAGATGTTAGCATCTAGTACCCAAGATTCTTCTATGCTGGGCTCAAAATCTCCTGATCCCTACAGGTTAGCTCAGGATCCCTACAGGTTAGCTCAGGATCCCTATAGGTTAGGTCATGACCCTTATAGGCTAGGTCATGATGCCTATAGATTAGGGCAAGACCCTTATAGATTAGGCCATGATCCCTACAGACTAACTCCTGATCCCTATAGGATGTCACCTAGACCCTATAGGATATCACCCAGGTCCTATAGGGCCGTTCCCAGACCTTATAGGTTAGCACCTAGACCCCTGATGTTAGCATCTAGACGTTCTATGATGATGTCCTATGCTGCAGAACGTTCTATGATGTCATCTTATGAACGCTCTATGATGTCTTATGAGCGGTCTATGATGTCCCCTATGGCTGAGCGCTCCATGATGTCGGCCTATGAGCGCTCTATGATGTCAGCCTATGAGCGCTCTATGATGTCCCCTATGGCCGAGCGCTCCATGATGTCGGCTTACGAGCGTTCTATGATGTCAGCTTACGAGCGCTCCATGATGGCTGACCGATCAATGATGGCTGACCGGTCTATGATGTCATCTTACTCTGCTGCCGACCGGTCTATGATGTCATCGTATTCTGCAGCTGACCGAACTATGATGTCATCTTATACTGCTGACCGTTCAATGATGTCTATGGCAGCTGATTCTTACACCGATTCTTACACTGATACATACACAGAGGCATATATGGTGCCACCCTTGCCTCCTGAAGAGCCTCCAACAATGCCACCGTTGCCACCTGAAGAGCCACCAATGACTCCCCCATTGCCTCCCGAGGAACCACCGGAGGGCACAGCATTACCCACTGAGCAGTCAGCATTAACAGCTGAAAATACTTGGCCTACTGAGGTGCCAACATTACCTCCTGAAGAGTCTGTATCCCTGCCTGAACCGCCTGTGAGTCAAAGTGAGATTTCAGATCCTTCGGTAGTGCCTGCTAATTATTCAGTGTCAGCATCAGAGCCTTCAATGTTAGCATCAGAGGCTGCCGTGACTGTTCCAGAGCCACCACTGGAGCCAGAGTCTGCGGTTGCATCAACACCTATGGAGACTGCTGCAATAACAGAAGAGCATGAAGTTCCAGAGAGACCAGGGACTTACATGGTATCTGAAACTACCATGATGTCAGCTGAACCAACTATGTTAACATCAGAGCCTTCTATTATGTCAGAGACAGCAGAAACCTTTGATTCCATGAGAGCTCCAGGACATGTTGCCTCAGAGGTATCTGTGTCTCTCATTCCAGAGCCATTACAGAGTGCTTCAGAGCTCTCAGCCATGGCCATCTCCGTGGCTGCCCCAGAGCCCCCAGCTGTGGCTGTCCTGGAGCCCCAAGCTGTGGCTGTACCTGAGCCCCCAGCCGAGGCTGTCCCAGAGCCCTCAGCTGAGGCTGTCGGAGATCTCTCAGCTGAGGTCCCGGAGCCCATGGCTGTGACGGTCCCTGGGCCACTGGCCATGGCTGTACTGGAGCCATCACCTGAGGCTATCCCAGAACCCGTGGCCTTGGTTGAGCCAGAGCATGTTACCGTTCCTATGCCAGTTGTTTCTGCCCCGGAGCCTGCTGTACCTGTCCTGGAACCAGCAGTATCAGTTCAACCTAACATTAATTCAGAACCACCTGTTGCTGTCCAAGAACCTACAGTGACAGTTGCAGAGCCTGCTGTCACTGTCTCAGAGCAAACGCAAATAATACCAACTGAGATGGTTTTAGAGTCTCCATCTGTGCTGCTGAAGTCTGGTGTTATAACAGGAATGAATTTAATATCTACTTATCAAGATCTTACTCCAGAGATTGGTATGCAGGAGGTTTCCATGCACTCAGATGAAGAGCCACATGCTGAAGAGCACCTGAAGAATGACTCTTATGAAAGTGAACATGGTATAAATAGAGACCTTGATATAAACAATCATTTAATTGCTAAAGAGATGGAACATAGCACAATGTCCACTGCCAGCACTGGTGCTGTTGGTGAAACTGGTGAAGAGAAAATTTTGGCCATCAGTGAGACTAAACAATGCACAGTATTGGATACCTGCCCTAGTGTTAGTGAAGCTGATGTAGGAGGAACTCTATCTTCTGCTGGTCCTCTTGCTGTTGAACCTGATACATTGGGAACTAGTAAGGGTATTGAATTTGCCACAGTATCTGCTCTCAGTTCAGTTAGTAAATATGATGTTGAAACTACTCAAGATACTGAACATGACATGGTGATTTCCACTAGCCCCAGTGGTGGTAGTGAGGCTGACATAGAGGGACCTTTGCCTGCTAAAGACATTCATCTTGACTTGCCATCTAATAACTTTATTAGCAATGATACAGAAGGACCATTACCTATAAAAGAGAGTGACCAGACATTAGCAGTTGCTCTCAGCCCTAAAGAAAGTAGTGAAGATAAAGAGGTACCACTCCCTACTAAAGAGACAGTGTCTGAATCTGGATTTCCTGCCAATATTGAAGATATTAACGAAGCAGATTTAGTGAGACCATTACTTCCTAAGGACATGGAACGTCTGACAAGCCTCAGAGCTGGTATTGAAGGACCTTTACTTGCAAGTGAAGCGGAACGTGACAAAGCTGCTGCCAGTCCAGTTGTAATGAGTATGCCAGAAAGAGCTTCAGAGTCATCTTCAGAGGAAAAGGATGATTATGAAATTTTTGTGAAAGTTAAAGACACACATGAAAAAAGCAAGAAAAATAAGAATCGTGATAAAGGTGAGAAAGAAAAGAAAAGAGACTCTTCATTAAGATCTCGAAGTAAGCGGTCCAAGTCTTCAGAACACAAATCACGCAAGCGAACCAGTGAATCTCGTTCTAGGGCAAGGAAGAGATCATCTAAGTCCAAGTCTCGTCGCTCTCAAACACGTTCAAGGTCACGTTCAAGACGCAGAAGGAGGAGCAGCAGGTCAAGATCAAAGTCTAGAGGAAGGCGATCTGTATCAAAAGAGAAGCGCAAAAGGTCTCCAAAGCACAGATCCAAGTCCAGGGAAAGAAAAAGAAAAAGATCAAGCTCCAGGGATAATCGGAAAACTGTGAGAGCTCGGAGCCGAACCCCAAGTCGGCGGAGTCGGAGTCACACTCCAAGTCGTCGAAGAAGATCTAGATCTGTGGGGAGAAGGAGCTTTAGCATTTCCCCAAGCCGGAGGAGCCGCACCCCAAGCCGGAGGAGCCGCACCCCAAGCCGGAGGAGCCGCACCCCTAGCCGACGGAGCCGCACCCCTAGCCGACGGAGCCGCACCCCTAGCCGACGGAGCCGAACCCCTAGCCGACGGAGCCGAACTCCTAGCAGACGGAGAAGATCAAGGTCTGTGGTAAGAAGACGAAGCTTCAGTATATCACCAGTCAGGTTAAGGCGATCTCGAACACCCTTGAGAAGAAGGTTTAGCAGATCTCCCCTCCGACGTAAACGATCCCGATCTTCGGAAAGAGGCAGATCACCTAAACGTCTGACAGATTTGAGTAAGTTATTTGAAAATGTAATGGTAGAGCATGGTTTAAATCTGAGTTTTTCTTGCTCTGAGTCAAATGGAATATTTTGGGTTATTGGTTTAGGATTAATATTTCTCTTTAAATTTTTTAATTAGCTAAGTTTGTGTTTAGAAAACGTAGGGATAAGTACTTGTGTAGTTGGAGTTCAAAGACCTACTTTGGAGCATGGTAGAACCAAGGTGGTCCCATACCTGAGTGTTTTACTTTGCCTGAACCTGTCTTCCATAACCAGAAATGGGAAGTAAAGTCCAGTTAAGTTCAAGGCTAGTATATGTTCAGATTGTTATTAGATGCATTTCAACATAAATCTTTACAAATAAGCCTACGGTTACAGTATTTCTTCTGAGGTCATGTCTTAAAATGGCAATGTCGGACCCTTAAGTGTTTGTGTAGGTAATTCTAATGGTATAATGGGTAGTGGAAGTGCATAGGGAATTTTGTATGTGGGGAGTTATTTACCTGGGTAAAATAAAGTGATATTAAAGCGATTTTAATAGTCTTGCTTAAAAAAAAAAGTGCTCTAGTGTCCCTGATTTTAAGAAGTGCACATAGATGGTTAAAGCTTGTGGGATAAGGCATGACTACCTACAGAAATAATGGACAATTATCATCCCAGCAGTTGGACATTTCCAAGTTAGTGTTGTCTAAAGAAAAAGATGCCTAGCTGGTTTGGCTCAGTGGATAGAGCATTGGCCTGTGGACCAAGGGTCCTGAGTTTGATTCTGGTCTAGGGCACATACCTTGGTTGCAGGCTTCTCCCCCACCCAGGCCCTGGTTGGGGCACGTGCAGGAGGCAGCCATTCGATGTGTTTCTCTCACATCAATGTTTCTGTCTTTCCCTCTCTCCCCTACTCTCTCTAAAAGATCAACAGAAAAATATCCTCAGATGAGGATTAGCAACAACAACAAAAAGACCCTAACAGAACAATAAGGGAGAATGCATTCAGTTCAACAAAAGTTTTGAGTTCTTTTTTTATTCAAAGTAGAGGAATAGTATTTAATTCTTGAAGTGATTACAAGTTAGTAGAGGAGACATGGGTAAAATACATATATGTCTCTTTTGCCAAATAGTAAAACTGCCAAAAAGCAGCATGTTATGATTGCTGTAAGTACTGGTTTAGGTGAGGCACCTTGAAAGCACAGTGGAGAGGAATGTTAAATTATGACTTAAGACTTGTTAGAAATGGTGACATTTGAATTGGGATCACATGGTTTATAAGTGGTTTAAAATGTCAGATATTTGAAGAAAAGTAAATTTTTAAAGATTTTTTTTTAAGAGGGAGAGAGAAAGAGACATCAATGTGAGAGCAAAACATTGATAGGCTGCCTCTTGCAAGCCCCTTACTGGGGACCAAGCCTGGAACACGGGCATGTGCCCTGATCAGGAATTGAACCTGCAACCTTTTGGTACACGGAATGACAGTCAACTGAGCCACACTGGTGGAGGCTGAAAGGAAAGTAATTTTAAGGGCATGATAATTTTGGAAAACAAAGTAGGTTTTGGCAGGAATGTATCTTCTGGCAGGTATGTGGCAAGGTGATTGTAGTTACATTTAGTATTTTCTATGGTATTTGCATGGGAGCCTAAAAGTGGACCTAATTAATTATTTATTTTTTAATATTTTATTTATTAATTTTTTACAGAGAGGAAGGGAGAGGGATAGAGGGTTAGAAACATCAATGAGAGAAAACATCGACCAGCTGCCTCCTGCACGCCCCCCACTGGGGATGTGCCCACAACCAACGTACGTGCCCTTGACCGGGAATCGAACCCGGGACCCTTGAGTCCTCAGGCCGACGCTCTATCCACTGAGCCAAACCGGTTTTGGCGACCTAATTATTTTTTAAAAAATATTTTTTATTGATTTCAGAGAGGAAGGAAGAGAGAGAGAGAAAGAAACCTTGGTGATGAGAGAGAATCATTGATCAGCTGCCTCCTGCATGTCTACCAGGGTTTGAGCTGGCAACCTGGACATGTGCCCTGACCTGGAATTGAACCGTGACCTTCTGGTTCATAGGCCAATGCTCAACCACTGGGCCACACCAGCCAGGCTGGACTGAATTTAAATAGGCATTCTCTTAAAAACTTTGAGTCCGAGAGTGATTTGATTACTGTTGTAAGTTAGGGCAGAAAGTTGATGTATTCAATTTTGTTAGCATATAAAACTTTAGATAATACAAAATAATAGCCTTTTGGGAAAACTGCTTCTTGTATTTTTCCTTTTACAGATAAGGCTCAATTACTTGAAATAGCCAAAGCTAATGCAGCTGCCATGTGTGCTAAGGCTGGTGTTCCTTTACCGCCAAACCTAAAGCCTGCACCGCCACCTACCATGGAGGAGAAAGTGGCGAAGAAGTCCGGAGGGGCTACTATAGAAGAACTAACGGAGGTAAGCTAGGCAGCCTTTGTTTCACTTCTTAAGTGGCCTATTCCAGTGATGTGGACTCTGGAGCGTGCCAAAACCCGAATTGTGGGCTGAACTGATAATGGCTGGCACCGAGTGGCCAAAACCCGAAATACAGGTGTGGCAGCGGCAGAAGCTCTGTTTAGCAGGCCATTATCCGGGATGGCTAAGCTCCGCTAGCTAAAAGTTACTTCCCATTACTTTTGCTTTCCAGTTTTAGAAGCCAAACTGACTGAGGAGTGGGACGGTTCGTTTGAATGGAGGAGGTGTTGAGTGAGCAACACGCAGAAGCTCGCCTACAGTTTCGTTTCCATTCACGACGTGTTCACTGATCGCCACGAGTGTACTGCATATACGCAAAGACACAGACAATCTTCAGAAATGATCTTTTGCCACCGGAGCTTGGAAATTAATGAGAATAGCTGGCCATTGCCTGAAAGGAACTTCTTTCGCATCATCATTTCGGGTTTTGGCTGTTTGGTACCAGCCATTGGCGATAATGGCCGGCCGTTATCAGTTCTTCCTTGCGGTTCGGGTTTTGGCAGTAACATATATATTTTAAACACACTTATTTTTGTTCTTAAGAATTTGATCTTTTCAAATGAGGCTTGTTTTTGGCTTTGTTTTATTAATATTATTTTGTTTGTTTTCGGGGAGGGGGGAGGATGCTGAAATATTGCTGCTAGGATCCAGAAATACCACACTGTTTCATATATTGAAACTTGCTATCGGCTAGCCTTATGCCAGCCTGCCACTGTCAATATATTCTGTTCCCCTTGGTTACAAGCGTAGCATACTCTGTTTTTGGCTAAATGAGCTTTTTATCCTATTGTAATATTTTCAATTGATAATGGATGTGACATTCTGCTTGTAAAGAGACAAGTCCACCCAGATTTACTCTGATCTTTTTATAAAGCCAGGTAATGGGGTCTGTTCCTTCGGACAGGAAGGAATTGACTTTGCTTTATGTGTCAGACCTCATCCATTACACCCCTCTCCATCATGCCTTATTTTCCAATCTTGAGTTCTAGTCCTTTAGAGACTCAACCTACAAGACATTTATGGAGAGGTATTACTATCCAACCCAATTGCAATGTTTCACATCTTTCGTTTTACCATACCTTTGGGGATCATAAAGTTTCTTAATGTTTCATCATTTAGATTTACTACAACATGAATTACAACTTTTTTTTTAATTTAAGGACCTAGTAAAGGCTTTTACTGTTTGCTTATCAAACCCAAACTCCTTACTCAAAACCTATGAACACAGTGTTTCCCTATGTTTTTATCCTCATCATTAGCCCTCTTGTCCCTCCTAATAAGTTTCTTCTCACTTTTTTTTTTTTTTTTTTTTTTACCACCACCTGGCTAGGATCAACTTCTTTTCCTTTCCCTGCCAGTCCTTGTTCTCAACTATGAAAATCTGGCTTTGAACTCTTAAAGGACTATCCTTTGATTATCAAATTCTGCCTGATTCTATTCTCTCCTAAGCTTTTGTTCTCTCGGCACTTATGTACTCAGTTTGTATTTTATCAGTTTGCACTTGTTCCTTGTGTTGCTCTGTAAAAGCGTTCCTCAATTATTTCATGTGTATGTATTCTGTCTCTTAAACTAGATTGTAAGCTCCTTGGGAGCAGGGACCATGTCTTCTCCTTTTTTTTGTACGCCCTGGACAGTGCCCAGTACCGTGCTCTGCACACAGTAGGTGCTCAATAAATGTTGTTGACTGACTGACCAGCGGTGTGCTTAAGTGACACTAATAAGCCAGCTTTCTGTCTGTAACCCAGCATTAATCTTGTCTTAGTTTTGAAAGTTGATTTTATGTGGTTTTCATTCTTTTAAGAAAGAACATTTTATATTTTACCTAAAGTGTAAGATTTATCTTGTTTGTTTTTACTTTTTAAGAAATGCAAACAGATTGCACAGAGTAAAGAAGATGATGATGTAATAGTGAATAAGCCTCATGTTTCGGATGAAGAGGAAGAAGAACCTCCTTTTTATCATCATCCCTTTAAACTCAGTGAACCCAAACCCATTTTTTTCAACCTGAATGTGAGTATTAGTGTTTATGGATTAAAACAGCAGAACTTATGGAAGTTTTAAATATTTAAATAAGACTCAAATGGACTTTAGCTTAATTTTTGAATTAAATTCTGAGAAGTAAAGAACAGTCATTTTGAGACTGTTGAAGAGTAATTAAGAAACTTTACTTTTTTAGATTGCTGCAGCAAAGCCCACTCCTCCAAAAAGCCAGGTCACGTTAACAAAAGAGTTTCCTGTGTCGTCTGGATCTCAGCACCGAAAAAAAGAAGCGGACAGCGTTTACGGAGAGTGGGTTCCTGTGGATAAAAATGGTGAAGAAAACAAAGATGATGATAATGTTTTCAGCAGCAATCTGCCCTCTGAGGTAAGTAAGAGAAATATTATGTATTTTTCTTTTTTTATACCTGAATCTGCCATTTTATTGTTATGTTATATCTGATTTGGATTCTGTTTCACTCTTCTTAGGGCCGGGGTAAACGGCAGGGCCGGGTTAAACGGCAGATGAAACAACCCGCAGCTTCTCATTTGACCGTAACTCGATGCAATTCACTTTGTGGAACCAAGCCACAAAGTGAAAAGCATCGAATTGCAGAGAACAGTGTTGTCACATCCCTCCCCAACATTGGGCCCTCCTTGCACTTGTGGGAAGGTAGCCCAAGGTACAACTATTTAGCTTCCCGTTTCGCTTCAAGGCTTTATAGCTCTAGATTTTGGTGGTAGCAAATGTACTGGGTGGAGGGATTGAGCGGACAGAGGCAGATCCTCAGGTTCAACACAAGAAGTGGATGGAAAAAGGTCGTTGTAGGCTGATGTGAGCATCTTGACTACATAGCCTGTTGCCCTTAACTAATGGTTTCTTACTGTTTCTCTGGGTTGTCAGTCAGATAGCCTTTAATTTTAACCATTTCCCTTCCCTGTGCTACCTTAGCCCTTTTGAATTCTTGTGTTTAACCTGATGCTCAGCCTTGGTGAACTCCGTTTCCCTTCTCCTTTCTCTTTTTGCTACTAATGAAAGTGCGAGAAGTGGAATTCACACCTTGACATTTTCACGAGGCTATAGTTGTATCTTGTCATGATGCAGTAATAACGCCAGTGTCAAAACAACCCCATTAAAATGCCACCTGATTTAAATAATGTGCTGCTAAATATAGTGCACATGAAAACAGCAAGACTGTATATATATGTAAATATATATATATATATATATCTTTGTATGTATCTCTGTATCTGTACCTTTGCTGTATCTTTTAATAAACAGTTTACTTTTATTTAACTTGTTGTGCAAAATCACGCTTGGGGGATACGGGAGGGTGGAGACTTACTAGGGGGGGTGGGAGTTTTAAAAATACCATAGACTAGTCATCACCTCTTGCCCTTTGTTTCCAAAGCCCAGACATTTGTCCAAGGACTGGATTAGATGCCGATGCCCTTACAATGTGGGACTTCTTCCCCACTCCCTTTCCTTGCACTTCTGGGATGTGCAGGTTAGAGACCTGTGCTCTCTCTCCACCTCAGGTTCTGTTTATCGCCCATATGGTCATCTTCCATTAAACACCTCCAGTATTAGAAATAAATCAGAAAGTGAACAGAACCCAAATCAGAAACCTTTTCCCCTGAGCTGTTCACAGGGCATTTTCACTGTGTGTGCGCGGGGGTTTTGACCTGTAGCATTTTAAAGGAGAAAAGTTCTATACAGTGAAACTGACTGGACATGGTAACTAGCCAGTGTAACTTACAGCCACCAGTGATGATCAATGTTACATAGGGTTAAAAAATCTAAGCAAGTTATGCCATCACCAGTGAGGTTGGGGTAGCTGGTTTGGATAGTATTTTATTGAAACCACCTGATTGGCCAGTTGCTAATCCCCAAATCCGGGTACCTGCACATCTTAACAGGGAAAGGGGTAACTGATATTTGCAACTAACTTAAATTTTTTTTTTAAATATATATATTTTATTGATTTTTTACAGAGAGGAAGGGAGAGGGATAGAGAGCTAGAAACATCGATGAGAGAGAAACATTGATGAGCTGCCTCCTGCACACCCCCTACTGGGGATGTGCCTGCAACCAAGGTACATGCCCTTGACTGGAATCGAACCTGGGACCCTTGAGTGCGCAGGCCGACGCTCTGTCCACTGAGCCAAACCGGTTAGGGCATAACTTAAATTTTGTAGTAGTTGAATATAAATCATGATAAGAGGGCTAAACAGACTTAGAAATTATGATTCATATGCTTTTAGTAATTTCTTACAGATTACTCATTTAACAGAGTTGGAACAAACTTTGTAGGGTGATGATGTGAGAAATATTTTCTGATAGAATGAAGCCCTAGAAATACTATAAAATTCCAAGCGTTTTTTCTGAGAAGATAGTGACTATAACTACTCAAGTGCTGAGTGAATGCTGCTGAGCATTTCTTTTTGACTGAGAGTTTATATATACATCTACTTAGATATTTATATTAGAAATTTAGTGCTCAGCCAATTTTAGTCTTAACACTGATGGGGGGCGGGTGCCTTAGTCTTGGCATCAAAAATGGTTGTCAGAGTTTAAAAGTTGAGAATATTTCAAAGAATTTTCAGGGGGGAAAGGTGGGTATTATTTTATAATAAGTATAAAGGAGTGTTTGATAAAGCAGGAGGGGAAAAGCTTCTGTTCCTAAAGCCACGTAAATAGAGCCGATTTTCCCTTTGGGAGGATGTACACAACTTTTTGATGTTAGAACTCGAAGCTAGTTTCGTAGATTAGGCTCAAACAATATAGAGGTCAACTTTAATTTTAAGCAAAACAATCCCAAAGTTTTAGGAAAAGGGACAGGATCTCTTCCCCCTCCCCCCTCATCCCCCTCAGGTCTCTGTAGCAATAAAATAAAACACCTAGAGGAAATGTTCATATAAAATGTTCAGTTCTAGTTATTTAGCTCTGTCTTAGAAATATACTCTGTTTTTAAGATTGATGTTCTATATACCAGTGTTTGTGGAATACTATTAGTGACATTTTATGAGAGCATTTGCTCTCTTGATTCCCTGTCAGGGGTGTACAGTCTTAGGCAAAGGTCACAGATTTGACCTTAGTTTTGCTATAACCCCTTAATCCCTTCCATTGTCTTGCTCTTTGACATAACTGGATAGACGTGGATGGATCAACAAATCCATTTCTTATGGATTGTCAGCTCATCAGATTGTCTGTGCTCTACTGCCAAATCAGCATCGTAGGACGTAGCCAACCAGCATCATCGACAGTAAAGAATGACTACAGAATTTTGACCATATTTGTGTGAATCTGGTTGATAAGCAAGGAACAAAAAAATGTTGGAAAACTAATGCTTAAAAAATTGTCCTCAGGGCCATTAATTCTTGGTAATAAAGCTAGCAAAGACTTACTGGGTAGAAGATTTAAATGTAATCTTTGACAAAACTTCCTTGGGTTTGCTATCAGGCACAAATACTTGAGAGATCCAGAAGTTGCCCTCCCTTAAGGTCTAGTGATTGTTTACATGTGAAGATAATATTTTTTGTCTTAGGCTGTGTGATTGGTTTTTATTACTGAAGAATATTTCCACATCCCAGTGGAGCTAAAAATCTCAGTGTTTAGAAGCTCTAGATTTATAAAGTTTTTAGTTTAAGTTCTTGAGGCAAGATGAAAATTTCCATTGGAAATTGAACACATAGTTCCTAGCGTACTGCAATGTAAATATAGCCTTGTCATTCATTCTCTCCTTAGATGGAATTACAATTCACTGAATTTCCTTCAGCCAATAGGTTATCTATTTGTTTTTCTGTTATAATTCATTTAGTTTAAATGTATAAGTTAAACCTAAGCATTGCACTAAATTATTTTATTTGATAAAAATATCCATAATTCACCTTTTAAAACTAATCAAACACATTTAACAACTGAAACATTCTCGATTTAATAGTGCGGCTTTTGTTTTTGTAGTTATCATTTTCTTTTATAACCGAGCTTTTGTATTTTTGCTAAATATTTTAAAATCACGTTTTATATATAGATCATGTTTTTCTTACAGTTCCACTATAATTAAAATTTTTCTTCTATGCTGTCTTCGAGATACCTGCAATTACCTGTGTAGAAAATAATTTTCATTTTATATCCTTTCATTGTCTTTTTAAGAAACACTTAGTATATTTGTTCTGTCTATGTAAATAGATTAACAAAAGGGGGAAATAAATTGATTTAAAAGTTTGTTTTTTGTTTAAGGGGTGGTGGTGGGAGGGAAGAGAGAAACATTGATGTGAGAGAGACACACATCGATTAGTTGCCTCCCAAATTGCCCCGTCCAGTGGCAGGAATCAGACCTACAACCCAGGTATGTGCCCTTGACTGGGAATTGAACCTGAGACCTTTGTGACCTTTGTGTGCAGGCCTACGCTAATTACTGAGTCCGGCCAGGGCAACTTAGAAGGATTTTTCAATGAGAAGATAAAGAATATACATTTATAACTTAAGGCCCTGAAATGCATCTTACATGGTGCTAATGATGTTACATATTTTACTATTCCTAATGCCTTTTTGGGGGAGGGGTTCAGTGACGAAGGAAACCTTGGTGGGGATGTAGCCTGGCTATCTCAGTACAGCCGTGAGGCAGCCCTGAGGCCAGGCCCTGCTGCAGTGAGGCAGCTCTGCCTGCTCTGGTCCGATCCACTCCACTGCCCTGCCTGCCGACCACTAGCCAGGGCAGCACAGTCCAGTGGAAAGGGAAGTGTGCTCCCCACCACCTTTTAGGTTATAGAAGAAGCAGCGATCTGTTGTGTCGATGAAATAGAAAGATAAGATAACCTGAATAGGTTTTTATAAATTTGAGAACTGGGATTATTCACAACACTTAAGTAGATTTCATATTTAGAACAAGTCCTAGGGAAAGGAAATTAAATATTTTCCTCATAATGTCTGGAATATTATTACAGAAGTATAATTATGCTTTAGATAATTATACTTTATACATTTGGTTGAAAGTCTATAGCGTATCTGTTGAAACACGGCTTGCTGATGACATCTTGATGAAGTATTATTCTATAGGATTTAAGTTTTTTCCTTGGTTTTTATAAGGCCTTTTGGTATCATTTTGGTACCTTTCACACATTCCTGTTTCTGAGCAACATTAAAAGATGGTGAAGGCTCTTAAGGCTTCACTATATGATATAGTTTACTATGTACCATCTGGATATGTGTCCTCCAATACAGAAGTCATTAGCCCCTGAGAAATCAGGTTGCTTCACTGCACTAGTCACATTTCTAGTGCCATTAGCTGTCACTAGGAAATTCCATTGGACATTGCTCATGTAAAGGGTAGCTGTGATTTTACACTGATACACAATGTTTGGCCTAGCCCATGAATATCAATGCTTTGGGGTTTATATAATTGCCTTTCATGCATTATTGTATATCCTGCATTACCTGGAAAACTGGGAAACGTGCTTTTTGATACAAACTCTTAAGGTCCTTTAAGAGGGTAAGATAATCCTGATTCATTCTGAATATATTTCTTCACATTTAAAAAGATATGAAATTAATAGTCAAATTATTATTTAACAAAGTTCTGATATCTTACAGCTAACTTGCTTAGCCTGTTGAAGAATAAATGAAATTATATCACCTCAGCAGAAAACTGGTTGTAATTTTATCTTACGGAAATTTATATTAAGCATCCAAGGTTGCTATGTTAAAGTTCTTTTCAGAATGTGATGTGAATTTGACATGAAATATTACTGAGATTTGAAAGAAGTTTCATCCTGGGGATCAGGGATGAAGCATTAGGTTACCTGTTTCCACAATAAAGGCTTAAAGAGAAAAAAAGTATGAAGATACAGAGAATGCCTTCAGGAGGATGAATTCATAGAGAGGTAGATTCATTGGGTTTCCAGTTGGGAAGGATTTTGTTCTAGAAAAGTTGGCGTTTTCAGAGCCATATTAATTACTTTGTGTGTGTGTGGCTAATTTATAGTTGGAGATTGGGGATCAGGGATTGGGAATGGTTGGTCGGTAGGTAGATTTCCCCCCACTATCTCCTGAGTTTAGGCTTTTAGAATGAAACCCTATTACTAATGTATACCTAGACAGCTATGAGATCCAAAGTAATCCTGACAAGGGTAATGAACAATACTTAAGTTATATTCTCTGGGCCTTTTAAAATTACATCAATAATCCTTGGAGTTTTAGGAAACCTCTGAAGTAGGCCAAAGGAATATAAATTCTGACAAGAAAGTCCCAGCAGTCAGAATTCTAATAGAAATGAAAAGTGAAAATATAAAAAGTATTTTAGCTTGTTAGTCTGACTTCTTATAGGCCCCCAAAATAATTCTAATTAGTGTGGGTAATTTATTAAGTTGACAAAGAAATTAAGATCTTCATTTATGAGATCTATAAATAGTTTAGTAAATACAGAATGAATTCAGTTTAATTGTTCTTTCATTTTAAGAAGATAATGTATAAGAATCTATAGTTGTGCTACTTTGTAAGAAAGTCTTTAATTTTGTTAAAGAAATATTAGAAAGAGAACTAGGAATGATAGGGTGATTAAGGGGCTCTGAAGTTAGGAAAAGAAAAGTTAGTAATCCTTATGCATGAGGTAGAATTATTCTCTCTTAGTCATACATCCTTCTCTAGATATAGCTCTTATTTTGAAAGAAGTCTTATACACAATATACAATGAAATTACAGGTAGCCTTTACTTAGCTTTTTAAACAAATCCTTAGCTGTGAACTTATTTTACTATCATACCCATGCAGTACTTACTAATTATTCTTTGTACATTAATATAGGGAAACCTTCCCATGACATACAGCATTTTCCAAAAATGAATTTTCTTGGGTGAAATAACTAGGAAATATTAATGGGTTATGTTGTGTTAGAAGAAAAAAAGTATTAATAACTGGTTAGTTGATACAGATCCACCTGCACTCTTAATATTAGAACAAAAAACATCAGATACTTACTCACTTGATGGCTTTTTCCTTCTGTGGTTGAGCCTTCATTATGAAAATTTTTTTAAAGTTAAGTCATTGTCACCTGCTTAGCATAAGGTTTTTACAGGCAGACTATGAACTTTGAAAAGGACTTAAGACTTCTCAAACATGTCTCAACTTTGTGTTTTATATGTACCTCCCCCCGAAATATTTTAACTGGTCATGAATGTACATAAAGTGAAAAGAGGTCCATTTATTTACATAATGAGTATTTTGATAAAATTTAGTTCTTAAGACCAAACTGCCAGGTGAGGAGATCCATCCGCACAGGAGTAGAGGACAGGTCATTGACACGATAGTGGTTTTCTGCTTGCTTATTCAAGAACCTTGTTTATTGCTTCCGAAGGTTATGCTGATAAGCAGTTTAAAATGAAAACTGCTAGTAATACAAGATAGTTGAAAAAACTCTGTTTACCGCAAAAGACTTATTAGTGAAGTTTGGAGATTAAGTTTTTCATGGGATTTTCTATGATTGTAATTTGATATAGAAAACAAGCAGTCAGATTTTGCTTCCTCTGACACATTGTAACTTACCTGAAATACTCCTTGTCAGCTTCCCAAGGTTACTTTACCTTTTTGAGTCTTCTGCCTACTTTATGACTGTTAATATGTATATAAGACTATTATTTTGTTTTTGATATATAGCAACTAAATATATGAGCACTTTTCTGAACTTAGGGGTTCTATCGTAATTTGAGATAATTATGTTTTCTTTCTTAGCCTGTGGACATCTCTACAGCAATGAGTGAGCGGGCACTTGCTCAGAAAAGACTAAGCGAGAATGCGTTTGACCTTGAAGCCATGAGCATGTTAAATCGAGCTCAGGAACGGGTATGTAGCAGTTTAATATCTAAATAAGATTTTTACTAACTAGATTGTTGTGACATAAGCAAAATCAGTGGCATGCTGTTGAAATGTAGGTTCTTATCTTAAAAATCCAAGGGAAAAAATCATTTTATTTTTTAAAATCTTCACTGGAGGAGTGAAGTTATTTTTTTCCATTGATTCTAGGGAGAGTGGAAGGGAGGGGGGAAGGTAAGGGGTAAGGAGAGAGAGAGAGAAGCAAAGACACATTGGTTAGATGTCTTTCACATGAGCCTCAAGGGGGTGGGGCTGGGGGTGGGGATTGGACCTGCAATCCAGGTATGGGCCCTTGATCTGGAATTGGACCTGAGACCTGGTGCGCAGGCCAGTGCTCCAACCACTGAGCCATGGCCTACTTAGCTTATTTTAAACTAGAGACCTGGTGCACGACATTCGTGCACTGTGCGGCGGCGTGGGGGCGTCCCTCAGACCAGACTGCATGTCCGCCTGCCGGCTTAGGCCCGCTCCCCATGAAGCTGGTAGGCGGACATCCCCCGAGGGTTCCTTAGCGCTGCCTTGGAGGTGGGAGAGGCTCCCGCCACCATGGCTGTGCTCCCCAGCCATGAGCCCAGCTTCTGGCTAAGCTCCTCCTGTGGGAGCACACTGACCACCAGGGGACAGCTCCTGCCCCCTGGTGGTCACTGCGCATCATAGTGAACCGGTCATTCCGCTGTTCAGTCTATTTGCATGTTAGCCTTTTATTATATAGGATGGCCATGGCCTAATTAGCTTATTTTAATGATAGTGATTTGGGTCCTGGTCCTTCATTCAGTAACTGTTTATTGTGTACTATACGACAGGAACTGTTCTTGAGCAAATAAAATAGAAAAGAATTCCTGCTGAGTTTATAATCCGGTTTGTAAAAATAGCACAGGCCATAATAGGTCTGTGAGATGTAAGTAGTAGTATGAGTTCCTGCTTTCCAGTGACGCACACTGAGCTAAAGAGTGGCTAACTGATGCCCAAGGTCACAAAACTAGTAAGTGAAGAGGGTGGCATTCAACCTAGTCAGCAGGGTCCAGAGTCACATGATTTTAACAATGGACAGCTTTCCTTCTACCTTTCTGTCTGTAAGTACATGTTCATACAGATAGGAAATCCATTGCTTGATGATACTGTGTTAATGGGATTCACTGAATGTTATTAAACTGCTGCTTCTTTGAAATGTTTAAGAAAAATTTTTTTTTTTTTAAGAGAGTGGGATGGAGCGGGGGAGACACACATTGATGGGTTGTCTCCCGCATGCACCCTGATCAGGGTAGGGATAGTGGGAGCAAGCCTGCAACTGAGGATGTGTCCTTGACCTGAAGAGAACCCGGGACCCTTCAGTCCGAGGGCTGACGCTTGACCCACTGAGCAAAACTGGCGAGAGCTGGAAAACAATTTTAAATATGTGTAAAATCACTATATGCTCTTCAAAACTGAATATCTAAGCCAGTAATGCAGCATTTCTGGAACTAAATAAACCATTTCTTTTAGTAAATTAAATTGCTAATTCCAGTGGCATTTTAACCAGCCGAGTAATTTTAATTAGTCATTGAGTCATCTTCTTCTCCTCAGATCGATGCCTGGGCTCAGCTGAACTCTATTCCTGGCCAGTTCACCGGAAGTACGGGAGTACAGGTCCTGACACAAGAACAGTTGGCCAATACTGGTGCCCAAGCCTGGATTAAAAAGGTACACGACTTAATGCACACACGAAAGTGTTCAAGTAGAAAGCTAAAATTTTTTAGAAAGTGTTTTATTAAAAATGCATTAAGAGGCCAATGACTCTAAACAAAGTTCTTGAGTAAATTGCTGTGTGTGTACTCCAGGATGGACACTGAGGATGGACCGGATTCATGAGACAATGGCCAATGTATAAATATGGCTCAAGAGCCATGGGTTTATATCCTGAGGTTACTTTTATTCTTGCTGCTGCTGGTCTTTGGGGCGGGTGGTCTTTTTAAACTGTGTTTTGAATGCTCACAATGTGTCTCAGGTGCTGTTCTGAATATGCCACAGTTCCTGTTGGACTGCTAATCTAATGATTTCAAAGCGGTGGTTCTCAAATGCTTTCTCATCCTGGGATACTTTATTACAGGTTTATTTTTGGTGGATCACTGCCCCCAAGAGCCCTTTGCCACCCTCATTTCCATTTCTCTGTTCCTCTGCCCTCTTTCCCTTCCTTAGTGCCTGCACCTCCTTAAGCTCCCGTGGTCCCCTCCCCCCCTCTTGTGATCTTCAGGCCCAGGTCCCCGTGGTTGTCAGCTGTTGGTTACAGCAAGTGGTTGGGAGGCCCCAGTATTAGCACTGCATGTGGTGATTTTGCCATGGGACTGGAAGGCTGCGGGGGGGTGGCTGGAGCGTGGGGTGGGCACGGGGTGGGGTGGGGATGGAGAATCCTATCTGTGGACCACCACTTGGGCCTTCGTGGCCTTTGGTGGTCCACAGGCTCCATTTGAGAACCACTGACCTCAAGGAAAAACAGGACATAGAGACCTAAATTCAAGGGAGAGGACGGACGCCTCGTGCTGTGAAGATGTAGGTGCTCCTGGTTTCAGATGCCTGCCATGAGACCTGTGAACTCCACCTACGGCTGCCTCGCTGTTGGGGGAGTCTTAGGTGGTGACGAAGGGCTTTCTGGAGAAATGTGTGCTGGTGAAGGGGGGTGTGGCTTGCTTGGGTGGGTGGTGGTGGTTTGTTTCAGGAGTACGGGCAGCGTAGCGGCGCTGACACTGGGAGGCTGCGCGGTCTAATGGATTGGGAAGGTTTCTTTATCCTGCTGTACGTACTCCTGACGCCTTTTGTGATCATGGGCAAGTAATGACGTGGAATTCAGCCTACACGTGTCACAGAGAAGACAAGTCCTTTTCCTGCCTCAGGTGGGAATGTGACAGGTGCCTGTGGAGAAGCGCCAGGAGTGCCAGTGAATGAGCTGATTTCTGAAAAAATGAGATTTGGGTTGTTTTGGAACTTTTAATCTCATAACATTTCAATTTTGATTGCATTATCTCTGGTGATCCTCTTATTAACAAATTAATATACAAGTTTCACTTTGCCTGCCATTTTTTTTGGGGGGGGGGAATAAGCACTCTTAATATGTGTATATTTGAGTACACAGATTCATTAAAAAATTACAACTTACGTAGTTTACTAGGGGGTTGGAATTGGGAAAAGACGACGAGAATCTATCAGAATTGTTAAGATTTAATTAATTTTGGACTAATTATATTACATTTCCAATGTGAAGTGACTCGTGTAGGATTTGAAAAATGGCTTTCATCTCATTGGGAAGAATTACAAAAGTACACCTATTTCTTTAACAGTTTAATTCTTTAAAACTGCTTAATCCTAAAGCTGAATACTCCGTATTTCAGGAAGTGAGACTTGAAACTTTTATATGAGTGTTTTAGGCACATAATAATTAGTCGTGTACATTACTAGTTAGAAACTTTTGAGTGTGATTCCATTGCAAAATTTAGTCTTAATATTTATGTATAATGAAAGTGCTGATCTATAATGCTTCTAAACATACTTCTAAACATTGTGTTAATTTATGAAAAGTGAATCTTTTATAGATTCAATAACCTGTAAACTTTCTCTTAATTTTTAAAAAATTTCCAGTTTTGTAGGCAGTTGACATATTTTAAAATAAATATTATATCAATTTAAATCATTTTGATAAATTCTCATACCTTAAAGCTGTGTACATTTGACCAAATTTTTAAATAACTGAAGAAAGCAATGCTTTCAGGAAAACTATTTGTATGTTACTTAAAGAATATTTGCTACTAACATTAAGGAAGGAATGCTTTATTTATAAAAATGAGGTAGAACATGTGGAAAAGTTATTAGGCAACAGGAAATTTAACACTTACCTACTGCAGACTGTCTACTTGTGTTTAGGAAATGTTCCCAAATGCTCATTTGGCTTTTCTTGCCTTGCTACAGCTCAGCGCCCTCTTTGTTAAAATCCGCTTGGAATGCCAGCATTTCCCTCACTCCTTTGTATTTTGTTGCAGTAAATCAATATATTCTTAGTAGATAAAGGAGAGTTTTATTTTCTTTTAAGTAAAAATTTAAAAATTGTTATTAAAACAACCTTTATTTTTTGAGATGGTATCATTTGGACATGACCTGATGAATATTGTTTACTATTATAGTCTCATTAATCAGCTTTTTTGTTAACTATATACATCCTGGGGTAAAGAAACATGAATATATCAGAGAATGGAAACAAAATTGGAAACCCGGGTTATTTGGGTATTTGTATGTACTCTGCACAGTTGCCCTTTTTTTTAGGAGTGTTTCCTGGAAAAGAGGGGCCGATGAACCTGGAAGTAAGTAAAAGCCATTCTAGGTGTGTAGCAACAAGGCAGTTGATATCCAAGCATCAGCTAACTTTTCTCTCAATACATCAACACTGCATGGCCTGCACCAAATAAGGAACTGAACCAGGGGTATGTTTTTACCTCCACAGCCGCCTCCTTCCATCAGAGCACCTTGTTGAACTTAATGTCTGTCACACAAATCATTGGCATGCTTTCTCCCTAGCATGTAATTAAAAAGCTGGGGGAGAAGAATATAACAGTTTACATACTGCCAGAAAACAAGATTTAACAAATTTGGTATTAACTTGTCAATACAGGAATGTGATTAATGAATACTATTTCTAGACTTATCAAAAATTTTGATCCTCTCTATTGATAAGTTAATAACATCTATATATTTGCTGGAGAATGTAAATTTAAAATTTAGTAACAAGGGGAAATAAAGAATGATTTGGAGATATCCCACACAAAAAAAAGACCAACAGTAGAATTTAGTAGTAATTTGTTATATGTATATGGATGCCTCAGAGGCATCACTTATTTCTTAAATGTGTGACAATAATTGACTTGATCATGCTAATGTATATACTTGTGCATCTTATGACATTAAGTGGTTTGCTGCTTTGATGGAAATTATGGTTCAGTGGGTTGGATACAAGAGAGATGACTGTTCACAGAATAACCTGTGAACTTTCACCCCTCTGTATGGAAACTTGTTTCAGGGCCAAATCCTTGTAGCTGTCTTCTTGCCCCGGTCAGTGCCAGCCCTACTATTCACAACACTGCTGCTACCGAGGCCTAGGTATGTAAACGTTTAAGGAGTTTTTTAAGTCTTTTAACATCAAGCTAGGTTTTAAAGGAATTCAAATTCAGTTTGGTATAATAACAGGTTATTTTATGTGGTTGTCTTTCCATTACTTACTGTGTTGATTGATTTCATAGAGTTATTCTTTTGCTTCATAGGGTTTTTCTATGTAAAATCTTTATACTTGCTCCATGGTAGAATGGGGAAATAAAATGGTTGATAACAGTATGCTTCAGTGTCCGAACTATTTCTAAATGACTTCTGGGCTTTATTTATTAACTAGGTACACGTGGGACAATTAATGACTGTTTTAACATTGCCTTCTTTTTATTTTGCAAGCTAAGAAGAGATACCAGTGAACGTAAATAGTGGACGAAAACAGGAGTGTTCTAATTTTTTTTTGGAGGGGGCACGAGGGCCACTGTTTTAAACTGCCATTTATATGCCTTACGTGACTTTCAAAATACTATTATGTTAATGTGGAAAAATTAGAACATACACACTACAGTATGTATAAGAAGCACTTAAATTTAACTGCTGTAACTATAACAGATCTAGAAGTAAAATAAGATTTCTTTTTTAAAAATTTACACTGAGTTTACAGTCAATTTCTAACTGTAAAATTGGGACATTTTACCTTTCTTTCTTTGGACAGGATCAATTCTTAAGAGCAGCCCCAGTAACTGGAGGAATGGGAGCCGTTTTGATGAGAAAAATGGGCTGGAGAGAAGGAGAAGGATTAGGAAAAAACAAAGAAGGAAATAAGGAACCTATCCTAGTTGATTTCAAGACTGACCGAAAAGGTAACAAGTTTTGGGGGAAAGTTTATTGTTCACCCTTTAACATTTCAGGTTTCATTACAGTATCTACATTCTTTTGATGTCTGATCCTGATCTGCAGGCATTCTGCTTATACAGCTGTTTTTTTTTGTTTTTTTTTTTGCGGGGGCGGGAGGGGAGTTTAACCCATTCCCAACAGCTTATATAATTATAGGAGGAAACACTAATTTTAGCTTTAAAAAGGCAACCTGTGTTAACGTTAGTTGCTAAAAATTATGGAACTTTGAATATATCTATGATTTATATTTTAACTAGATTTTATATTTATAAAGCGGCCATTTTATTTTGATGGAATATATTCTTATCTTTATTTCTAGGATTTTTTTCCCTTAGATATTTTATCCCACGTATCCTTTTTATTTCCTATTAAAGTGCTGTTTAGTCTCCGCCTTATAAACCCTCTTTTCAAGCTCAGTAATTCAGTTCTTTTGGCTTGGGGAATAGCAGAACAGCTGCCTACAATAGTGCTGCTTTTTCATAAGGCCCTGAGTTTTGGGCACCCAAGTATAACCCATGGGAATGCCAACTCAGTGTGATGATTGGAGCTTATTTAAGTCTGATTTTTAAAACTCAGATTTATTTTCCTCATCTTTGTATTCAAATAGAGATTTCATTGAGATTAATGCAATTACATTATTTTTTCTTATTGACCATGGAAACTGAATAGCTCCAACTAAATTTTTCTTATTGTTTTGCATCAGATTTTTTACATTGCCATCCATGTAGAATACCGTGTTGCCATTTTATTTCAAACTGGTGGGAATATATTGTAATAATGATAATAAAAAAGAGCATGGAAATAAGATGACAGTCATCCTGTGATATAGCATTAATTCAAGTTTTAAATTAAGTTAGGAAAGGACATTTTGCTAGTTATGTCACATTGACATTTTATTGCTTGTACAAGCTGAATAGATTATCTGTGTCACGAAAAGGTGGTTTATTGGAAGAAAACATGTTGGATGCATTGCATAATTTCAGGGAGCAATATTCATTTGTTGGGTTTGGGAAAACAGGAGCAGAATTAGAAATTGGGAGAACATTGATTTTGCATAGTAACATAGCTAAACTACTTTGGAAAGAGAGGTTATGCAGTTGTGTGTGTGTCTTTCGAGAACACCTCTTATTTGATGAGTCAGAAAGGGCTTCGTTGCCGGGGTTGGGGGGAATGAACCCATTTATCAGTTAAGACAGCGCTTCTCACTTTTTTACTTGTGTGACCTAAAATCCTCATCTTTTGAGGAACATACTTTTTTACTGAGCATCATCTTTTAAAGAATGGGCAACCTTTAGAAATCAGTTGCAATGAATAGCCACTACTTTTTAAACTTACAAAGCAACAGACCTGGAGTTGATGATTATTGCACTTAATTATATGTGTATTCACATACTAAATGCTTGTTTTCTGAACATTTTATATAATTTCCAGTACCAGGGTGTATGAATATGTATATTTCTATGTTGAAACACAGCAAAATAGAAGTCTAGATTGATCTAGAAACAAGGGTAAGGGGAATGTGTTGAAGATTTCCTTTGAAGTTTATTTCATGAACATTGATTTTTTTTTTTTTTTAAAGGTCTTGTGGCTGTAGGAGAAAGAGCACAGAAGAGGTCTGGGAACTTCTCTGCTGCAATGAAAGATCTGTCAGGTGAGGGGACACTGGGATTCTTCTCATCCATCCTTACTTTCAATTCATAATTGGTTGCCACAGATGGTGCAGATAATTAATAACTGGTTATTTTTCCCTCTGCAGGCAAACATCCTGTGTCTGCCTTGATGGAAATCTGTAATAAGAGAAGGTGGCAACCACCTGAATTTCTCTTGATCCATGACAGTGGCCCTGATCATCGCAAGCATTTTCTCTTTAGGGTAAATATGAATTTCTGCATTAATTGTACATATTTATTAATTTGATGACAATGTTAGTGGGTGAGGGATAAGTATATGATCATAGGATTGATATAGTTTGTGGGCTGGGAGTGTATATATGTAATAGGTAGAGAGGAGGGGTTTTTAAACATACAAGTATGCCTCTTAATGTGATTTTTAAAAACCTTATTTTAAAAATATGTTGGAAGGGAAAGATGTGGGCAAAATCTTGTGAACTATTTGTTGCCATATTCTAGTAGGAAATGGGGAATTAACTTAGAACTGTCAGGCTTTTTTCAAATTGGAGACCTGCTTTTAATTTGCTGTCTCTCTGATTTGCTCCTTCTGGGTTGAGGTTAATTTGACTTACATAGTATGGGTTTATGTTTTAAATTAGTTTTCTAGCATTTAGTGAAAAAATAAAAAGCTAATAGATATTAAAGTTTGATGCTGTTCTTATTGTATGTTTTTCTTGAATAGGTATTGAGAAATGGAAGCCCTTACCAGCCCAATTGTATGTTTTTCTTGAATAGGTATTGATAAATGGAAGCGCTTACCAGCCCAGCTTTGCCAGCCCTAATAAGAAGCATGCTAAAGCCACAGCAGCTACTGTGGTTCTTCAAGCAATGGGCCTTTTACCAAAGGACCTCATGGCTAATGCCACTTGCTTCAGGAGTGCCTCACGTAGATAGATTGAGGTTTTATAGTAATCATTTCAGATAATTCTACTCCGCATCAAAATGTACTTCCTCTTTAATGTTGTAAATATTTGGCAATTTAAAACATTGTGTAAAAAGCAATCTGTACAAACATCTCCCGGCTTTGATTTTTGTACCATGGAAATTGTATTTAACCATACAGGGTTTTGGTATGTTTATATTGTTTACCTTAGTGATGTATTTGTTTAAGTGGCTAACATCCAAACGATTGTTTGAAGGCATCCGTAATCTTCAGTGTGGAATGTTAAATTACGCTTTTATACTGTATTTTGTACTATGATGTAACTCCCCTTCCTTATGGCTAGGCTGCTGTAACACTTGCCTGTAATCAGTGAAGGGCTGTGCACCTTGTACTAGTTCACAATGGGTTCTGCTGGACAGATACTGGGGCCAGTGTTATTGATGTAATCAAGCAAGATCTGTTCCACAGGGCTGAAGCCACCATCTCCCCTTAAAATTTTGTAGAAGTTATAAAAAGAAAGTGGTATGTTGTGTGATGATCAGCAGTAAGTCCTGCGTTCCAGTCAAAGCCACTTGGGCCATGAGAAGGGAGTCAAAATGAAGTTTGACTAGAATTCTACTGCAGAGGCCAAGTCCATTTAGTATGGCATTGAGTTGTGATATAGTTTTACTTTGATGTGCATTTTGAATTTCAGCTACACCTAGATAGACGTAAAATGATAATTAAAATGCTGTAACCAACTTATCTAATAAAATTGGCACCCAGCCACTATTTTGTTGACTGAGAGAGTTTAAGTTTATGTTAATTTTTAGGGTCTGATAGAATATTTCATGTGTATTACAGTGGTATTCATATGCTGTCTCTATACTTTATTTTCAAAAGCTTAAGGCCCAAAATATAAACTTCTCTGGAATAAATGTGGTGTTTTATTTTCTGGAATATAAAGTGAACACATACTTCTTCACTAAATACTATTGTTTCTACCCAATGCTTATGATTTCTAAGCACTTTTATTTAAGAAAATTTGAACTAGACACACACACATTAAATACTATGCCATGATGGATGAGCGTACTTTAAACTCTTAATACACTATTCTATGTGGAATACAAAATACCCTGACCTGAATTAACATGCATATATATTGGAGAGAATTGTAAAAAAGAAACTAAGAAGCATCAACAATCAACTCAGCAGATACTCTATAAATTTGGTTTCTACCTTTACAAGCTAGAACCTGCTCATAATCCTTGTTTCCAGTTTTGGCCAGATACCATTAATTGATACTAATTTAGCCTCAATTTTCCATTTGAAAGGAAGCACTTGACATTGATTGAATTTTCTATTCAGTTTATAATTAGGATATAGGGATTTAGTTCTCATTCAAGTTACCCGAGTTTTTCATATCTGAATATCTTATCAAAAAATAGTAAAATGAGAATATTGATCTAAAATCTTAACACATGCATGTAATATTGACGGTTAATGTTTATAAACATTTGAATATTCATTTAACTTCCAAAATGATATTTAAAACCAAAGGTATAAAAATCTTGAATTTCCTTGCCAGAGGCTTTTTTCCTCAAAGATTCCTTTTAGGCTTACTTTGGTGGTCAGGATCTCCAGTTATAAATGTAGTCACTCATTTCCACATCCCGTAAGGAGGATTTCCCCAGTATTGGTGTTTGGCTAAGTTGGTCCAGAGTCTTGGGGTGCAGCCCACAGTTAGCAAGCTCCTCACGCACAGTCTCCTGTGGGAATTGGTACACGAGTCAGTGAAAGCACACCAGCCTGTCTGAACACTCAGTTTTTAATAGTTACTGTGGGAACTTCGACACCAATACCTTCATACTATTATCAACAGAAGTTGACTTAAAAGAATTTTTGCATAGTTTTAATTATAACCTCTAAATAAAACTTGAAAACGTCAAAAATTAAAGGCCATTTGTTAAATCCTCATACTGACTTGCCTTTTTTTAAATTTTTGGTGGGGGTAGTTTTTAAGTCATTGCTAAGTACAATAGCTTGAAATCACAAAACTTACAGTAACATGGATACATTATCCCTTCCTCTCAGTAATGATAATTGAAAATAAGTAGTAAATACAGTTTAATAACTTGAAACAGTTTGGCTCATTATAAATCTTTTCCTTCACCTACTTTGAGGAAACTGTCAGTCTGTTCACAGCTCTCCACTTACCTTTCCCAGTACTTGATCCACTGGTGGGCAGATGTTAAACACAGCGGTTGGCTCGTGTGTATACAGTCCTGCAGAAAATGACCCACTCTGTGAGGATCTGAGTAGCATGGTCACAGAATGTAGAGAATGAGGCATGATAGGACCTGTGATCTCCAAGCTGAACTGATCTTTGTATCCAGAAACACCCTGCTTCTTCACATTTACACTTCGTGCCTTCCAAGAAATTGAAGGGGAAAAAAATTATGGTCATCATTTCTCAAGCTTTTGTTCCTAGCTAACAATGTGTTCATTAACTTTTCATTAGGATTTTCCTCTCTTTAAGAGTTATGGAACAAAAGTAGTTCATAAGACATGGAAAAAGTGTGTAAGAATAAAAGTGTTTAGTAAATTCTGTCTCCGGCATCCTTTATTCCAAATTATGAGATTGTCAGTTTAAGTAGATTCTAGAAAATACTATTTTTTCATATGGTATTTACTCTGATTTAGTAATACACTTTCAATACAGAATATTGGTAAAACAATAAATTGATTCTACTGCTAACATTCAGTATATATTTGTTTATATGTATAATTTTCAACAATATGGATATACAGGCACCCATTGCAGATTTTGTGGGTCTGGTCCCAGGCCACTGCAGTAAAGGGCGTACACAAGAAAGCGAGTTGTAAACTTTTTGCTGGTGGAGGGTCTTGCTTTCAATTTGTAAAAAACGCAACACCTGTGAAGTGCAATAAAACGAGGTCTACCTGTACAGTTATTCTTTTCACTTACTCATGATCCAGTTTTTGAGATAATTCAATATTCTTGTCTCTTGAGACAAGCGCCCTTGGCCACTGTGGCTCGGTTGGAGCGTTGTCCAGAATGACAAAAAGTTGGTGATTTGACTCCTGGTCAGGGCACACACCCAGGTTGAGTTTGATCCCCAGTTGGGCCACGTGAGGGAGGCAACCAATTGGTGTTTCTCTCTTAAAAAAGAAAAGAAAAGGAAATGCGACAACTTTTTTTTTTATGGCAAAAAAGATTAACACCAAAATGTTTTTGTTGCCAGTTTTATACTTGGTAAGAAAAATTATTTTCATATAATTCATATATTTTCATGTTTACTGGGAGAAAAAACAAAAAAGCAACATAAAAATGCTAATAAAACAAGTCAAAAATTTATCCTATCAAAAAAGAAAAAGTACTTTTTAAGAAGCTAGGTTCTTCCCTTTGTCAAAATAGCAGAGTAGGTCGGTGAACATTGTTCACCCCTCCCATGACCCCATCAAAATTGCAACTAAACTATAAAACCACCATCATTCAGAACCACCTGAAATCTAGCTGAACAAATCCTACAACTAAGGATGTAAGAAAGCAGCCACATTGAGACTGCTAGGAAAACTGAGGACGCAGAACGGGCTGGTAAATCCACGTGTGGTGGGTAAAAGCCAGGATGGACACCGCTGCAGAGGCCCCGCCGGAGGAAGGAGTCCCGCCCTACAGCAGGCCCCCGGCAGGGCTCTCATGCCAGCGGAGAAGTCCAAGTCACTTCAGGCTGTGACAACCAGATGTGGTCCAGTGAGCCTAGCACTGCTGCAGTCCGGGGGTTGCTCTTAAAGGGCCCGCACATGTTCTGAGCTCCAGCGCTGGGGCAGCGGCACGAAAGGCACCAGAGACATAGGGCCCACACCAAGACACATCGTAATTGAAAGGCCAAGGGTTAAAGCCAGAGAGAAAAGCATTAGGTTCCCTACAAGGGAGCTCCCATAAGATGGTCAGCTGACTTCTCAACAGAAACGTCGCAGGCCAGATGTGACTGGCATGAAATATTCAAAGGGATGAAAAGCAAGGACCTACCACCAAGACTACTCCACCCAGCGAGCTTTCTTTCAGAATCGAAGAGCAGATAAGGGAACAGACAGGAGAAGCTAAAGGAGTTCGTCACCACCAACCAGTATTACAAGGAATGTTAAAGGGCTGCTTTAAGAGGAAGAAGAAAAAATACGAATAAAAGGGCAATGACTATACCTATCAATAATTATTTTAAATGTAAGTAAATGGATTAAATGCTCCAATCTGAACGGATATTAAAACAAGACTCATACATCTGCTGCCTACAAGAGAGCCACTTAAGATAGAAAGACACTGAGTAAAGGGATGGAAAAAGATATTTCATTCAAAGGGAAATGAAAAAAAAAAAAAAAAAAAAAAGCTGAGGTAGCAATACTTGTATCAGACAAAATAGACTTTTAAAACAAAGGCTGTCACAAGAGACAAAGATAGGATCCAGTGATTCCACTTCTAGATATTTATCTAAGGAAACCAAAAACAATAATTCAAAATGACATGTGTATCCCAGTGTTCACTGCAACATTAACAATAGCCAAGATATGAAAGTAACCTAAGTGTCCATCAATAGACGAATGGTGAAAGATGTGGTACACATACAGATGTGGCCATTTACGACAACATGGGTGAACCTTGAGTGTATTATGCTAATAAAATAAGTGAGACAAAGAAAGACAAATACCATCTGATTTAATTTATGTGAATTTCAAAAAACAAACAAAACAAACAAACAGAATAAACTGATGGCTGTAAGATGGGAGGGGGGAGATGGGTAAAAGAGGGCAAGGGATTAAGATGTACAATTTGCCACTTACAAAATCACGGGGATGTAAAGTGCAGCATGGGAGATAGTAATACTGTAATACTGTATGGTATCAGATGAGTACTAGACTTATTGTGGTGATCACTTCCTAAGTCATATAAATGTATAATCACTCTATTGTACAACTGAAATTAATCTAATATTGTGTATCAACCTTAACTGAAAAACAAAAAGTTATTTTTTTAAAAAAGAAGCTAGGTTATGAAGATTAGTGTAGAATTACCCTCCAACCCCTTATTACCTTAAGCATTTGCATTGTGGCACCCCGGAAAGCTATCGGGGACAAGAGAGTTGGTGGAAGTCCTGCCTGTGGACCTGAAGCAGCGATTAAGCTCTTACAGTTGATCAAAAAATTTAGCAACGTAAAGGTGTTTGTTCCCTTCACCAACACAACAGACTCAGGTCTGTGATCCACTTGTACTTCATGTTTCTCTTTACGCCTGAAGATGACAATCAAGGAAATTGCAAGTACAAATCCCATGCCAACGGGAAAAGCAGTTACCTTGATTCTCAATCACCTGGGACCCCTTTTCCCAATTCCAAACTGGAAATGCTCGTTATCACGTCTTCACTGCAATTAGAAGGCACCTGTTTAAATCAAAATGACCTGACTTTAAGATAATTTAAGATTATGGTCAGACAGGCTAGCGTGGTTGAGAAGTTGAGCATCAACCCATGAACCAGAAGGTCACCAGTTGGATTACTGGTCTGGGCACTTGCCCAGGTTGCGGGATCGATTTTCAGTGTGGAGAGTGCAGGAGGCAGCTGATTGATGTTTCTCTCCCATCGATGTTTCTCTCTCTCTCTCTCCCTTCCCTTCCTCTCTCTCTAAAATCAATAAAAACATATTAAAACAAAACATTACGGTCAAATAAAACTGCCAGTCAATATTCCATTGCTCACTAACTTACTTCAATGAAAATCAATTCTAGTTAACAGCAAATGAAAGGATACAGCTTGATGGAGAGTATGTCTGGCTTTTTAATTTTATCTTGCACACCCATCTCTTCCAGCCAGGAAAAACTTTCTTCTTCATCCTCATCACTGATTGCTTGCTCCCTAAAAAATTGCTATAGTTAGATTTCCCATTTCATAAAGCTGTTTCCTCTACAAAACTATTGCACCGAGTCGATAGCCACTGGATGACGTAAAAGGTTATTTTCATCACATACTCCCCAGGTCCCAAGCTTGTCCCAGATGCTTTCTTCTTCTCATGGCCACTTTCTTTTACTAAAGGCAGAGAAAATTCGATACCTACATGAGAAAAGAAAAACATAACTGAGTTTTCTTTACTATACTAGTAATTTAAAAGAATTTAACAGGTATGCCTTACTTTTAGAGAGTCCAAAATTTGAAAATGTGAGTCTTTATATTTGATTATTTATTAAGGCAGTAGCTTTCAAGCTTTATTTTATTTTCCTATTAGTTTACATTTAGTATTACCTTGTACCAGCAGCCCATAACACACCCATACATACCCCGTATCTCCTTGAAACAAAAGGTTCAGGAAACAATACATTCTTACTACATGTGGTATTCTTTCATAAAGTATATACTACTCTATTTCATTTTTTAAACTGCTGATTAAACCCAGTAAAAATATTTTATGTCCACTCATGGGTTGACCCAGTTTGAAAACTGTTGTTAAAAGTGGTAGGTAATTTATACTATAAGGAATTTTAAGAAGCATATATTCAGATAGGGACTTTCCAACCCAGTATGTGTTTAGAGATCCGTGAAAAGAAGATCATTAACTTAAAGCAATGTATAAGGAACAGCTTAAATAAATGCTATAAAAAGAATCAGAAAGAAATAAAATATTTCTTAATATAGTTAAGCCCAGCCAGTGCAGTGCAGTAGTTGAGCGTCAACCTATGAACCAGGAAGTCACGGTTCAATCCTGGTCAGGGCACATACTCGGGTTATGGGCTCGTTTTCCCAGTGGTGGGTGTGTAGGAAGCAGCCAATCAATGATTCTCTCATCACTGATGTTTCTCTCTTTCCCTCTCTGAAATCAATAAAAATATATTTTAAAAATAATATAGCTAAAATAAAAGACAATTCACCTGACAAAGGGTATTTTTAACTTTCAGGAAGAGTTTACTATATAGTGTGGTATTCTTATTTTAAACTATAATTTTACCTTCATTTTTCATAGCTTCTCTTATACCTCTAGTTGTAGGCGATATGAGAGCCGTGATTACATCATTTCCTGCTAATCCTGCTGCACGAAACAGGATAGTAAATTGATAGGTACAAACGTAGAAATAGGGGCAAAGTTTTGTCTTCAGAAGATTATATAAAGAAGTGAAGCTCACAGACCTATGAAGCAAAAATTTTCTTTAAATATTTAATTCCACATCTAAAATGTAATATTGTATAATTCAGCTTGATATTCACCCTGATTTGAAACACAACATAAATATTACAAATAATGGTTTTCATTTTTTACATACAACTTGGCTTTTAAATAACTGAAACTGGTCATGAGACTCACTGATAACTTCTACATATTTAGACAGTGTTTACCATTTAAACACTAACCATTTTGTTCTTTAAATAAAATTTAATTGGTAACTTATTGATAATTATCTTTGTGAAGCTTCTGCTGGGAATGGAAGCAGTCACTGACAAGAATCTTAAAGAATTATGTTTAGCCCTAACTGGTTTGGCTCAGTGGACAGAGCATCGGCCTGCAGACTGAAGGGTCCCAGATTGGATTCTGGTCAAGGGCATGTACCTTGGCTGTGGGCACATCCCCAGTAGGGGGCGTGCAGGAGGCAGCTGATTGATGTTTCTCTCTCATTGATGTTTCTAACTCTCTATCCCTCTCCCTTCCTCTCTGTAAAAAATCAATAAAATATATTTAACCCTTTGCACTCGCTTTTTTCTCGATTCCTTTATTCTAATGCTAACCGTGTCGAGTCACACTCGACATCCAAGTGCAAAAGGTTAAAAAAAAGAATTATGTTTGTGTGTATTTACCAAACACTTAAATGACTTTCCAAATTGCAAAGAGTGATCAAGAGCTAAAAAGTAAACAATTTAAATGTGGTTATTAACAGTCCCAATAAAATCATTCAGGAGGAATAGCAATCTTTCTACCACTAAATATTTCCACATCAGAAATAAAATAAGAAGAGAATGCCGCTCAGATAACATTCACTATTGGGTCACACAAGTTTCTACGAATCTTACCAGTCACTCATTAAAATGTGTTGTAGGGATTCATCATTCGACCAAGGGCTTGTCTTTGCAGACATTTTCCGGTCAGCTCCAATCCGCGGGAACAGGGAGAGCCAGGGAAAGGCGGGGTGCAGCCAGTAGATCAGGCTCTGCTGGAAGGCACATCGCAGCTCAGTGCAGAGCTTGGGGTCCTGAAATCCAGGCAGCATACAGGTGTGAGCCCAGAAAGATACACTCATTAAAAAGACACTGAATATGCCACACACTCACCTTCACTGCTTCCTGTAGTAACGTGTTAATAACGTTACAGGGGCGAAAATGTAGTTCACTCTTATTTGGGAGAACCTTTCTTGTCAGCAATTATAGTCTATCCAGCCATATATCACAAGGAACACTTAAAACATAGATGGGAACGTTCTCCTGTCTACCATCCTTGAGAAAATGACTATCTTTTTTATCAGGAGGGCAGGGACTGTGTGTGTGCGTGCGTGCGTGCATGCGTGCATGCATGCAGGCATGTAGGTAATAAAACATTCAACCGCCCCGCGCCCCCAGCACTGTTTAAAAAGTAGCCAGTGCCCTAGCCAGTTTGGATCAATGGACAGAGCTGAAGGGTCCCGGGTCTGATTCTGGGCAAGGGCGCACGCAATCTTGGTTGCAGAGTTGAACCCTGTGTGGGAGTCAATCAATCAATCAATGTGTCTGTCATCGTTTCTCTCTCTCTCCCCCTCTCTACTCTCTTTAAAAATCGATGGAAAAATATCCTCAGGTGAGGATTAACAACAACAACAAAAGATGTAACAAGTAAAAACTGGTAACCCGAATCCCAAACCACCCTTACCAATTTATTAAAAATGATGTACCAAGGCCTCTTTTAGGTAATCCTTTCTAACCTAGTTTAAGTTGATGAGCTGCTTCAAAGTAATACTACTGCATTTCTCTAAAAACATTCTAGAATTCATCAACTCTAGTAAATTTACAAGACATCATCATTCAAGTAGCAAGAGTTAGTGCCTTTAAAAAAAGAGTGTACATTATGTGAGAAAATAAGAAAAATAACCAGTCTGCCTTAGTAACCCTATTCCTCAATTGCTTTTCATTTATTTTCCTTATATTTTCTTTCTCAAAAGCCTTAGAAAAGAATGGTTTAGTTCAAATAATGCCTCCCTGCAACACAGACTGTTTCTCAGGACAGGTCTCTGAATTTAATGGGCAGTCACTGAGTCTGATTAAAACTATATAAAAGCACCATTTTGGCAATACAAAATTTCCAAGGCTTTATGTCAAAAGAAAAACTTACTAGAAGGAAATATCTCTGGTGTTTTTGCAGAGAAGTAAAATTTACACTGAATTTGTTACTTTAAAACAGGTATTTTCTTTCAGAATTACCTGTATACTTGGAGGCAGAGTAACTTCTACTGCTCTGCAGTGCTGGACGACACCCTGAGCCTCTTCCTGTGCTTTCAAATGATCTGCCCAGGCGAAGGGGTGAGGAGAGGTGAAAAGGAGTCGCGTTTTAATACTCCAGTCCACAGGTAACTCTGTACTTCCTGAGGATGGCATATCCGGTTCGGAGAATGATCTGTGTGACGTCTTTTAGAAGACAAAGAACACAAAAATCAGTCGAGAAGCAAAGAAACCTCCACTCTACAGATCTCATTGACATGCACATGACCACTGAAATGCCAAGATTTTAGGGAATGTGTAACAAATAGCATAAAGTACTACACTCCATGGAAAAGTCTGTGAGCGGTGTTATCTCTGCGAAGCAGGAATTTTTGGAGGTGGTGGTGGTAGAGATACAGATTTCACTGTTCAGTGTAGACAGTTCGATACAGTTTACTTATAAAAGGCATGTGCTGCCCGGCCGTTGGCTCGTGGCTGAGCGGTCACCTCCGGATCAGGAGCTCAGGGTTCGATTCCCGGCCAGGGCACAGACCTGGGTTGTGGGCTCCATCCCCAGTGGGGCGCGCAGGAAGCAGCCAATTGATGAAATTTCTTTCTCGTCAGTAGTTCTATCTCTATCCCTATCGCTCCCTCTCGCTCTAAAAATCATTGAAACAAAGTCTACAAAAAGACATGTTTTTTTCATGATCCCAATGAAAGAAATAAAAACTATTACTCATGTTGCTATCAAAGCAGACATCTTCCAAGTATTTCACAAACACCCTTAAGCCACTCAAACTGAACCGGGCTGGGAGAAGAGTTCAGTCTTCTCCACAGGACAAGGGCTTTCTGGGGGACATCACAGGGCCACAGCGGCCCAAGGGGAACTTCCAGGGGCTCCTGTGCAGGCCGTGTCCGCAGCAGGAAGGGAGACTGGTACTGGGCCACTGGGCCCTGGTGGCACCCTCACAGCAGCAGGGTCTGGGCAGGGGCGGGCGCGCGTGCAGGGGAGAGGGGGTGTCGGCCAGCCCGGCGGCACCGCACCCGTGCGGAAGGGGGGGACGGAGGCTCGGTGGAAAGCCAAGCTCACGCGCAGCGGCGGCATCCGCAGGAGTGCTGGGGGCCCAGGAGCCCACCCGCGCCGCTCCCCGCGCCATGCCACCGCCGGCCGCCCCGGGGCCTGCAGGGCGCACGTCCGACGGCATCCCGGGCGCTCCCTGCAGAGCTCCGGCCAGGGCTGCGGTCGGTCGCCGGCTTCGGTGCCCGCAGCACGAGCTCCCGCTGGGAACCCGGAAACAGGGGGGCGGGCTGAGAGCTGCCCGCCCGCCGCTCTCCGCGCGGGCTCCCGGCTCCCGCTGCCCCCGCGGTGCGGGGCCCGCCGCCCGCAGCACCGCCTCACTCGGCTCGGGAGCCGGCCCGGGACTGAGGGTCTGGGCGCAGCTCCGCGGACCCGCCCCCGGCTCCGGGGCGAGACGCTCTGGCGCACGGAGCCGGGGTCGCCGTGCGGGCTCCCACCCGCAGCCCCAGGGCTGCTGCCCCAACGCCGCCCCAGGCCCTTCGCGGGGCGCCCCGCACACCCGGCGAGGCCCCGCACACCCGGCGAGGCCCCGCCCGCAGGCCCCGCTCACCGGGCCCGGCCCGTCCTGAGGCTCCGCGGCGGCCCGCGGCCGGTTGTCCAGGCGGGCGAAGGGGTTCCTGCCGGGCGCGCCCGGGCCGCCGCCTCTGCCCGCCGCCGGACCGGGGCGCAGGGGCAGCCCGACCGCCGGAGCGGCTCGGCGGGGCGCCGGCTCGGGCCGCCCCCCGGGCGAGAGCTCGGCCCCCAGGCTCCGGGCCCGTTTCCGTCGCAGCCGCAGGGTCTCGGGCGGCTTTTTGAAGCTGGGCGAGTAGCCGGGCACCGAGGAGGCCATGACGCGCGGCGCCGCACAGGACCGAGCGGCCACCGCGGGCGCTTCCCGCGCGCGCCGGCCCCGCCCCGGCGTGGCCCCGCCCCCGCCCGCTGCGCGCGTGCGCCCTGGGCCGCCCCGCCCCCGCCCGCTGCGCGTGCGCCCTGGGCCGCCCCGCCCCCGCCCGCTGTGCGCGCCGGCGGACGCCACTGCCGGCCCGGGGGTGCCGGACGCCCCTGGCGCTGCCGCGGTCGCCGTCCGGTCGCCGGGCGGGTGGCTGGAGCGGTGCCGGCTGCACTCCCCGGTGGACGGCGAGGGGGACGAGCCCGGCCGCCGCCCGGGGGAAGGAAACGCTAAGCTGAGGGCGGAGGTGACCGCCGCCCGGCCGCCCCAGCCCGCCCTCGCTCCCCGCGGGGGGCGCCCAGGAGGCCGTCACGTGGTGACGCCGGGCGGGCGGCCGGTCCCCGGAGGCCGGCAGGTCGGCTCCGGGGAGGGACGGAGCTCGGTCTGCCGGGCGGGCGGAGTGGACACGCCCGGCGGCCAACCGGCCTGTGCACGGGAGCGGGCTTTGGCCCAAACCAGGATCCGTGGTGGAGAGGAGGTTGCAGCGGAGGCAGACAGACAGCGGACTCGGAGGCTTCCAGAATCCCTCGGGTGTTAATTGGACCGCCTAGGCCCGTACACGGACGGATTTCCAGATACTGCCCGCGCGTGAAAGGAAGCAGCCGCCGTCCCAGCGGGAAGACACCTCGGAGCTGGAACAACGGCTTCCCCTCCTGGGCCTTTCCGGACAATCTCCCAGGAGGCTCCAGGTTCTGCAAAGGGTCATTCAACAGCTCTGGCAAAGAAAATTAAAAGTGAACCACTTGCTTTTTCCTTCCTTGGGCTCTCTGGACCACCTCCATGGACACTTGGGCCTCACGCAGTGCAATGGGCTCCTCCAAGCGAGGCCTGAGGGAGGAGAGGACCAGATGAGTGGACCAGGACGGTGGCTGGAAACTCCCGCTCCCGCTGCATCACTAAGGAGTACCCGCCTGGCCGGCCATCGAACTTGAGCGAGAGCGGGCGGCAGAGGCACACCCTGATGGGAGCGAGAAGCCTGGGCGGGCTGCCTCCTGCACGCCCCCACCTGGGCCTGCGCCCTGACCGGGAACTGAACCCGGACCTCTGGGTGCACAGCTCCCTCTCTTTATAAACAGATAGAACATTGTTTAGCTTTTCCCTCCTCTCAAGCTGTAGTTCAGGTTGCTTTGGGAGGGCGATGAGGCAGGTGTGGGATGGAGTGAGGAAAACTCGGGAGCCCCTGCATCCTTGGGAACACTCACTGGGGCGTCAACATACACCCGAGAAATGTTGCCGCCCTCGGGTCTGGCTCCGAGGAGAGAGCGTTGGCCTGGGACTGAGGGGTCCCGGCTTTGATCCCACCGAGGGCACGTGCCTGGGTTTCCGGCGTGATCCCCAGTAGGGGGCGTGCAGGAGGCAGCCGATCAATGATTCTCATTGATGTTTCTCTCTCTCCCTCTCCCTTCCTCTCTGAAATCAATAAAAAAAAAGTTTGGTTTTTTTTTTTAAAGAGAAATGTTAAGGAGCAGCTATTTAAACAAAATACTAAAATATGGAGGCAATAGGTGTGCTGTGAAAGCTGAAACAAAAATGCCAGCCTTATCCCCTTGAGAACAGAAAGATAGACAAGAACAATGATTCGGTATTCAGCGTACCTAAAAACACCAGTTGCTAACTTCTCCATCACATCTTTTAAGACACGTAGCTGGAAGAGTAGTTAAGGTAGCAATGTGAAAGACAGGTTTAAAGAAGAGCATTCAATCAGCCGAAGATGCTAGGCAGTTCACTTTTTTTTTTTAAATTTTCATACTCTCAAAATTAAAAAATGGTTACAGAAATTCTGTAAACTGTCAAATTTCTCTCTAAAAAAAAAAAAAAAGGGAAATGGGAAATGATATGAGAGTGGTGGTAACATGATAGAGCCTAAACTCCTAAAAACAAGTGGTGAAAGAAGCAAGCCTCCTGCCCGTCCTAAGGGATGACTAGGTGTTTCCCAAAAAGATGGTAATGGAATGGTGTCAGGTTTCACTTTAGCACCACTTAGTGACTTTGTTAAAAACACCACTTACTGTGGGTGCACTTTTATTTACGAGATGGCTATAGACTCCAAATTTGTGCAGCAAGTTAATAAACTGTGTCTGTGTGACATATGCAACTAAAAGAGTCAGAAAACGAAAATTTTAAGAAATCTAGTCATTTAATTGAAATTCGAATACTAGAATTGAGAGTCTATGTAATCGCTAGTACTGGAGAACTATTTATGATCATAATTGGAAGAACTCTATGTTCAACCACAAGCAGCAACACCTGGGAGAGGCTTGTATAAGTGAGACTAAAGTCTGATTCAGGACTTCAGAAAATGTAAATTAAAAAATAGGAACATAAGACATTTTAAAGATTTTTTTAAAGGACCTAAAGAATATGGATTTACTTATACTATAAATTCTCTTTCTACTTCTGTTAATGAAATTGCCAACAGTATGCATAAGAGAGAGTATTTGTGTGTCGTGTGTATTTTTGATTTTTGAAAATTTAACATTTCATTTAAACATGTTATGTGTCAGCATGGTCCAGGGGTTTGTTAAGTAGGTTAAAATCATCTCTGGTGGGGAAGGGAGGGCAGCTGAGAGAATTAAATAACATAGGCAAAGCAGCCATCCTATATTCTGACATGTAAAATTCAAAATATGCTATTGCTTTTAATACATGTTGTTCCTCTGCTGTTAATTCGTAATGGTGTTCTTGATTACTATAATGAAATTGGACATTTAAGTAGCTTTAAATTGAAATTCCAACGAAATTCTTCTAGAAAGTTAAAGATTAAGTTTATTTAATAGGAAAATGTTTTATCAGAAATAGTTTAATCTCATACTAGTACACTCGCTACATTAAGGGGCCTTTCCGGTTTTGAAATGTACTCTTTAAAACTCAACATACACAGCACACTGATGAAAGCCTAACTGAAGGCTCTGCGCCCTCTGACTGGCTCCTGGGGAGGCTGCCCTCTGTACACGTCACTCCTGCAGCTGCACACAACGCCAAGGAAGACAGCCAGCGGAGGCAAGCATGGGCTCTGCCCTCACGCACAAGGACACTATTAAGCTACGAGAACTGATTTTTTACCCAGTTTCTTAAAGATTTTACAGGTGCAGCTGCCTTTAGGACAGTCATCTTAGAAATAAAGGGTTTATTTGTAAGTTCTCCTTGCTCTGAGGAGGTTTGGACCTTTCTTTGGGAACAGCTTTCATATTCTCATGAAAACTTTTCATTACTTTTACTCAAACTAGAATGATTTGGCTTCCTTTACCAGATTTGTCTCTGAGTAACTTCCATTTTAAAAATCAAACTCATCTTCAGTTGATGAAGATTTCCTAGTATTGGTAATCTTAACCCTTTGCACTCGCTTGCTTTTTTCTCGATTCCTTTATTCTAATGCTAACCGTGTCGAGTCACACTCGACATCTGAGTGCAAAAGGTTAAAAACACCCCACAAACTCTTTAACTGAGATACGTGTTCTGAAAGGTTCTGCACAATGGAACCACCATAGGTGTAAGAATGCCACCTCTCAAGGTGACGTGGAATCTCCATAATGCCAGGGCCAAACCAAAACAAACCCTTCCATGGAACTACGGCTTATCTCCCATTCAGGCACACGCAAGACTGCCTGGGCACGATTCCAGTCCGGCCACTTGCCAGCTGAGTCCCTGGGCTTGGATTACTTAACCTGTCTACAATTCAGTTCCTTCACCTGTCAACTGGGAATGATGATACTACTACTCACACCTCAGGGTGGTTTTGATATTTAAGTAAATTAATCCCTACACAGCCTGTGGAACATTGTTTGGCATGAGCAATGAAAGTTAGCTGCTATTGTTTATTATTACCATTATTAAAGAACTTAATTATGATAATGCAAGGTAAATTTCAAGCCAGAAACTCAAGTCAGTAGAAAAAAAGGATATAAAGGTACTTTCCTTGTTGTACATTTGACAAATTCCAAACTTCGTCATTAAGGAAAGCCACCGTGGCTCCCTTGAGGAAGAGGCAGTGGCTATCTGGAGGGTCCAGCTTGGATAGAATGTACAAAGACTGATCAATACTGAGTTTAACAGCAGAAAGAAGACTGGTATCTTGAGCCAGAAAAATTCTACACCTATTAAATAATACCCAAATCATAAATAACCAGCACACAAACTTAATAACAATACGTGAATCATGTTTTCTTTTGCATTTCATTCTCCAAAATGATGAAATAGCAAGGTCAGATGCAAGGCCAAACCAGAATCCTGATGATGGAGTAGTAGAGTGTGTGTGTGTTAGATTTCTGGCTGCTACTTCCCAGTCATTTTCATGAGGATGTCAGAAAATCATGAAGACTGGTATATGAAAATTATGGTATTTGCATATCAACCATGATAAAAATATTTCATTTCAATTCTGTTAAGAAATGTACTTTTGGGAGACAGTGTATATCCTATCCTATATAATAAAAGCCTAATATGCAAATCAGATGGCAGAACGACCAGTTGCTATGATGCACACTGACCACCAGGGGGCATATGCTCAATGCAAGAGCTGCCCCCTGGTGGTCAGTGCGCTCCCACAGGGGGACCGCTGCTCAGCTAGAAGCCGGGCTCACCGCTGGCAAGAGCAGGAGCAGTAACGGGAGCCTCTCCCGCCTCTGAGCAGTAAGGAGCAGCGAGGAGGTGGGTGGTAAGGAGTGAGGAGTCCTGGACTGCGAGAGGGATGTCTGACTGCCGGCTTAGGCAGACATCCTGAGGAGTGCTGGACTGTGAGAGGGTGCAGGCCGGGCTGAAGGACCCACCCCCAGTGCACGAATTTTGTGGACCGGGCCTCTAGTATACATATATATATATACATATATGTGTGTGTATATATATATATATGTGTGTGTATATATATTTGTGTGTGTATATATATGTATATATACATGTACATGTGTATATATATATATATGTATATATACATGTACATGTGTATATATGTATATGTATATGTAAATACATACACACACACACACACACACACACACACACACACATAGTATATTCCAATTAGAACAGTTAGGAAATTGTGATAATTTTGTATAGAAATATTTTGCTAAGTATATGTCAATGTTTGTTACTAAGAAAAAAATCCTTCCTCTGGCTTGGTTGGTTGGAGCATTGGCCCATACACCAAAAGGTTGCAGGTTTGATCCCCAGTCAGGACACATATGGGAGGCAACCAATTGATGTTTCTTTCACATCAATGTTTCTCTCTTTCCCTTCCTCTCTCTCTCAAATCAATAAAAAAAAATAAAAAATCCTTGGGTGAGGATTAAAAAAATCCTGTTTGAAATAGTATTAAATTCAGAAGTCAATGCCTCCAAACTACTAAATAAGTTAAATGAACTCCTCTACTAGGCACTATTTCAACATTTTGGCAAACATGTAGCTAAACTGTAAAAACTACCGTGCTTTAAAAAATAGGGTATAATTCAGAATTTACACAAATTTAGCAGAAGACTTAGGCATTATTCTTTGTTAACTGTACCCTTTGGGCGGAATAGTCATGCTTTACTATTTCTAGTCATACCTGCAGGTTTTCTTCTGTCGTCACCCAGTAGCCTCCGACACCCAGAAGTGTGAGGATATCATGCTTATGTGGTAGTAGTTGTAATTTTACAGCTGGTTCATCATCTTGACTATATAGTCTCACTTACAAGGGAATAGTTTTAAAAAAGAGAATAGAGAAATACATATTTTAGTCATCTGATAAAAATTTATTCTTCAAACAAGTTCTCTTTACTATTTAATGTAGGAATGAGGAACCATTTTTTAAGAAAAAGTCAACACAATGTATTCAGGCACCTTAAAATATACTTTTGCATTAAAACTGGTCATAAACTTCAGATTTAATTATAAGTGAAATAACTAAAGATAAAAGTGTTTTTCAGCCCCGGCTGGTTTGGCTCAGTAGATAGACCATTGGCCCTTGGACAGAGGGTCGAGTGTTTGATTCTGGTCAAGCGTGTATACCTCAGTTGTAGATCCCCGTTGCAGACCCCCAACCAGGTGTGTGTGGGAGGCAACCAACCGATGTGTCTCTCTCACATCAATGTTTCTCTCTCTGTGTCTCTCCCCCTCCCTTCCACTCTCTAAAAATCAATGGAGGGGGCATGTGTGGGGAGGGGTGAGGGATGGGAATGGGGGGATGAGGACAAATATGTGATACCTCAATCAATAAAGAAATTAAAAAAAAAAATCAATGGAAAAATATCCTCGGGTGGGGGATTAACAAAAAAACAACAACCAAAAGTAAAACAACTACAAAGAAAGTCTTTTTTTCATTTGAGAACCAGGCAAGGTAACGTAACATGTAACTAAGTCTGATAGTTTTAACCATAACATCAGTTGCTTGATACTTTGGGAAAAGTTGACCTCTGATTAAGAAACGCATAGATTCAAGATGGTCATACTTTGACATAATTATTGAAATGTCAACTTGAAAAGCTAATGAAGTATATATTCGCTTCCACTGAAAGATTTTTTTGTAGTTAATTTAAAATCCTGAAATTCTGGCAAAAAGAAACACATACGATGGCCACATGTAGCTGTATTCACCTATGATTCTCACGGTAGAGGATAAATTCTAATGAAGTGTAAGCAGAATGCCTTTGCAGATTGTAAAACCTACCCTTTAGGTGAGACAGCTCTACCTAACTGTACAAATTAGGTGCCAAACAACCAAAGTGCAAGGAGGGTGAAAGGGGGATAGAATTCTCTTCGTTTTCCAAATAGAAACTGTATGTCACCCATCCAGTAGAAGGCCGTATATAGCAAAAGTGACTGAATAAGCAGCTGGCTGAGACTAAACTAATGTGTATCATGTGGGGACCGTGGAAGAGATCATGTTTGTAGATTCTTGTAGGGATACTTCAACTCCAGTGCCTACGCTTTAAAAGGCAAGCATGCTCTCTCTTTCAGACAGAGTTTACAATGCGATAAAATGAAGAAGTGCCAATTTGAATATGAAAGTTTAAAAGAAACCCAAAACTAACCAGCAATTTAAAAAATATGTTAAAAACTATTTCCTGGGAAAAATATGTATTTATAAAATATATATATTTTTATTGATTTCAGAGAGGAAGGGAGAAGGAGATAGAAACATCAATGATGAAAAAGAATCATTGATTGGCTGCCTTCTGCACGCCCCAAACTGGGAATCAAGCCTGCAACCCGGGCATATGCCCTGACCGGAATTGAACCTGGAACCCTTCAGTCTGCAGGCCAATGCTCTATCCACTGAACCACACCAGCTAAGGCTGTTTTGTTTTTCCTAAAATTCAGCCATCATCCTAAATTTACACAGACTACTGATTTAGTGAAGTGCCTACCTCCAGCATCCAGGACAATGTCTACCCCCAGGCCACCTGTTTCTTCTAAACAGCTTTCAGCAACATGGGCTTTCCCACTGGACAGGTCGATCACTCGGGCTGTAAAGGACAGGAAGCCAGGCAACTGTACTGCTCTGTATGTGGTCAACACCAGTCAGAGGAAAAGAGAGCAAACATCTGTCCTCTGAAATGAATTAACTGGTTCAAACAATTACTGAATCCAAATATACTTTTTTCTCATCTAACCTGATATTGGTAAGGATCAATTTAAATTAAGGGACTGGCATATTCAATACACTGATTTATTGACTAAAACCAAAGAGGCACCAGGTATTTCTAAATTGTTTCAGAGTTCACCTCATTCCAACTTGGCTAAGTTGATAACAATGGGACAAAGAAGAAAAAAATATTGAAAAACGTAGGTTTAAAAAACAAAATAATTCATTAAAACTATTACTTAAGTAAGCTTAGACTTAGCACAGATACTAAGTGCATTTTAAAAGGTGCTATGCCTTCAAAGTTTTGTTTTAAAGTCTTGGTTGAGTAGGTTTACCCACCAAGAGCAGGCCTGAGTCCTTCAAGGTACTGCTTGTCTTCAAGGCTGCACGCTGTGGAAATGACTTTGGCTCCTCTGTGGTGTGCTAGCTGAATCGCTATTGTCCCAAGTGCCTGTGTGGGAAATACACAGGAGGCTCAGACACAGGGCAGAGGCCACCTCTAAATTACTTATAGGCTGCTCAATAAAGTGTCAGACGTTAGTGGTACTTTAGTATATTTTTAAATGTTACCTGACAGGAAAAGAAAAAAATACGGACAAGTTTAGTAGGATTAAACATCTGATTGACTTTCTTCCTCAGAGAGGGTGGTAGAGAGCCGCTTGGGCCACATGCTCTCACCCAGTCTACAGAGCAGATGCTTTCAAGGATGGAGGCTGAGTTAGGAAGCAGCCTTGGAATGAGAAAAAGGGCCTTTAAGGATTTTTATGTATTTGCTTTTAGTGTAGAATTATTTTTTTGATGATGCATGTAAAATGTTTAAATTAGCACTTATTTGCATCTATAATTGCAACACCTTGTTAACATAAGTGTAAATGTGAGGGATATGATATGAAATTGGTAGGGAGTTCTGAGGTATGGCTTCAAAGACTTCATGAGCTATTTCAGGCTTTGTGCAACTGGCATGAAAAAATTTGTTTGCTTTTGTAATTACTAGCACATTCAAAGTAAGAAACACATCAAGTCTAACTTTTATCTCTTATGGATAAAACCTGCTTATTTTCACAAAATAGGAATTCGGTAAAAAATATAAAAATCAGTGAGTAAACTCCTGGCAAAGACTTATATTAGTAAACAGATGGCCCGTTCCCTACGTTTGCCGTGCTTTGGCCTGTTTGTGAACAAACTATTGGCACCTACACTTGCTCCATCCATGATCAGCACCCACTTCCCGGGGGAGAGCCGAGAAAGGTAATGCAGAGCTGTGTAGGCGCGCACTCCGTCCCGAACGGTTCCAGCGGCTTCTGTCCACGTCACTTTTTCTGGCTTGTGAACTATCACAAAGAACAGGAAACAATCCGTTAGCAAGTCCCGTTGGTCTTGGCTCCTGCGTCTGGGCATTCCCCTGGGCCACCATTCCCACCAGGGCCCTGGTCCTAGCCTCCACTCCCACAGCGCCGTTTTCCTGCCTCCATTCCCGCCCACCCGTAAGCCCCTCACCCACAGCCTATCTCCCACCAGAGGTCACCACTCTTCTTTTTTAAATTGGGATATGATTGACATCAGAGGTCACCACCATCCTAACTTAATTTCATATTTGCTTCAATAGTTTAGTACTCAAGTATTTATCCTACCTAATAATAGACAAATATGCAAATTGACCGTACCTTCGCTATGCCCGCGATTGGCCAGGAGGCGCGGGGGGGCAGGACTCGGGGTGGCTGGGGTGGCCGATTGGGCCGGCGGGACGCTGAGCTCGCGTCGCCAGTGGCGGCTCGAGCTCAGCGTCTGCGCCATGGCTGTACTGCGGCACAGAAGGGGCCTCTGGGGCAGCGAGCTCACGTCCCACCGCGGACCATCAAAAGTGGGGGAGCTGGTTGCCTGTCCGCTCAGGCACCAGGCCTTTCAGAAGCCTCCAGCGGGGCAGAGGCTTCTGAAAGGCCTGGTGCACCAGCGGACAGGCACCCAGCTCCCCCAGATCAAAAGCAAAAGCGTGTAGGGGATTCAATCATGCACTGGGCCTCTAGTTCCTAAATAATGTAACTTAGTTCTGTCTGGTTTTAAACTTTATCTAGATGCAATCATATCCATATGTATAATTTTCTGTCTTACTTTCAATGCTCAACATTGTTTTTAACCCACAACTACTTTTGGTTGTCTGTTCTCCAGGCGAGGAACAGCTGTGGTTTCCAGTTTGGGGCATTGTAAACGTGCTCTTGTGGAAAGGTAGCATTACACGGGCGCACACATTTCCTCTAGGCTGTGTACTGAGGAACAGGATCCTCAGGCCCCGGGTGTTACCTGCGACTTCACCCCACCTGCCCAAAGGGCCTATGTAAGTCTCCTCGCCCACAGCTGTGGGTTAGGTAAAGTGAGAGAGGATTGCTTATACTGTGAAAAGGCATTAAAACAGCAAGACGTACTAAGCTAATTGGTATGTAATTAGTCACGGGCTACCAGTCTGTGCTGTCAGCCTCCTTGGGCCTTGGCCTTAGTATACCTCTCTACCCTCAAGTGGGTGTGGAGGTTTCTTCCTCTGATTTTAGTTTGCTTCTCCCCAATACTGATGAAGCTGAGCACCTCTCCGTGTTTCTTGGACATTTGTTCAAGTGTTTTATCAGTTTTTCTTTGTATTGTCTTTTTCTTATTGATTATAGGAATTTTTTATGTAGTCCAAGTGAATTATTTATTTATGCATTATAAATATTATTTTCAACTTTATGGCTTCTCTTTTCAATCTTTTTAAGTGTCTTTGAAAAATAGAAACATATCAGAATGATCTTTTAAAAACATAAATAACATCCTAACACTTCTCCGCTTAGAAGTCATCAATGGCTTTCCACTGCATTGGGAACAAAATGCAAACTTATAATACAATTTATTTTTAATTTAAAAAAAAAAATTTAAATTTATTGATTTTGAGAGAGAGACAGAAACATGGATTTGTTGTCCCACTTATTTTCGCATTCATTGGTTGATTCTTGTATGTGCGCTGACCAGGGGATCGAACCTACAACCTGGGCATTGGTTAGGACGACACTCTATCCAAGTGAGAACCCAGCCAGAGAGCTCTGTGGAGCTGACCATCAAGCTGCTCCTCGTGTTTCATTATTTACTTTTTGTTTTGTCTTTATTTTGTACACTGAATGTGATCTTTTCACAATGCAATCAATCCTTTCTCACTTTACCTAAAAACCAGTTTTATAAAACTGTTCATAGTCTCTACCAGCTCTTTCAAATATTTTTCCTGTAATGGCAACAGTCCTCATTGCTTTTACCAACTAGTGCCATCTAGTGGGGAGGCCGAACATCCAAGTATACTAATACATGTTGAAAATGTTACGACAGACAAGCAAGGCATTAAAACAGCAAAACATAAGCTGATTAGCATGTAATTAATCATGTGCTACATAACGATGTTTGTCACCAATGGTCACATATATGACGGTGGAATCACATATAATCACATAAAATTATAATGGAGCTGAACAATTCCTATTGCGTAGTGACCTCTTACAAAACCCATTCCTCACGTTTGTGGTGATGTGTAGACAAACCTAGCACACTGCCGGTTATGTAAAAGCACAGCATTGCCCTGGCCGGTTGCTTAGTGGTTAGAGCACTGACACACGGGCCTAAGGGTCTCAGGTTCGATTCCCAGTCGAGGGCATAAACCTCGGTTTGATTTTTGGCCTCAGTAGGGGGTTCGTGTGGGAGACAACCAATTGATGGGACTCTCTCACGTCGATGTCTCTCTCTCTCTCAACCTCTACCTCTCTAAAAATCAATGGAAAAAATACCTTCAGGTGAGGATTAAAAAAAAAATTAGACTGCAGTGATGGTTGAATACCTCTTTAAATATATTAAAAACCACAGGCTCCTGTACTTTAAATGGGTGCATTATATGGTATGTGGTGTAAATCTGGCTAAAAGGATGAGTGTGCATCCTTTTAGCCAGATTTTGACAGACCCAGATTCCTGCTCTGCATTTAAATTCCAAAAGATAGAAGAAAAAGTACAGCACATACAATACGCACAGTACACCTACTGGATCATGATAACGAACAACTATGTTACTGGTTTAGGTAGTTACCATTTTCTATTGTTATTTTAGAATGAACTCTTTCTACGTATAAAAAAATTTTGCTGTAAAGTAGTACGCTATGTATTCCTGCAGCAGCCTCATACACCTCGCGCTTACCATGTCTCTTGATGGCATCATTTTATCTTGTGCTTGAGGTAATCTCACGTTCTGTGAAGTAAAGTGCTGTAGGGCTGGCAGCCCAGGAGCAATGGCTGCACCCACCATACAGCCCAGGTGTGTAGGAGGCTATGCCGTCTCGGTGTGTAAACCTCTAGGATGTTCGCGTGACAGTGAACTTGCCTAATGCCTCACTTCTCAGGCTGTATCCCGTTGTTAAGTGGTGCATGACTGTAATTAATTTATCTGAGACCATGTTGCTAACAGCTTGAATGTCAGACATTCCGGATATATAGACAGGCCATCTTGGGGGCACCTAGGTTCCTCTAATAGTGCCTGTTTAATTTACATACAACTTACTTATATGGAATTTGGGGGAACACATTCCATCTTAATAATTGGGATTACCATTTTCATTAAAAAATCAAACAAGTGGTCCTTAAAAAAATACTAACAATAATAAAATTATATTTAAGATCACAATGGCTCTGGAATTGCATTGTTAGATAATGCTAAATTATTTTCTAATGCTTTTGTACCAATTTACACTGTTATGTGCATAAGAGGTCCCATTGCTGCACATCCTTGCTGACCCTTGGAATGGTCAGATTTTATAACACTGTCGATCCTGTGGGTACATAATGACATCTCTAAGTGGTTTTAATTTGCTTTTCCCTGATTGCTAAGGAGATGCTGCAGCTTTTCACGATGGCTTCATGCAGTATGTCTGTGTTTATATTTATTATAATTTAAATATTCAAGTAATTACTATAAGAAAAATTAAAAATTAACATTTCACTTAAATGGAACACTTATCAAAATATGTTAGCAATAGAAACCAAAGACAAGTGTTCTTGGTTCTTTCCTGTCTCAGACTCTACATGGATTTCCTAGATTTAAAAAATAACTTTATTTATTGATTTTCGAGAGAGACATCAATTTGTTGTTCCACTTATTTATGTATTCATTGGCTGGTTCTTGTATGTGCCCTTAGTGGAGACTGAACCTGCAACTTTGGCATATTGGGATGATACTCTAACTAACTGAGCTAGCTGGCCAGGGCTAAAATAAATTTTAAATTAACATTTCCATTTCAATTAGTAACCAAGCATAAAAAATAAAAAGTTTTTTTTACGCCCTGACCGGTTTGGCTCAGTGGATAGAGCGTTGGCCTGCGGACTCAAGGGTCCCAGGTTCGGTTCTGGCCAAGGGCATGTACCTTGGTTGCGGGCACATCCCCAGTGATGGGTGTGCAGGAGGCAGCTGAATTGGTGTTTCTCTCTCATCGATGTTTCTAACTCTCCCTCTCCCTCTCCCTTCCTCTCTGTAAAAAATCAATAAAATATTCAAAAAAAAATTTTTTTTTACTAGGAATATAATTTTAGAGAGAAAAACTTCTTTTCAAACCTCTAACCAGGAGCTGTGTGAATGTAACTTAAAGGTCTCTATACTGTTTAGTATGAGTATAAATTTTATGGTACTAAATTATAAAGACCAGCCAACAGTTATTTCCTATGTACACTCACAGCAGACACAAAGAAACGACAATGTTATTATACACACCAGCGAAGTGAGAGTTATTGATCGCCCAGCATGAACTGCCACATACCCAAGTAGTGCTCATGCACTCGCACAACCTCACAAAGTCCCGGGTCTTCGGAATCCAGGGGTAAGATTCCTGAAAGGTAAACCGCGACACTTAAGGGAAACAGTCTCCAAATGAATGACTTCATTACTGACGAGAGGCCGGTAGTCATCTAACTCTTGTGCAGTGAGTTCTGAGGGAGACGCCAGTGATCACCAGTGTAGGGAAGAGGAAGACTTCAGAAATGGGAAAGGGAAGGGGAGACTTCCATTTCTGACTCGAACACGACATCACCTGGGCTATCTCTCTCTTTCCTTTTCTCCTTTCCTTTCACCTTTGAGGGTGGGAAAGACGATGGCTGATCTACTATAGGCAGGTCAGTCTTGGGGCACCTAGGTTCCTCATTAAAATTGGCCCTGATGCACAGCTGCCTTCCACGGCTGGGGTGGAACAGCGGTCGCCAGCCGGTGGTCCCGGACCCCTGGTGGTCCCTGAGGTCCGAAAGGTTGGAGAACGCTGGTCTAGAAGATACCTCAGTGCTCCCAATGAAATCCCACTTCTACTTAAGCTCGTCTGGTTTTATTTGGGGTCTCTTACAAAAAGAATATTGAGTAATACAGTGTCACTGACCTCTTGGCCAGATAAAGATAAGACAGAAAAAAATTCTTCAAGAAAATACATGTCAAAGGCAGTATCGTAAGAAGCTAACAAAAACATTCTGACAAATCTATTCTTAAAGCCTCAAGCATGCCAGAAAGTTAACCATTTTCCAAGTTTCTATGAATATTTTCTTTGGAGAAATGGTAATTTTAAAGACTAGTACTGAAGTCATACTTTATGTCTGTGTGATGGTCTAACAGTGGTCGGCAAACTCATTAGTCAACGGAGCCAAATATCAACAGCACAACGATTGACATTTCTTTTGAGAGCCAAATTTTTTAAACTTAAACTTCTTCTAACGCCACTTCTTCAAAATACCCAGGCCGTGGTATTTTGTGGAAGAGCCACACTCAAGGGGCCAAAGAGCCGCATGTGGCTCGCGAGCCGCAGTTTGCCGACCACGGGTCTAGGATATATATAAAGTGTGTGTGTGTGTGTGTGTGTGTGTGTGTGTGTGTGTGTGTGTGTGTGCAAAATAGTATTAACTGGGTTTAAAAAAAAATAGTAAATGAAATGTTACCAGTAAATCCTAGTTTTACAAGGGTAGTAAGGGAGAGGTCCCATACAATTCAAGTTGAGGTGCAGAGGGAGCTTCTATAGAGCCAGGTTGGTCATGCAGATGACCTATGACCTTTCTCCAGAGCTTTCGGTCTGGCTGTAGACTGAGGTCTTGTCAGCCAAGGGCTGCGCCAAGCACAGTAACAACTATGGCCTTCTGTTTATCTCTGATATTGTTCTCCAGCCAAACACGGAAACGTTTTCCATGTTCTGCTATTGAGATCAAACTCCCAATTCTCTTCATCAGTGGACTTTTGAGACCAAATTCCAAAAATCAGGAAAGTTCTTGTATATGAAGCAAGGCCACAGTAAACAACAATTGCACAGAGAAAAGAAGAGATAATAGTAAAATAGACAACTTACCGACTACTTCATCATCAGGTTGAAAGAATGATACCTTACTTCCAACTAAAGCATAGAGAAAATTAATAATTAATACTATGAGGTTATTAAATATAATTCTTATTTAACTATTAAAATAAAACGATAAAAAGTTACTAACTCAGAGAAAAGGCCAGGAACATTTTGATGGTGTATAGAGACTGTTGGATAGAACACTTCAAATTTGGATTCTCATCCTGGCCAGGTGGCTCAGTGGTTAGAACATCATCCCAATATGCCAAGGTTTGGGGTTTCATTCTTGGTCAGGGCACAAACAAGATCCACCCAATGAATGCATAAGTAAGTGGCACAACAAATTAATGTTGCTCTCTCTCTCTCAATTTAATCAGTAAATTTTAAAAAAAAATAACAGATTCTTTACAAATTTTTCTACAAAATCTGGGCCATGTGGCTGTTGACAGCACAGAGAAGAATGTCTCTCTATTTAGGATTAAGGAATAAAGGAAAACAGTCCACAGCTCCTATGATGGTTACATGGCTCCCCACCTCTGGCCCCATTTCCCATCATTATTTTAGTTGCAGAATCTCAGACACACACGGGAAATTGTGGTAAGAGTCACATATAAAATTACTTTGACTTGGAATTATGGAAATACATTCCAAGTGGTGCCAAGAAACTTTCTGGGAACTACATAGAAATGACAGTCACATTTTTCGGCACATGTAGAGAAAGAGCCTCTACTGTCGGTCAATGCTTTAGAATATTTCTGTTCAAATAGTTATGAGGAAAGGGGGGAAAACACTAAACGTCACTGAATGCCCGCCGATGGGCAGCATTTTCGTGATTCACTCTTAATCTTCACAGCATCACGGCAGACGTTGTTCTTCCAATCTCAGGTGAGAAAAGGGCTGAGGCCGTGAAGGGAGGCGGGAACCTGACGTCTGCAGTGGACGCTGGCGGGCTCTGTCGTATAATGGCCCCACGGGAACTCCTAGTCTGATGTCCCCAGGGCCGGCCCGCTGGTTCCTGTGTCTCGGCTCCCTCCTGGCCGTCCTCCTGCAGGAGCTGTGCCTGCTGGTCCCTGCACCTTTCTCTTCTTTCTGCTCCTGCCCCTCCTCCTGGGACCACTCTGGTCCGTTTTCCTGGCTTCCTTCACACTCCTCTTGCCTGTCCCTCGAATTAGCATTCCCAAGGGTTCCATGCTTATGCATAAGCCCCTTCTCCATTGCTACTCTCTGTTATTTCCAATATAACCTACATGCTGACAACTCTCAAATACACGCCTTTCCTGCACAGTCCCACCTTTGAGCTTAAATCACAATGCTGCTCACTAGATATCTCCAGGGGATATCCCTTAGGTACCTGAGCTCAACAACCACAAATCTAAACTCTCCGTCTTCCTCCTAATAAAATCCTCTCCCCTTATCAATCGGTGGCACCAATCCATAGCTTAGCCAGAATCCCGTGAGTCAGTCCTGGCTCCTGCCTGTTTTTAATGCCCCGGTTCCAGTCAATTATTAAGCCATGCTGACTTTACTGCCTCAGTATTTCTTGCATATGTACGTCTTCTTCACCTTTGCCACCAATGCCTCGATTATGGACTCCATCGTCTCTTGGCTATTGGTCTACAACCCAACCAGCCCTACACCTTACCTAAAGCCTGGGTTGCCTGCAATCTCCCCTTCATGTGGCTACTCTGATAACCTTCTTACAACCCAGGCGGACATAGGAGGCTCTACATGGGTCTGGCCCTTGCCTACCCTCATGCCTCGTTTCCCCCCCATTTCTTTATAATCCTCATCTGAGGATGTGTTTATTGATTTTAGAGAGAGAGGTAGAGGGAGAGAAAAAAAAAAACATTGATGTGAGAAAAACATCAATCGGTTGTCTCCTGTACCCACCCCAACTGGGGGTCGAACCCGAAACCTTGGTCTGCGCCCTGACTGGGAATTGCACCTGCCACCTTTAGGTGCATGGGACCGTGCCCAACCAACTGAGCCACCCACCAGGCCGGTCTCATTGTCCAGGGGAAAGCGATCAGTGTCCATATCATCACTGAAGTATGAGGGTCACTGTCTTTCACTCTGCTGTGTGAAGAATTCTCTTGACAAAATGTTTCTGTGCCAAGTGTCTTACCCAACACCAAACTCTGCCATCTTTTCTTTTCTTGTCTTTGTCTTTGTCTTGTCTTATCCTGTCCTTGCATGCATGACAGTATTGCCTCTGTGCCTCGCTCAGGGCCTCTCCCTGAGCGACCCCTGCCCGCCCTCCCTTTCCCGCTCACTCCAGGAGCTTCCTGTTTCTTCTCGCTGGGCTGCACCTGCCTCAGACCTCCACATGCTCCCCTCATGCGCGCATCTGTCTCTCCCCTACAGTGTGAACACTTCATTTTTGGCAATCCAGAAAAATAGAGGATATTTTTCCCCATTGCTATTTTAGAGAGAGTTGAAGTGAGGGGGGTGAGGGGGGTTAGGGGGGGAAGAGAGAGAGAGAGAGAGAGATGATGTGAGAGAGACACATCGATCAGTTGCCTCCAGCATGTGCCCGACCCGGCGGGGTGTGGGGGTGCGGCGGAACCTGGTGCACAGGCCAATGTGCTAACCACTGAGAACACAGGCCAGGGCTAGATTATGAATCCTTTGAGGGTAGGGACTCTATCTTATTCATCTTCAGACATCAAGCACTTAGCAAGTGCTCATTAAATATGGAATAAATGATGAGTAAATAAATGATTACTTGTCTTCTGGCCATTATAATTCTTATTTTTATTTTCCTACAGTGTGAGTAGAAGAAAGGAGAGGGAGTGAAATTATGATTTAGCTGTTAGAAGATTACATTGAGAAAGTATCAAATATATTATGGGTTAAAATTACAGGCAAAACTCAAATAGTCTAACCCACTGTATTCCATTCTCATTCACTCACATGCAGAAAGAGCAACCACATACTCACTGACCATGAACTACCCATTAGCAGTGAATATGAATGGTCTATTTAGAAACAAATTATTTCAAGTACTTAGCTTACTGTACTGCATGTTAAGACCATTATTTACTAAATAAAACTTAACAATTTTTTGACTTAAGGCAATCATAAAATCTTACTAGTTATTTCTCCCCAGAACCCATTTTTATTAATTAATTTATTTACTTTAAAAAATATTTTTATTGATTTCAGCGAGGAAGGGAGAGGGAGAGAAAGATAGAAACATCAATGATGAGAGAGAATTACTGATCGGCTGCCTCCTGTACGCCCCCCACTGGGGATCGAGCCTGCAACCCGGGCCTGTGCCCTGACCTGGAATCAAACCCTGGTTCATAGGTCGATGCTCAAACACTGAGCCACCCCAGCCAGGGCAGAACCCATTTTTAGATGAGCAAACTGCTTAACTTTTAAATGCTCAATTTTACACAAACTTTAAAATTTAATGTCAATGTATGTGAATTTGGGCCAAAAGCCAATGTACAGAAGAAATCTGTGTACATTTTTGTTTGTACACAATATTGGTTATCCTATTCAATATGATTGCTGATGGAGTGAAATACATAATCCCTAAATATTTACTGAAGTATAATAAGCTCTTTAATTGTAAAACACCAGTTAAGTTCTATTTTTCTTTAATTTAAAAAGGAAAACATTTCTGTGTAATTACATTTCCTATTTGAACACGAGTGTGTGCTTTTGTGTGCCAGTTCCCACTGGCTGCCATGGAATTCTTCTACCTCAGAAAGTAGACACAGGTATTTACATCTGGAAACTTACCATCTAACACGATTCCAGCAATTTCTCTCCCAACAGGAAAGAAATCCTTCTCCATCTTCATTTCCGCCAGAAGCTAAATCATGACAAAGGCTATTTATTGTCAAAAACAAATCCTGGCTTCTTATACCAGAGCAAAGCAAGAGCACAAATCAAACCACAAGAAAAGCAAATATGACTCAACATTTGGAACAAAGACAAGCAAATAACTTCACCAGGTAGGTTTCTCGTTGAGTCAGAATTAGTTGTTATGTAGGAATTAGGTATGAGTATCATTATTCCAATCACCATTAACATACTTTGTTTAATATCTCTCTTCTTCCAAGTATGAAGGGAAATTATGTCCCAGATTTACCAGTCAACTCCTTAGATGGGGTGAGGGAGCTTGGGGAGGGTGCTGTGAATGAGGGGGTGTGGCTACTTCGAATAAAGGCTCTCCTTCCCACAGCCTTTAACATCCCCTGAGTGTTGTCTTCGGTTAAGAAGCAGGTGGGAAGAGGTGATGGATATACTTAGGAAAATTGCCATTTATTTTCAATTTGGAATTTTTTTTAAAAAGAATAAATCATATATTTTTGAGAGATTAGTGTTTTGTTAATATTCTGGCCAAACTAAGCACTTGACTTTTGAAGTGACAGAGCATATACTAGTACAGATAAGCCTGTAGTTTAAGTTCCTGCCATTTATACTTTTATAATAATACCAGAGCCATGGAACATATTTGTAGGTATCATAGTATTTTAGGAACAGTACGTAAAAAGAAATGGAAGTAATTCTCTTGTATATATTTTTTATCTTTCAATATTTAGATCTCCTATGTAAGATCTCCTACATATACCTGGTTGCCAGAAAAATCTTTCAGTGTGGAACTTTGTACTTTTGCTAAGATGACAACATGACACCCACAGAAATACTGGATGTTTTACATTATTTCTTTCTACGTGATTTCTTTATGCACTCTTGTGCAGAGCTACAATCATGGTTACAGCAACTGCATCCTGCTTCCGTCACTCACCTTAGCATTTTTGTACATCACTGCACGTTTTCATAACCGTGGTGTTTAGTAGTTGTGCAATATTTCATTGCATTTACTATACTTTACTGTTTCTATTAGACATGAGATAATTTCCTAGACTCGGGTTTTTTCCCTCTTTTCCAATTGCTGTATCTTTTATATTTTTTTCTTGCTTTATTGCACCTTCGAGGGCCCCGGTATCCCAGAGACGTTAAGTTGAGGTGGTGACAGAAGCCCAGCTTGTCCTTTTCTTTCCTGTTCCAAATGGGATGTTAATGAGTTTCCGTAGTTTAGAAAGGACACCGTGGGAGGGCTGAGCACAGAACCCGCAGAGCATCTTCCCTCTCAGGTCGCGCTCAGGCACAGAGCAGCTGAGGGAAGCATGTGACTTCGTCCTGTCATTTCCCTAAATGTGGCTTCACCACAGAAAACTTTTAGATTCCTAGAAATGACGGTGACATCACACTCCAGTAATGTAAGGGCCCAATAAAACTTTGGTATTGGTTTTCACAAAACAGAGTAAATGGCCCTGCTATATCTATCATAGCACACTCAACCACAGTTTACCATTTGAAAACTCTCCATGTGTTTCATGGTCAATAATGGAAGATTACTAGGGGTAGTGAGAGGCTGGGGATGTGTATGCATGAGAGAAAGACAAAGAGAAATGTCTGTCTAAAGACGCTAACTAGAAATATCTATAGAATAGACAGTTAATAAATTAGTTGATTCAATTTCTACATTTTACTATATTTATAAAAGTGTTTTCTTCCTCGATTATAGGCCTTAGTAGACTAATATCTTAATATGGAAACATACAAATTCACACAAACTTTTCCCCTAGCTATTCTATTCTTCTAAGGATGACAATAATTTCTTGGCACTCAGAAGTCAGTTATTATATTAGTATACTAAATAGACTATGAATTCTCATCTCACTTTTGGCCCAAATGAAAGCAGCAATACCTTTGTATTTATGTGGCTCAGAGCACAAGCTTTAACTTGAAGTTTCACATAGTTATCCTCGGCAACAGGAAGATTTTCCTAGAACCAATGAAAACAGTATATTACACATTCACTTGAGCCCAGGCCTTTATGATGTGAAAATTTTCATACACAACTGAACAAAATTAAACAGGCCCCAAATCTAACTTTAGGGATGAAAAGTAAGAGCTATTTGTATGCCATACTTGTATATTCCATAGTTTAATAAGGATTTCGGAACCATGAACACAATCCAGTTTTCCTCTGTCATCTTTCACTAACTCCCAAAATCATTTAAGTCAAGAGTCAAAATCTCAGACAGCTTGCTTCTACCACGGGATTGATTTTGGCTTGCGACAAACCTTTCAAACAATCACCAATATATGAAAATTCCACTATCTATGCTTAAAGTGGAAAAAACAACCTAGAAACCATTTAAAGCTTAGTGAATAAGGTAACTTTGCAAAGCTCAGAAATTAATGTGGAAAACAATGCTTTCCCACCTCTTTTATTTCACAGTTTGAGAGAATGTATTTTCTGAAATATGACTACAATCTGGAAATTTACTTTATTGTGGTATTCAAAATAAGTTGAGTTAATTTTGCAACATATAAGACTATTAAGGTTGTATTGTTTCCCTAATATCTTTTATACCACCACCCAGGGGAACTAAAAACTTTTGTAGCAACTCTTTTAAAAATATAGTTATATTACAATATGGACCACCACTGTAACATATAATTAAAGGAAAGTAATTTTTAGAGTTTCATTTAAGTTTCACTAACAGATCATTTAAACTGGGTAAATATACTTATCTTATTTTGTTTAATGATTAAACAATTTTTCTCACCCGTTCTTGAAAAACAAATGTTATTTTTTCATTTGTAGAACTCTGTTGAAAATATAAGCCTTTCATAGTCACCTAAAGCAAAACAAAAAAAGAAAAAAATATATACATGAAATAAACCAACAAAATGTCATCTATACCAAATGAAAGCAAAAATTAAAAAATAGTGCTGGCAAAGGATAAATTGGATGGTATTCAAGGCCCATGTAGTCTCTCAGGCATTGGTCTAGACCAGCGGTCGGCAAACTCATGAGCCAACAGAGCCAAATAACAGTGGTCGGCAAACTCATTAGTCAACGGAGCCAAATATCAACAGTACAACGATTGACATTTCTTTTGAGAGTCACATTTTTTAAACTTAAACTTCTTCTAACGCCACTTCTTCAAAATAGACTCGCCCAGGCCGTGGTATTTTGTGGAAGAGCCACACTCAAGGGGCCAAAGAGCCGCATGTGGCTCGCGAGCCACAGTTTGCCGACCACAGGTCTAGATTAAATGGAACACTTAGTCTATTATGTCAAAAATTTTTTATTGAATGTAAATATACTTGCACACAGGAAATAAATTAACTGAGCACCTTATAAAATAAAAATATAAGTTAAAATATAGCACTTATCATGCCATTTCCAAGAATGAATGTCATTAACTTCAAAATTATATGTTCTCTTATTTCTCTCAAGAAAAATGATTTTAAATATGATATTACATGCAATAAACACCAATTATTCAAGAAAAATGACCTTATATATAATAATATTACCTTATATATAATGCAATAAACATTAATATTTCAAGAATAAAAGGATTTTAAGTATAATATTACCAAAACTGTACTAACATAGGATATCATAGAAGTTGTAGGAAATATTAAAAATCTGCAGATAACAGAATTACTTCTTTATATTCTGTATATATATATATTTTCCCTTCTGCCTCTACTTTTGTTCATCAGTTTATGTTGTTCATTATATTCCACAAATGAGTGAGATCATATGAAATTTATCTTTCTCCGATTAGGTTATTTCGCTTAGCATGATGCTTTTAAAGTCTATTTTGTTGGACATGAGTATTGCTACTCCAGCTTTTTATTTTTCTTTTCCATTTGCATGGAAAATTTTTTCTGTCCCTTCACTTTCATCCTGTGTGTGTCTTTCATTTTGAGATGGTCTCTTGTAGACAGCATATAGTTGGGTCATGTTTTTGTATCCATTCAGCTACCCTACACCTTTTGATTGGAGCATTTGATCCATTTACATTTAGGTAATTATTGAGAGGTACTTATTTATAGCCATTTTAATTCTGTATGGCTAGGTTTCTCTCTGTTTTTTCTTCTCAGCAATCCCTTACAGCAGTCCCTTTAGTATTTCTTGTAATGCTGGCTTGGTGGTGATGGACTCCTTTAGCCTTTTTTTGTCTGAGAAGCTCTTTATTTGACTGTCTATTTGAATGATAGCCTTGCTGGATATAGTAATCTTGGCCTCAGATCCTTGCTTTCCTTTACCTTGAGTGCTTCATGCCATCCCCTTCTGCGTACAGAGTGTCTGATGAGAAATCAGGTGTCAGCCTTATGGGAGTTCCTTTGCAGGTAACAGTTTTCTTTTCTCTTGCTGCCTTTAAGGTTCTCTCTTTGTCTTTAATTTTTGGCATTTTAATTATGTATGATATGTCTGGGCATGGGTCTGTTTAGGTTCTTCTTGTTTGGGGTTCTCTGTGCCTCCTGAACTTGTGTGACTTTTTCTTTACCAGGTTAGGGAAGTTTTCTACCATTATTTCTTCAAACACCTTCTCTATGTCTTTCTCCCTTTCTGCCTCTTCTGGCACACCTACTATTGTAATACTGTTATGTTTCACATTGTCCCACAGCTCCCGTAAGCGGTCCTCCTGTTTTTTAACTGTTTTTTCTTTTTGGTTCTCTAATTGAGTGACATTTTCAACTCTGTCTTCTGATTCACTGATTTGATCCTCAGCTTCCCCTAATCTGCTGTGTATTCCTTCCAATGCGTTCTTTATTTGTGCTATGTCATTCTTTATCTCAGACTGTTCTTTTTTCATAGTTACTACATCTTTTTTCATACTGTTGAGCATTTTTAACATCATTACTCTGAACTCTGTTTCAGATAAATTTCTTATCTCTGCTTCATTTATCTCTTCACCAGTTCTTTCATTTGGGGGTTGTTTCTTTGTTTCCTCATTTTGGTTGTCTGTTTGGGCTTGTGACTATGTTTTAAGTAGATCCTCTATACCTCTCAATCTCTAGTGCAGGACAGTGGTAAAGGCTGTTTCTGACTAATTGGATCAGGCAAAGACTCAAAGCCTCCAGAATACCACCTCTGTCTACAGACAGGCAGACCTCGGGTAACATCGGACTCGATGTACGTCGTTTCGTGGTTACATCGCCATCTCCCATTTACAGTATTTATAAAGAAAAAAAGTTCTGTCATTTCGACTTATGTATATATGTGCTTTATGTTTTTTATTATTTATTTACCACAAGTAAAGGTCAGGAATTGTTATCTTTCTTTTAAATTTTTTTACTGTTTCACTTCATTACTGCTGTGTGTGTGCTCCATGTGAGTGACGTAGGTGCTTATGTAGGTGGGTTCTGACTTACGGCAAAAATCACGTTACATCTCACCCTGGCCATAGGAACGGATCTCCAAAGTAACCTGAGGACCAACTGTAATAGGATTCTGACTTGGATTACCCCCAGGCAATTGTCCTCAGGTGTGGTGAGTTTTTTTTCAACAGGGTGGGGCAGTTGCTTCTGCCTGGAGGCTAATTGTTATTTTTATTCTCTTAAGTGACCTCAGGGCAAGGTGTTTCCCAATAGGGTGTGTTCACTGTCTTCCCCCAGGCAAGGCAGATGTCTCTGTGGGAAAGATGTCCTCCACTGTGTGAGGGAATGACTGAGCCCAGGAAACTTGGGGTGTCTGCCTTCTGAGCTCTATCCCCCTGAGTCCCCAGTCCTGGGTTCTGCTCTCACAGCTCCAATCCACTTCACCCTCCCTCTGCCAGAACACATGTGGGTGGCTCCACAGGGAGTTTTTGTGCATTGGCCCTTTAAGAGGGTGCCCGAACTTCCAGCTGCCACTCCCTGGCAGACAGCACCCCATACTTTTCCCAGCTAGATGTTATGTGGGTACCCTCCTCAGTTTGGTGCTCTCTGCTGGGGAGCCCAGCTTGGGGATTAGATCCCAGAGTTCTCAGTGGCAACCCCCTACAGCTGAGATATCTCTCCGGGACTTCAGTTGCCGTCTGTGGGTACCAGGCCAGTCCTTTTGCGCCTCCGCCCCTCCTACCAGTCTCTGTGCGGTCCTTGGGTATCAGGGTTCTCTCCTGTGAGTTTTCCGTTGATTATTCAGGAAGCCTTTCCGTATTTCCGTTGTAATTCCAGCTTATTCCTGGGAGCATGTCTGTGCCTCAATGTTCTTTAGAATGTTTCCCCCTTTTCTATTTTCAAAGTCAGCAACATGGCATTTCTAAGACCCTGTCTCCATAGTCACATCTCTCGCTCTTACGTTCTACTCTTAACTTTCCTTTATCAAAGAAGTGCTACATAAAACCTTTAAATGCAAATAAACCTGTTTAAAATGTAGGCTGGCCCGGCCAGCATGGCTCAGTGATTGAGTGTCAACTTGTGAACCAGGAAGTCATGGTTTGATTCCCCATCAGGGCACATGCCCAGGTTGCGGGATCGGTCCCCAGTGTGGGACGTGCAGGAGGCAGCCAATCGGTGATTCTCTCTCATCATTGATGTTTCTATCTCTCTCTCCCTCTCCCTTCCTCTCGGAAATAAATAAATAAATAAATAAGTAAATAAATAAATAAAAATAAGTAAATAAATAAATAAAATTATTTATTTATTTACTTATTTATTTAAGATATTTTATTGATTTTTTTACAGAGAGGAAGGGAGAGGGATAGAGAGCTAGAAACATCGATGAGAGAGAAACATCGATCAGCTGCCTCCTGCACACCCCCAACTGGGGATGTGCCCACAACCAAGGTACATGCCCCTGACTGGAATCGAACCCGGGACCCTCCAGTCCACAGGCCGATGCTCTATCCACTGAGCCAAACCGGTTTTGGCAATATATATATATATTTTAAAAAGTAGGCAGCTATGCCCTATAAAAAGCATAACAACCTACAGTTACAACTGTAGGTTAATTTTTCCAGGTACATTAGATTTTAAATATGTTGGACTTAAATCTACAAATTGAGGATTATGTTTGTAATACTTATACATTTATAATGGTCCACATGAAACCTATTAGAAAATCTGGAGAAACAAAAGTTAAGACACCTGTTTTAAATAATTTTTGGTACAAAGGAGAGGACTTTGAATAAATGAAACATTTGCTATAAATAACACTTAAAGAAAGCAGTTAGTAAAGTACTGATCTTTTAAGGAATTCTAAAAAGAACCGATGGGAAGACATTTCCAATGGCGTCATCTTAGTTGTAACGGCAACACGAACTCCACTTGCTCTCCCGCTACGCTTAACCCCCCGAGGAGCTCATCTATTAATAATTGTAAATGAAGCTCTACAGATCGTTCCTCATCTGCACCTTCAGACCAAAAGCGTTCTGAGTATCAGGTCAGCCTCACAGTCAAGGACATAAAGCTGGACTCATCTTTCTCCAAAATGAGATTTGCTGGCCATTCTTCAGTCACCAAGGACATCTGGGAGTGTGTCACAAGTCCCTCCTCTGCATGAAGTTAGACCATAAACCTTCCCTTTTCTTTTGAGATTCTAGCTCACCTGCTCATTTTATGTTCTGACGGGTGTTAGCACAACTGATGTGCTAAGTGTAATGCCTCAGGCCTGGGCTATGGCCACCGGCCGCTGAACGGCTTCCTTCCTTTCTCTCATCCAATCCGTCTGTTACTCTGTGGACAACTTAATTCCCGAAAGTCCAACTCTTTATATACTCAAATTTCTACTGTTCCCCAACACAGACTTTGTAATACTGTGGCCACTCCCGCTTCAGGGTTCAGGTATAAGATCTCTAACCCACCCTCATCTTGTTTCAAGGAAAGCATAGATATCGTCAAGCAGCCAGGCTACAGAAAAACAGATAAATCAATTCTCAAATGTGGCCCCAGAGCTCACCGCTATGCCAGGACGGGTGCACTGCAGCATGATATAGCTGGAGGGAGAAATCTTCAGCTATACTGAAGGGGTGGCTTAATGTTAAGGTGGTTTTTTTAATTGATTGACTTTAGAGAGAAAGAAACGGGGAGAGAGGGGAAGAGAGAGAGAGAGAGAGAGAGAGAGAGAGAGAGAGAGCGCGCGAGCGAGCGGGAGAGAGAGAGAGAACGCACCATGGATTCATGGATTTCTTGTTCCACATACTTAGGCATTCATTGGTTGCTTTTTGTACATGCCCTGACCTGGGATTGAACTGCAACCTTGGTATATCAGGATGACACTCTAACCAACTGAGCACCCAGCCAGGGCAATATTAAGTTTTAATAGTGTTCTCACTAACCTGTGAGACTTTTCATACATATCCACATATCAGGTAAAGAAGTATGTCAAGCCCTGTGCCCAAATATTTGGTTAAAAAATATGGTCAGCAAATCAAAGTAAGGAGATGGAGGTTTGGTTTAAGTACCACCCTTCGCAGGTTGTGGAGCATGTACTCCTAGCTGGCTAGGGCAGCTCTGCTTCTCCGAGGGAGGTGGATGCATGGCCTTCACGGAGGACTCTCCACTGCGTAGGCGACGGTCGCTAGAATCCCGTCCACTCTAAGGACACTTTGCATAAGCATCGAGCAGAGATGGGCACACGACGACCACGAGATGATCACAGGAGACACAGATGGGTTCACACCTGGCTGGCCCTAGGAAGCATTTCTAGCCGGTGACATGTTGGAAGGACCTTTACATCCCCTTTTGGTAGATGGTTTACACTTAGGAAAATGCATGAGCTTGCATGGTCCCTGTTACTGGAGGGATTTACAGAGACTGGACACATGCTGACAGTGGCATCAGCAAGGGGGTCCAAGCATTAGTTGAGGGGAAAGAGGGCTGGGAGGGCCACATTAAGTCCTCTCCTAATTATGACAATCTAGATTTCTATGAGCATTATCAAGACATACTCAACTGAGTTTACATGCGTGGGGGCACAATCTTTATATCTCACACAACCTGCGATCGAAAGACAGGTGAAGAATTAGGAAAGGATAATTTTTCCTTTTTGACATAGGCTTTAGGCAGAAGCAAAAAAGAAAAAAAAAAAAGGTTTTTGCTTGCAGATGTCAAATCGCTGTCTATCTGCGCAACAAGTGGTTTCAAACATGTCCGTCTAGAACAGTGGCTCCCAACGACTTCTGAATCTCAAAATTTTTTTTCATTAACTTGCCTCCAAGAGAGCTTAACTTTTATTATTTACTGACCTACACCTAGGATTCTTATTGGAGGCATTCCCCTGCCAGTACCTCTGGGGGGTGATAATAGGTGGGTTGGGGGGTGGGAGGGTCATTATTGTAAGGACCGGAAATCTTTGGCCCAGTGACTCGTCAATGTAGGGCCATTTAATATAGCAAGTCCCAGAACAACAGAAACGTAACTTCCATTTATCTGACGAGTTAGCATCACACATTCCTCTAGTGTGCCATGGAAACAGTGGCCCAATGTGGTGAGAACGACAGGCTTCTCCTTAGGCGGCTTAGTCATGTGACCCTGCGACCACGCAGGTGGTGAGGAGAGACCTCAGCAACTGAGGGGCCTTCGGGTCTCTACCCCACTCCCCCCTCCCAGCGGACCTCGCCGGTCTTCTCCACTATGGTTATTGCCCTTCGTAAATGCCTATTTAATTTTTCAATTCACCACAGAATCTTTAAAAAAAATTTACTGATTGATTTTAGAGAGAGAGGACAGGATGGAGAGAAAAGACAGTAGGGGGGGAGAGAGAGAGAGAGAGAGAGAGAGAGAGAGAGAGAGAGACACTAATTTGTTGTGCCACTTATTATGCCTCATTCATAGGTGGATTCTTGCATGTGCCCTGACAAGAACCGAACCTGCAACCTTGGTGTATCAGGATGATGCTCTTACCAACTGAGCGGCCCCACCTGACCTCACTACAGCATCTTAATGAAACCATCTCTTGCTTCAGATGCAAGATAGAAATTGCAATTTTGATTAAATATTTACTAATAAATTCACAATCGAGAGAAATAATCTACAAAATGTCAAATTTATTGTAATGTATAAAGTTAGAAGAAAATTATTTTGCAAAATACCATATATTAGCATGTGTGGCTATATGTATTTTTGCTCTTCTATTCACAAAACCTCTCCTTAGTTCCAAGTTCATTGCATCTAGAAAAATCACTAGTAAAGTTGTCTTTGAAATATTCTATGTGAAGTTCACATGAGCAAGAAAACATTAATTTTTACCAATTAAAAAAATGATTTCACCAAAAACAAAACAAAACACACCATGATTCCATAGTGAAACATTTTAAGAATTCCTAAATTTTCCCATCTTTATGGAGGTACACAAATGAGTCAAGACACAATACTGCTGCCCAAGGTATAGTGCCTCTCCAGAAGCCTAAATATCTCCGTGTTTTTAACACCCTTCTTCAATCCAGAACTTTGATTTTGAATACGCAGCACCGAGAGTTGTACAACTACCAAACTATTTCAGTGCGACTGACAGGCAACTTGACCTTATACAGGGAATCCTTTGTTTCAAATCTGAACAACTCATCCCCTGCCATAAACTGGAGCAGAGGCATCAATGACACGAAATTAGTGACAAAAGATAGTAACTATACCCTGAGTGGTTGACAGGTAGGATTTAGAAATCATAACGGAGAGTCTGAATTCTGGTTCTCCTACTTGCTAGCTGTATGACTCTGGGCTACTTAATTTTAACCTTCAGATCTATAAATTTTACCCTTCAGAGGTAGTAGTTATGACAAGGGCTGCAATAAGGATTAAATGATATATGCAGAGCACTCTCTAAAACAAGCGTTCAGTGAGGGCTGGCTGTTGTCACTGCTACTTCTGTAAGCTGGGCAGAGAACCTCTACGTGGTCCCCACGCCCATCTCAAAGGGTTTGGTCACATGCAACCCGAGCCTGAACACCTCTGAGCTCCTGCAGCGGACACCTGTGTCCCCTGGCTCTGCCGGCCCCCTAAGGATGGCCGCTGGCCACAGGTGGCTAAGGAGCCCTGGAGCTGTGTCTAGTCGGAATTGAGACGTGCTGTAAATGTAAAACTCCATCAGGTTTCAAAGACAGTGAGAAAAAAAGAGCGTCTACTATCTCAATGAAAAATATTTGTTTATTGTTGAAATGATAATTTTTTTTTTTTTTGGGAAACACTGGGCTAAATAAAGCATTAAAATTAACTTCACGTGCTTCTTTTCATGTTTTTAAAAAATATTGATATCACCGAATTTAAAGTTACATCGGCGGCTCGCCTTCTCTGTGCTTGGCCGGAGCCCACGGAGAACCGGCGCCCGCGAGCCCCGCCCAAGCCCCTGAACCCCGGCGGCCCGGGGAGGCGGGGCGCGGGCGCGGGCGCTCCGGTCGGCTGCCGGGCGCGGGCTGTGTGGCCGGGGCGGCAGTCCTGGCCCCGAGGTCGCAGGAACGCGAAAGGCCTTGCTTTACTTCGGTGCCTGCTCCCAGGAAGGGAAGCGGAGGAAGGAAGCGGTGGCCGGAGTCAGGGAGGAGGAGAAAGGAACTCGACTTACGGGGACAAAATGCGGCAGGTGGGGACTCAGTGGAGGGGGACCGGCAGGCTTTTGCCTCCTTTGGGGGGGGGGGGTGCAGACAGCGAGGACACCTGTAAGGAAGGACCGGGAAGGAAATCGCCAGCCGGATCCAGTCTTCCCGCCCCTCGACGGCCTCAGCTCGTCAGCTAGGCCTGGGCCCGAGGGCATCTGAGGCTGGGGTGCGGCGCGAACCTCCATCCGCCCCGGCGCTGGATCGTTACGCGGGGCGTCTATCGATCTTTCGTCCAAAGCCGCGTTTCCCGAGACACACGGCGCACGGACCGGCACTCACCTGCTTCCGAGACGCTCTAACGGCCTGCCCCTTCGCCACGGCCACCTTCGAGTCCGTCTGCAGAGGGCCCGCCCCCGCTGGCCCAGGCCCTACTCCCATTGGCCAGGCCGCTCGTCACTCCCGGACCCTCGGAGCGGCCGAGACCGCCGTAGCAACCGAGCTCGGAACTACATCTCCCGGCATGCTCTGCTCACAGGGGCTACCAATAACTGGGTGAAGTTGTAGTCACCTGGATGGTTCCGTTTTATGCAAATTTCAGTTAAAGACCACACCATCTTTCCTTCCAACCGTTTGCCCTCCCACCTTCCTTGGGCTGTGCCCCGCCTTCCTTTTCGCCTTAGTTATCCTCTTCTTTAAAATCTCCCTTAACTAGATTAGTCGGATGCATCCTAACTAGTGTCCTCGCGTGGCAAAGGACAGACGCACTGATCCCAGATCGGAAGCTTGTGGTTACGCCTTCTGGGAGGGGGCGGGGAAGGAGAATCTTGTGCCCGCCTCCTTTGCGCTTGATGATTGGTTTACTGGAATGTCACTCCGTCCTCTTTCATCTTTATTGGTTCCCCTCTATGGGCTCCCCCAGTGGGCGGTGCTAGAGGCGAGGGGCGGTGAGGCGGCGCGGACCCCTTCTTCCGATTGGCAGGCTGTTTGTCCCCGCCCACCTGTGGGCGGAGACGGAGGGGGACGGGGCGGGGCAGGCCGCGGAGCGAGAGGAGCAGATAGGCGGGAGCGAGGGAGCGAGGGAGGGAGCGGCGGAGGTCGCGGGGAGCGGGCAGCGGAGGGAGCGCAGCTTGGTTGCTCCGTAGTACGGCGGCTCGCGAGGGAGAGCCCCTCGCGGACTCGGGGACGCCCGGAGAGGCGGGCGGGCGGGCGGGGATGGTGTGCGGGGCTGCGGCTCCGGCGTCCCTCCCCGCGGCGAGCGAGCTGCACTGATTTGTCCCGGGGGCGGCAGCGCGGACCGCCCTGAGATGAGGTGAGCAGCGGGCTGCACGGCGGCGGCCTGGGCCGGGGACGCGGCGGGCGGGGGTCCGCGCGGGGGTCGGCGCGATGGCCGCCCGGGGCTCCCGTCCCGAGGGCCGCCCTTCAGCCTTCGCCGCGCGCCCGGGAGGCGCGGCCACGGCGGCCCCTCGCCTCGTCCTTCCCATCCTCCCGGGGCGGCCGACGGGCCGCGGAGCGGGCTGTGGGTTGAATGGGTGTCCGCAGCCCCTGTCGGCCGGGCGGGGTCCCTGCCTCCCCAGGGGCCGGGGCAGTCGGTCGGTCCTCCGGGGCTGCCCTCGGCCGCCGGGGCGCGGCGCGCCGGCCAAGCCTCGCCTCCCCGCCCGCCTCCCGGGATCCGGAGCCCGCGGGGAGCGGCCGCGCGCCGCCCGCCTCTGCCCGGCCTCGGGTCCCGGCTCCTCGTGCGCCGGCCCGGCCCGGTCCGCGCAGCGCAGGGGGCGCCGCCGGCCCCTCCTGCGCCGGGAGCGCGTCCCCGGAGCCCGCCTCCTTCCCCGCGCACCCGCACGGGCCCCCGGGGCGGCCGGAGCACCCTGCGGGCTCCGCTCGCTGGCGCGGGCAGCCGGGATCAGAACCCCCGGAATGGAGCCCGCCGGGCGGGGCTGGGCTTGCCTCTGGGTCCGCGGACAACTTGGTGGAGCTCACGGCCTCGGGCATCTTTTGTGTGAGCCGGCGCGGAGGCTGGGCTCGGGAGGGACCGAGTGCGGCTTCCCTGCCGCGGAGGCGGCGGAGGGCTGGCGGCCTCCGGTGCGAAAGTGTCCCGGGACCTTGGCCCTCGCCGAGCCGGCCGAGGCCGGCAGATGCGTTTCTTTGTGCCCATCCGCCGGCACCTGCGCTGCGCGGTCGGAGGCGCACGGATCACGGAACCAAGTCCGATCCAAGTGTAGGTAATGAAAGCAAACGCCGCACCAATTAATGCACCTGGGGAGTCTCAGCCCGTCCGCGGGGGGCAGCTTCACTACTAATCCCTTTGACCAGACGGGGGGCGGGCTGGGCGATCTCCCGGACCTGGGGGCGGGAACGGGGCCCAGCTGGCTCATGGGGTGCTCCTCTCGCCTCTAAAATAGACGTGTGTTTGTTGGGATGCCCTTGTTAGGAGATGACTTAAGGTGCTTACACACCCCTCAAAGTTATGACTTCTATTTCTGAGAACTATATTTTTCTTTTCATTCCTTTTAATAGTTTACTTGAAACATTTATATTGTCTTAAAATATTGAGAGTGGGGGTCAGAGGGAAAAAAGGGGGGACGTCTGTAATCCTTTCAACAATCAAGATAAATTAAAAAAAAAAAGAAAATATTGAATTCTGTCTGTAGGAGGCTTGATGAGAACCCAGGAACTTTTAAGTAATCTACATTGAGAAATATGGGACATGAGTGATGGCATTAAAACCCTTTGTAAAACTCCTTTAAGTAGCTCCAGTAAGGAGTTTCTGATGGAACTTTTCTTTAAAGGTATTTCTAACCCTGAGAGTGAGTGTATTGAAGTTGCTGCGGGACGCGGTGCCTGAGCCGGAGAGGAACCGGACAAGGCTGCGATGTACTTTGGAACCTGAGGGTTGTCCAGATACCAGGCATTGTGAAACGGGGCATAACCCGAGGGGTGGTAGTTAGTTCCGCAAAACGTCTGTCCCTCTTAGCATTTTTCTTTTCTCTTTCAGATGACTCACGATTTTCTTTTTCTCAATGCTTATCTCTAATATCGGTAGTAGACCTCTACTTAAGTTTCTCTTTTCCCCAAATGCCTAGAGTGAGGCAAATTTAAATCTCCTGTAAGAGGCTAAGGAGGAGGTGCTGGTAAATTCCTCTACTCTAACCCATCTTTTTAATTTGCTAGAGTTGTCAATTACCAGTGCAGAGAATGAATTAATCACAAGAGGGTTGGGTTTATTACTCAGTTCAAATTCCACTGCTGTGGAGTTTTGTCTTCTGAACGGCCATTCCCTTCTGAATGGCTCTCGTTGCTGGTGGGTTTCTCCGAGCCTGGACCTCAGATCACTTACAGCTGCATGAGCTGAGGTTCTTGTTCAAAATACGGGTATTTGTCATCGCCCCTCAGAATCAGACTCCAGTTGGTGTTATGCTTCCTTCTCACTGAGTGTCCTAAACCCATCTCTTGGAGTGGATAGAGCAAGTTTTTCGAGTAACAATGCTTTTTTACCTTAGGCTGCTAATAAAAAGGATGACCTTCGGATGTGTAACCTGCCGTACTAACCCTTCCATAGGGCAGGCGCGTGGTCATCATTGTATCCCCAGCGCCCAGAATAGTGCCGGGAGGAACTCACTTAAGTTTCTGAGTGAACTACATTGCAGTGAGACCTTAGTAGTCACTGATGGCAGAAATAAGAGCCACCAGTACTATTCCCCAGTCATTTCCGGAAACTTGATTGGCTCAGAAAGGAGACAGCCTTTCCCATGCATAGAGTGCTGGAGGTGATGAGCTGGGAAGAAGACTCCTCCCAAAGCATTTGCTTAGAGACTCCAAATGTGAACTTAAGCCACAGTATAGTGGTCAGTGACTGTGTTATCACTATGTCAAAATGCCACTTTGTAAGCTGTATAAGCCCAACATAATGCTATAAGAATTGGTTTCCAAAGACACAGGAAATTGGCACATTTTCCAATTTTGTTTTCTCTACTAATAAAATATGACCATCACTTCCTTCTTTTAGAGCAGTGGTTCTCAACCTTTCTAAAGCCGTGACCCTTTAATACAGTTCCTCGTGTAGTGGTGACCCCCAACCATAAAATTATTTTTGTTGCTACTTCATAACTGTAATTTTGCTACTGTTAATGAATCGTAATGTAAATATCTGTGTTTTCTGATGGTCTTAGGCTCTACAGCAGACCCACAGGTTGAGAACCGCTAGCAGGGTCGCCTAAGACCATCGGAAAACAGATATTTACATTACGATTCATAACAGTTATGAAGTAGCAACGAAAATAATTTTATGGTTGGGGGTCACCACAACATGAGGAACTGTATTAAAGGTTCGCGGCATTAGGAAGGTTGAGGACCACTGTTTGAGAGTATAGCATGGGCCCCACAAGTAACAGCTTTGATTATGTAATTGAGGGCCCTGGGTTGTTAACAGCACAGCCTCCAGAGCACTGGGCTTGACCACACATAGTCTGTGACTTTCATTTAGTCACCTGACCCCTCCATGCCTCAGTTTCCTCAGTTAAAAATGGGAAGAATAATAAAGTTTATATACTGCTAAGTACTTAAGACAACCAACTTTCATCCTTTCAGCTTAATTGTATATTTGAGAACCAAACTAATAATTTGTTTATGATGATCAGCTAATATCCCTGGTATTTTAAAGAAATGCATGTTTATGGTAGAAAAACTGAAATACAGAAAAGTAGAAAGTTGAAAACTATAAAATGCTCTTAAGTCCACTGAGTACATATCTCATCAAACATCAAATCCTTTTTTGTGTGTGTGTAGTTTTTAATATATAATTTTTTGGTAACAAATTGGGCTCTTGCTATATACATATATAATTATTTCGTAGCCTGTTTTTTTGATTTTGCTTAACATCTGAATCTGTATTAGTTACAATAGTTTAGTAACTGAACATTCCATTGTATGGAGCTTTGATCACTTAACCAGCTTATTTTTGTTATACATTAGTTTACTCCCTGCCCCCACTATTACCATAACTCAGCAGTGACTCTCCACCCCCACGCACACCTCTGCTCTCTATATACTTGTGAGGTTTTTATCCTTAGAGAAGTTTCTACAAGTGGATTTGCAGGATCAAAGTACATGCTAAGTTTTAAGGATTTTGATACATATTTCCAATTTGCCATTTAGAAACGTTGTAGCAGCTTAGAGTCTTACTGTGGTGTCTGAGTTTGGTTTCTCTCCCCCTCCTTTTCTCCGAATGGGTTAGCCAGTGACAGGCCTAGTGAATTATTTTTATTTTTAGGAAGAAGAATGGGATATTAATGTAACCTGCCTAGTAGTGCGATGTGGAAAGTCAGAAGATTCGTACACTTACAAGAGTGGTAGCCAACATTGGTCAAGTCTTTTGGCAGTTCACTCCGTGTCCGGAGAACTCTCATGCTTTAGATCAGTGGTTCTCAGCCTTTCTAATGCCGCGACCCTTTAATACAGTTCCTCGTGTTGTGGTGACCCCCAACCATAAAATTATTTTCATTGCTACTTCATAACTGTAATGTTGCTACTGTTATGAATCGTAATGTAAATATCTGTGTTTTCCGATGGTCTTAGGCGACCCTGCTAGCGGTTCTCAACCTGTGGGTCGCGACACAGATACTTACATTACGATTTATAACAGTAGCAAAATTACAGTTATGAAGTAGCAACGAAAATAACTTTATGGTTGGGGGTCACCACAACATGAGGAACTGTATTAAAGGGTCGTGGCATTGGGAAGGTTGAGAACCACTGCTTTAGATGAACACACCTTGGCACTGAGGCAGCAGTGAAGTCCCTTAGAGCCAGCAAGTAGCGGCCCAGATTTTAACTCCCGGGCCCGGGCCGGGACCTCATGGTCACAGTGCTGGGCTGCCTGCTTCCCGGGCATGCTTTAGGATCGGGGCACTTTTTCATTCCCGATTTCTGTTCTGGAATAACCCAGAGGTTCCCTGGTAAGTACTAATTTATAAATCAGGCGGAGCACAGGTTTGTCTCCCTCTTGGTGAGGAGTTAGTCCCATAGCTTAGCTCCCAGGTCAGCCTCCTGCACTGTTTAGCATTCAGCTCTCAGCGGCTGGGTGCGCCCTGCAGGGCGAGCAGGCGGCCAGTCCCGGGGGGGCCGGCGGGCCGGAGAGGCAGCACCTGGTGTGCACTGCCTGGCAGACATGACCACGGACAGGCGTGTGACGGGGGGACGTGGAGCCTGCCCGCATGTCCGCCTTCTCCAGTTTGGAGCCGAAGGCGCCTGTGGCAGTTCAGTTCAGGAACGCGAGGGCCGCACCGGAGAGAGGGCGCAGATCCACTGGGAGGTCCGTGCGAAAAAGACTTGTTAATAAGTAGTTGTTTATTAATAATAGATCATTAAAAACTAATGAATTATGTTCAGAGAGCATTAATGTTTTGTTACTAATGTTTGCAGTCCTTAACAAGGAGAATTTCAAGCAAGTGACTCCACATGAGCTCACCAGCGTTTCTGGTGAAATGAAGGATTGGCAGGGTGTCTTTCTAGCTCATTGCCCAGAGAGAGCGTTGGTGAAAGGGTTTTGGCTTCAGCTCCCTGGCCTGAGCTTGTCTGTGCTGCCGGCTCGGTTTGCGGCCTTTCACCACCCCCCTGCTCACTGCGAGGTGCAGGCTTCCCCAAGGCCGTGCCGAGTGGCACTGAATACGGAATGGCACTGCGTCGTTTCTCTCCTAAGGGAACGGGAGAGCCAGGAGCCCCCCTCTCAGAGGATGCGGCTGAGTTGTGGAGTCACCTGAATCTGAATGAAAACGACAAGGTCATCGCAGTTGACCAGTTTGGGGTTTCTTGATCCTTGGTGGTTACAGTGAAACCTCCGCTCCTGGGGAGTGGGCAGTGCTTTCGGCCCCCGTGGCTTGGGGAGCATTTTCTCTGGTTCCTCTGCCGGCGATGGTCTCGTTGGCCCTTGCAGTTCGTCTGCAGTCCTCTGTGTCCGTGGCGTGCATGCCAGACATGGATGGCTGCAGCGCCGGGAACGAAGGCAGCGCCTGGCTTCACACAGCCTGGTGACGGAGACACTGGCTCTCAGGGTAAAAGTGTAGAAACAGGATGCCATGGAGCCATGGGTTTGTGCGTGTGTAGGGCCAATCACTTCTCCCCAGGACAGATTCCTGCGCAGTTTTACTGTATCAAGAGCAGTGTGTTGTGCTGTAAGCTGTTTTATAAACAACACCCCATTCCTTTGCGCTGTCTCTAAGTCTCTTCATTGTGGATCAGTGTTTTATAAAAGTCAACCCCTTTCTGCTGTCAACGTAAAATAATTGATTTTATTTTATTTATTTATTTTTGCCCTTTTAGCTCACCAGTAATTGATTTTAAAAGCAAGGACTCTTTCAGCTTTTGGAATGATTGGAAACTCAGCAGCTCCATTCTTGCAGAACTGGAGTAGAGCATTTTGGTCACTGACATAAAAGCTGTGTAGCTAGCAATGGAGAGACCGTGAAAAAGGGATTAAAACCCCAGTGCCTTTCCTGGTATGGAGCAAGTTCCAATGAGTAAGAGACCCCTTCCTTCACTTCCCCTCTCACTTGTAAATAATAATAATAAACATTATTTATTAATGTTACTTGTCAATAATCAATACTACGGAAGTTCAGTAAATAGGGATACGTTTTCTTAGGTGACACTGCTTGTTTGCAGATGCCACAGGTAGTTCAGTTGCCGTTTCATAATCTTTAAGTGACGAGCGAAGTTGGGAGGGAGGGCCTCAGTGGAGGGTGCTGGGATGTGAGCTCTGGGAGGGCAGGAGCTCTGTCTCAGCTGCTCCCTGCCTTTGCCCGGGACCTGGGACCGGCCTGGTGCTGGGTACTCAGGTGTGTTGAGTAGATTGGTGTTTGAGGACCTGGTTGTCTGGAGGCCAGAGTCACCCAAGTGCAGTGACCACGGGATCCGTAGTGAGGAGAGGAGACAGGGCGGCGGTCTTTCCTTAGAGTCAGTGACCAGGAAGCTGATGTGAGTTTTAAGCAGGGGTCCCATGGTGTGCTTTGTTTGAGGAGGTCGCTCTGGGGGTCCTGTGGGAGGGAGTGGTTGGGGAACAGGAGAGAACTGCTGAGCGGACTCCACTGTCCCTGCGGGCAGGTTAGCACCCTGCCCAGCCTGCACGTTCTCTTTCCCGTGAGGGTAACACAGTTTACTCTGGGAGGTCTCAGATGGCGTGAAATGAATGGCGATTTGTGTCAACTTCCTGAGTTTCTGAGGAAAAGAAAACCCCATGAACTACTAGTATTATTTATCAAATGAAATAAAACAATGTCAAAGATGAGGAGGTATTTAACTTTTTAACATTAAATTAGTTGAGGTTGTGAATAGGAGAGATGTTCTGTCTACGTATCTTGGTGAACGTAACATTAAATATATGGAAATGAAGTTTGTTTTTTTAAATAATGTAGTATTTTTTTTTATATACATTTTATTGATTTTTTACAGAGAGAAAGAGAGAGGGATAGAGAGTTAGAAACATCGATGATAGAGAAACATCGATCAGCTGCCTCCTGCACACACCCCACTGGGGATGTGCCCGCAACCAAGGTACATGCCCTTGACCGGAATCGAACCTGGGATCTTTCAGTCCGCAGGCTGACGTCTATCCACTGAGACAAACCGGTTTCAGCTGGAAATGAAGTTTTAAAGTAGCTGTTTTATGAGTTGCGTGTCCGCAGAAGCTGTTCACTCGGGAAAGTGTTTTGATCAGTGTCGCGAGTGCCCGCCTGCAGCCCCGTCACCGCGTTGCTGCCTCAGTTCAGTCGCTTTCAGCCGCAGTCCCGTCGGTCAGTGTTGCTTTGAGCTCGGAAAATGGAGTGGCATTGCGGTTGCGATTTGGCGATTTAAAAGTGTCCTGCTACAAAGCAGCTTATTAAAAAAAAAAGGCAGCTTATTGAAGAAACGTTTGGGAATACCGAGCAGGAAAGGGAACGAGCCTGCCAGCGCCTCTGCCCGGCACCCCTCTCTGCCCGGCGCCCCTCTGCCCGGCCCCCTCTGCCCGGCGCCCCTCTCTGCCCCCTCTGCCCGACACCCCTCTTTGCCCGGCGCCCCTCTGCCCGGCGCCCCTCTGCCCGGCGCCCCCTCTGCCCGGCGCCCCTCTGCCCGGCGCCCCTCTGCCCGGCGCCTCTCTGCCCGGCACCTCTCTGCCCGGCACCCCTCTGCCCGACACCCCTCTCTGCCCGGCGCCCCTCTGCCCGACACCCCTGCCCGGCTCTGCCCGGCGCCCTCTCCCCCCTCTCTGCCCGGCACTTCTGCCCGGCCTCTGCCCGACACCCCTCTCTGCCCGGCGCCCCTCTCTGCCCGGCGCCCCTCTCTGCCCGGCGCCCCTCTCTCCCCGGCGCCCCTCTCTGCCCGGCGCCCCTCTCTGCCCGGCGCCCCTCTCTGCCCGGCGCCCCCCTCTGCCCGGCGCCCCTCTGCCCGGCGTCTCTCTGCCCACGATAATGACCGCTCCTCGCCGGGAGGGGTCAGCCTGTTAAATGACCCGCAGGTGAGGGCTGGGAAGGGGCTTAGTCTGGGACACAGGAAGGAAGTTAGGGACTCTGGGCACTGCCGGGGGTCCCAGGGATGGGCCAGGAAGGCCCCATCAGCCCAGATGCTGTGGCCCTGCCAAGGCACATCCTGTCCCACTGCACCTTCTCGCTCTTCGAAAGAAGCTGGAAACCTGGAAACCGGTTTAATAGGAAATCTGGGTTTAATGTGGGTCACAGTTCTTAAACATCCCGGGGTCAAACAGCACATGTGCGGGGTGAAGTCAGCCCTGCTGTCTTCCGGCTGACAGCCTCGGCCCGGTCAGTTTTGCTGCCTTTCCCGCCCAAGGCCGGGGGGTTACCAGGCTGGGGCCGCCTCCTGCCTTCTCCTGGCCGCGTGCGCCGCTTCCTGCCCCCTTCCCAGCACTGGGTAACCCATCTCACAGCCATCTTTCGTTTGCCTGAACTTGCAGGGTTTGATGCTACCAGCGAGCCTGAACGTTTCTTAAATGGTCATTGACCTTACAGATTACTGGGCCGCCAGCCACCTTGCTGGAATTCTTAGTCCCAGCAGCACATTGCTCACTTACTCAGCGCTTCTCAACATGTTAGCATCATAACATGGTGCCGCCTTAGCACCTGGTAATTGGTCCTAATGGCAGGCACCATCCCCCAGGCTGAGGGCAAGCAGTACCTTGGCACACCGGTCACCGTTGACGGCTCTGTGGCTCGTGATGTGTGAGTGCCCATGGCTCTGGGGACCTGGCCTTGAACCAAGGCAGGATCTCAGCCTTCCAAGACCTTACAGTGTTTTCCTATTTGTAAAAGGTAATTGTTGTTTCTAGAGCTTACCAGTTATTTTCCACGTCTTTATGGACATGAACTCCCTAAGCAGTGGTGGATGCTAGTTACCCTGTCATCTCTGAAATTCAACTTAATTCTCCTAAGTTCTGTTAAACTCCAGACTCAGCAAAAGTCTGAAAGGACTTGGGGACAGTTCCTTATTATGCTGGTGATGAGAAAACTAAGGTCAAAGCGGGGACCGTGCAAGGGGGCCTTTGGGAGCCTCTGTCTGACCCCCACGAATCCCTGAACTGTCCTCTAACCCACACATTCCTCCCTCCAGCTCCTCCCCACGGAAGACACGGGCTCGAACCAGGTGCAAGGACTTGCCCGAGCAGTGCCCCTTTCCTGGAAATTTGGAATGGGCCCAAGAGACAGGGATTTGACCTTGACGTGCTCACGGGCCCTAAGGTAACGAACGACATGGGAGTGACGGGCAGCATGTCCTGCTGCGTGTGGGGTCAGAGGGTGGTGTGTAGGTGGAGAGAATAAAGCTGCATCTGGAGAGAAGCGGAGAGAACCCTGCCTGGTCCCTCCCTGGGCCTGGCTGCATTTCACCCCTACTTCCGTGGAACACCCCTCTGTCTGACTCCTCCCTTCCCCGGGTCTCCAGCTCAGGGTGGTTTCTGTCCTGCGATCTACGTGTGCTCTTTCTCACACTGCATTCTCCTGATAATCCTACCTTGCCTCTTATTGACCACTGGCTGGGTAAGTTGTGAATCTATTATTTTTTCCACATAACAACCCCATCAGCGTTCAGGCTAGCAAGAAGCACAGAGGGACACAGACTGGATCTGACGGAGGAAATGGGGGCTGTGTGGGGAGGGCCCTCCTGCAGATGTGGGCGCTCTCTGACCTCTCTCGCAGAGGCCAGATCTCCAGCCGAGGGCAGGCAGGAAGGAAGATCCTTTGAATTTACTTCCATGTCCTCGAATTTTAGTGGTGCGTTTCCCTTCACATCCATACGTCGTTTTGACCTCATACAAAACCTGGTACTCAGGACATCTACAAGGTTCCGCTTTGTGTGCGTCTGTTCAGGTGCGCCTGTCATTTCCTTCTCTGACGCCAGACTCTCAGCCTGAATTTCTAACTGTCAAGAGATTGAACTGCAGTGTAAGTTACCCGGGTCAGCGTGCTCTTAGGTTAGTTTCTGCCTCCTGGCAACGTCATAGAACGCGTGTTGAGTGTAAGCAGCCCCCCCCCCCCCCCCCCAGGAGCTGGTGGGGAGGGGAGGAAAGGAAAGTGACAGGAAGAGAAGGATCGTGGGAGAGAGGACAGAGCTCAGTGCCACCGTTTCCTTATTCATCGCTGTATTTGCTAAACTTCTCACTTGCAAGTGAAAAAAGCACAAGGTGTCTTAAGAAAAATGGAAATGTGTTGCCTCTCATACCTGCTAAGTCCAAGCGCTCCTTGGGCCTGGCTGATCACGTGCCTGAACTAATCACCAGGGCCAGGGGAAGGCGGGACTCTGACTGCTGTGTGGGCCTTTGGGTCCACCTTTTGTACCAGCCAGCGAGGTCAGTACCTAAACTCCTGGAATCCAGAGAAGGAGGGAGAGGGGGATCAGTTACCAGAAGCAAGGATTCTGGGCAGAAAGCACACATGTCCACACTCACCCTGTATGGTGCTCCTGTGGGAAGGGCCAATAGTAACCCTTTTTTTTCTGTTTTAAATTTGTTTTTATTGATCTCAGAGAGGAAGGCAGAGGGAGAGAGAGGTAGAAACATCAATGATGAGAGAGAATCATTGATTGGCTGCCTCCTGCACGCCCCCCCCACTGGGGATCGAGCCCACAACCCAGGCATGTGCCCTGACCGGAACCGAACCTGGGACCCTGCAGTCCGCAGGCCGACGCTCTATCCACTGAGCCAAACAGGTAGGGAAACCCTTGACAGTTTTCCTGACCTGACAATATGCCCCTGTGACCTCTTTTTTTAAACGATACCCTTTAATAAAACAATAAATCAAAGTAATCAAAAACTATCTCCTCAGTAAAGTTTGCTTTTTAAATTTAAAGTTTGCTTTTTTAAATTCCCACATCTGCTCAGGGTCGTCTCTACATGCTGCCCATAGAATTTGGGTTGTTTCTATTAATTTTAAAACAATATATTTTACTATTTGGTGATTCCTCTAGAGCAGTGGCCGGCAAACTCATGAGTCAACAGAGCCAAACATCAACAGCACAACGATTGACATTTCTTCTGAGAGCCAAATTTTTTAAACTTAAACTTCTTCTAACGCCACTTCTTCAACATAGACTCGCCCAGGCCGTGGTGTTTTGTGGAAGAGCCACACTCAAGGGGCCAAAGAGCCGCATGTGGCTCGCGAGCCACAGTTTGCTGACCACGGCTCTAGAGCAAGCATGTCAAACTTGTGGCCGGCGGCCCGGAGTTTGACATGCTCACTCCAGATGGAAGTGGGGGAGACGCAGCTGTGCCGTTAGGTCACGTGGGTGCGGGCTGAGGCCATTACCTCGCCGTGTGCTGCTGCTCTAAGTGCAGGTTTCTCAGTGCCTGACCCTGTGCCGCCGTCTCTCCGGGCCCCCAGTCGGGGCTTTTTATCCTCAGGCCCCGGGAGCTGCTGGGAGGAGGTGCCCAAGCCCTGGGCCGGCGGGAGCTGCGGGGGCACCTTTCCGCAGCCGTTCTGTTTTAAATCGGGCTCCAGGGAAGACAGCAACTTGACCTCCTCAGAGGGCACGGCCAGTCTTTAACTTCCGTTCTAAGGGACGGGTAAGAGCAGGTGGGAGATCTGTGTCTCTTGAAGAACATGTTGCGCTGATTTTCAAGTCCTTATCTGCTGCGTCATTTGTTTCACACGTTTGACTACAGCGATTCCGTCCAGAAACTAGTTCCTGGGCCTTCCTCCTTCCCCTCAGGCCAGCTTCCTCCGGTTCACTTCCCTCTCTCTGCAGCTGGGGCCGAGCAGATGACTTAGCTCTTCCTTTTCTGCTGTCCTGTCATTCTGGCCGCAGCCTCCATCCCAGACCGGTCAGCGCTGTGCTGTTTCCTGTCTCTGTGCTGTTCGCAGCTGGAGAGCCCCCCAACGTGGGCTTGGTCCTTCCTGCTCCCTGTGCTCAGCTCTGCTCCTCTCAGCCTCTCCCTTCCTCAGCCATGGACCCGCCTCTGCCCTCCCCGCCCCGCCTCCGAGGCCGCAGGACCCGCTCTCAGGAGCGAGTCTGCCTCCTGTGGGGGCCACGCTCACTGCCCAGCAGCGCTTGTCCATGTCTTCCTCCCTCTTCCCCTGGGCTTCTGGGATGAGAGGGAGAAGGAGGAGGTGTCCCGTCCCTGGCTCTCGGTGCTGTCCTTCGCTGTGGCCTGAGACTCGGCGCTGTTCTCTGGGCGCCGTCCCTTCGGCTGTGCCACAGCTGTATCCTGCTGGACGGCTGCGTGTGGTGACAGTCCCTCTCCTCACTCCGGATTTTACTGGGACAGACACCTGTCCCTGCCCCATCGCACAGATAAACGACCCCCGCTGTGGGAAGCCCACAAAGAAAGCGCTCAGGAGGGCCTGCCTGCGTGGCGGAGTCCCATTGCCGTGGGGCCTGAGGCAGGGGAGCGGTGATTCCAGGCTGAGGCCAGCATCGGAGCAGGCTGGGGCCCACGGACCACAGTGTCCCTGAGAAGAAAGCCCCGTGCGGCCCCGAGAAATCGGAGAGGGAGGCAAGTCCGGGCCATGCAGGGCCCCCTAAAGCCCCGATCTGAGCTAGGCTCGTCCTCTGTCCCCCGGGTCCGTGTCCTGTGCCCTGCTCCCTCTTCACCTCTGCTCAGGGTCGTCTCACTTGACCCCGTGCTCTCTCGGACTGTGGCATCTCCTGTCTGCCTCTCACAGCCATGTTTCTGAAAGAGTCGTCTACGTTGGCTGTCTTTGTTCCCGTTCCCTGTGGCAAAGTGGAATGGGGAAACTGAGGCAGATAGCTGAACAAAGTGGCCGAGCAGTTTACAGCCAGATAATAAACCTCAAGGTCTTAACCTTCCGCACTCCACACCATGCTGGGGCAGACCTGCTGTGGTTCTGGCCCTTGGGTGCCTCTTCAGGGGCATTCTTTGACGGTGAAACTGACCGAGAATGATCTATATGCTCTCTTGGTTGGTTGTTAATCCTCCCCAGAGGATATTTGACTTTTAGAGAGAGTGGAAGGGAGGGGGAGAGACAGAGAGAGAGAGAGAGAGACACATCCATTGGTTGCCTCCCACACGTGCCTGACCAGGGCCAGAGATTGAGCCTGCAGGCGAGGTACAGTACGTGCCCTTGACCAGAATTGAATCTGAGACCCTTCAGTTTGCAGGCCAGTGCTCAGTCCACCGAGCCAAACCAGCTAGGGCTGAAGCATCAGCATGTTAAAGGACACACCTAGAAAGCTGGTAAATATCCTATTGAGATGCTCCCGAGACCTCCCCTAAAAGGCCCGCCTTTAGAAAACATAAAAACCCTAAGACAAAGGACCCCGTGCCGGGTCTCCAGAGCACGCTCCTGCCTTCTTTCTCCAGGCTGTGTCTCTGCTTTCTTTCTCCTAAGCTCTAGGCCCCCTGAGACCTCCAACCAGGGGTTCTGTGGGCACCGCAGCTTGTCCTGGCCTAACCCCCGAACCTGTCTCCCAGATCCCTGCTGTCGCCTCTGTAATGTGCTTCCTGCGCTCGCACAGCCCGTGGTTCATTTCTGAGCAGCCTGCGGGGACCCTCTCCCGAGTGCAGGTTCGCCTCGCACGCTGACAGCCCTCCTCTGTGCTCGAGTCCGCGGCTCTGAATTCTTCCTGTGCCGACCTCGGGAACTGGGAGCCGACATCGCCGTGAAGTTCTGCCCCGGCCCTCTGTGGTTGCCATGCAGTTCCCCATGCAGTTCTTTCTTGACCTTTTCGTGACATTCAGCACCTCCTTCTGTAGAAACACTTGACTTGTTGGTTTTCTGTGCCTTGTCCTCTGTTCCCTCCCCTCTCATATCTGGGACCTCTCCGTCTCCGCTGAGGAACCCTTATCCATTAGTGTCGCCGTCCCCGGCGAGAGCTGCCTTTCCTACCCTCTGTCTCCCGGGACAGTCACCTCCACCCGTCACCTGGGCCCCCCGGGCGCAGTCCTTCCTTCTGAGCTCCAGCTCTTCACCGCTGCTGTCCTCCTGGGCTCCTCAGACTCCGCGTGTCCAAAACTCAGCCTCCCTGCCCGCCGGCCTCTCCTCTGCCTGCGTTTCCATTTCACTCTCAGCGATTGAGCACCTGCTGTCGACGCCCTGAGGCCTCACAGAAAAAATATGGGGCTGGTCTTTGTCTCTGGTTCCTGACTCAGAGCCCCCTGAGTCCCTCGGAATTTCCTGGGTGGTAGGGGAGTCTCTGATATTGGACGAGTCGCCCTGTAGACCTTACCTGAGATTCTGCTAATGAAGCGACTTTCACCCCAACCCCCCCTTCCCCAACTGCCACCGCCACCTGGGAGGGGAGAGGGACTGGGGATGGAGTGCAGCCCCATGGCCAGCGATGCACTCACAGGCCGAGGTGGTGACCCATGGAGAAGTCCCAGGGCAGCGAGGGGAGCAGCTGTGTGGTGGGCGGTTAGGGACGGGAAGGTGGGCAGCGGTTTGCACAGGGGCCGCGAGGCCATGGCAGCCCGCCCGCCCGCCCCGGCTCCATGAGTCTCTCCCACGTGGTTGTTCGCGAGTGTGTCCTTTACAGTAAAAGTGTGAGCCCTAGTATCACGCTTTCCTGACTTCTGAGTTGTTTCTTTCTTTTTTTCTTAAATATATTTTTATTGATTTCAGAGAGGAAGGGAGAGGGAGAGAGAAATATCCATGATGAGAAAAAATCATGGATCGGCTTCCTCCTGCACGCCCCCTCCTGGGGATCAAGCCCACAACCCAGGCATGTGCCCTTGACCGGAATCAAACCTGGGACCTTTCAGTTCGCAGGCCGACGCTCTATCCACTGAGCCAAACCGGCCAGGGCCTGAGTCGTTTCTAACGAATGATGGAACCTGGGGGACAGGTGTGGGATGCCTGGAATTTGTAATCTGCCTGGTACCTTGCGGATACCCAGGGCTTGTAGCTGACATCAGGTGGGACTGAGCCCTGCCACTGGAGTCTGCATTAACTCCAGGAATTGGTGGCAGAGCTGCTGGTAGCACTCAGCCTCTGACTGTGGGTGTCTAGATACCTATACACAGCCAGGGGTGCAGAGTGGCATTTCTGTTTGTGATGGGCCACTTGTACGATACCCGAAAAATTCCCATCACCTAGTGACGTCATGGCAATGCAGTTTCTGGTGATGCTGGGGTAGAGGAACCTGCTGCGCTGCCAGTCAGTTGTGTAAAGGCACAGCACATCCCATGTGCACAGTACATAAAGGCACAGCAATCCCGTGTGCACAGTACATAAAGGCACAGCACATACCATGCGCACAGTACATAAGGCACAGCACATCCCATGTGCACAGTACATAAAGTCACAGCACATCCCGTGTGCACAGTACATAAGGTACAGCACATCCCATGTGCACAGTACATAAGGTACAGCACATCCCATGTGCACAGTACATAAGGTACAGCACATCCCATGTGCACAGTACATAAGGTACAGCACATCCCGTGTGCACAGTACATAAGGCACAGCACATCCCATGCGCACAGTACATAAGGTACAGCACATCCCATGCGCACAGTACATAAGGTACAGCACATCCCATGTGCACAGTACATAAAGGCACAGCACATCCCGTGTGCACAGTACATAAAGGCACAGCACTTCCCGTGTGCACAGTACATAAAGGCACAGCACATACCATGCGCACAGTACATAAAGGCACAGCACATCCCATGCGCACAGTACATAAAGGCACAGCACATACCATGCGCACAGTACATAAAGGCACAGCACATCCCATGTGCACAGTACATAAAGGCACAGCACATCCCATGTGCACAGTACATAAAGGCACAGCACATACCATGCGCACAGTACATAAAGGCACAGCACATCCCGTGTGCACAGTACATAAAGGCACAGCAATCCCGTGTGCACAGTACATAAAGGCACAGCACATACCATGTGCACAGTACATAAGGCACAGCACATCCCATGTGCACAGTACATAAAGGCACAGCACATCCCGTGTGCACAGTACATAAAGGCACAGCACATCCCGTGTGCACAGTACATAAAGGCACAGCACATCCCGTGCGCACAGTGCCATGACTGGATAGTGACTGTACTATTTATCGTTAGAGTGTGCTTCCCACTTAGTGGAAGAAGTTTGCTGTGAACAGCAGCCGTGTTAGCGGGCAGCAGCCTCCTGCGTCTCGTGTTTACGAGTCTCTCAATAGCATCGTGGTCTCTTGTGCTTCCTTTACGCTCCCGTTGTTTGTACAGTAACGTGCTTACAGCTCATAGCCGGGGGGCGGGAGGCTGGACGGTGCAGCCTCGGAGTGGAGCAGCTGTCCCGTCCTCGGTTTGTGTTGAGGGCACTCTGATGTCCTCACACTGACGAATGGGCCTCACGACTCATTTCTCAGGACGTATCCCCATCGTTAAGCACCATCGTTAAGCGGCGCATGACTGTAGAGCATGGACTCAGTCCCTGTCCCTACGCCGGTGGGTGGCCAGGCAGTGACAGCTTAGCCCGCAAGCCTGGGCTCCTTGGCTCCGATTCTGCCGGTTCTGCCTCTGCACTGTCTTTGGGTTCAGGCCTTTCTTCCTCTCCCCGTGGTTAGCCCAGGCGGCCTCCTTCCCACGTCACTGCTGGCTCTCGGCTGCTGCTTCCTGCCTGCAGAAATTTATGAAGATATTTATTAATTTATTGAAATTGTCTGTAATAAACCCATTTCATGCTTATGTAAATAACAGTTTTTCAATGAAAGCTGTCTTACAAAACAAAAAATACTTAGTGAGCAGAGAGCCATCACGTACATTTTTGTAGATTTCTGTAACGTCTGGCTGAGGAGAAGCGGCGGGTTCCCGTGTCTGCCCCGCAGCCAGTCTGCTGCATGTTTGGGTTGAAGTAGTTGAAGAAAATCTGTCCTCACAGATATGTAGTTGGAGAAAGCAGGAGTCTCTTAATGGCATTTTCAGAAAATTGTGGTTATTCTTTGATACTATACCAAAACTTAAACTGGCGATGTCTTACGGGTTAGTTGCAGTGTGGAATCTGAAGTCACATTAGTGAGCTTTCCCTGTTCTGTTACAGTAAAATCTATTGCAGTTTGAGGGACATCTTACCCAGGGTGGTTTCTGTAACATGTATTGGTTGGATATTTGGGAAATACTCGTTTGCTGAGTTCTGTAGCTCCTGCAGATACATTTCACTAAACAATATCGCAAAACCCTGTTAATGCCCCCACTTATCTTATTAGAAAATTCACAAATGGCTGAAACAACTTTTCCAAATGTCTAATTTTCACTCAAAAGCTCAAATTTTATCATTAGCATCCAATACCGTGAGTTATTTTTCTTGAAGCAACGAGTTCACTTCATTTATGAGCCACTGTCTGCCAGACACTCAAGTCTGAATAGCCATGGTTTTCCGGATGCTGTTCTTCTAGATAGAAATCGTTTCCTGAGAAAAGCGCTAGTTCAGCTCCCAACCCTGTTGCGCAAGTGTGTCTCCTGAGTCACCAGTCCTCGCTGGTCCGCTGTGCGGGGCCTGTGCCTCCTGCCCCTTAGTCACAGACGTTAACCACACTCCGAGCTGGGTCTGTGACGCAGTAACCCTTTCTGATGACTCATCAAAGACATTCTGAAGTGAAACTTTCTTTTCAAAATATATTTTTACTGATTTCAGAGAGGAAGGGAGAGGAAAAGAGAGAAAGAAACATCAACGATGAGATAGAATCATTGATCGGCTGCCTCCTGCATGCCCCACACTGGGGATTGAGCCTGCAACCTGGGCCTGTGCCCGTGACCTCCTGGTTCATAGGTCAACACTCAGCGACTGAGCCACACTGGCGGGCCGGAGAGAGACTTTTTTGAATGCGTGTGTGGCAGTGGAGAATCCAGTGCCCACCAGTACGGTTCGGTGCCACTGCTGAGGTGGCAGCAGCTTTACCCGCCCTGGTGTTGGTATCAGGGCCAGCACACAGACAGGGAAGGGAGAACAGTGCCTGGCTCTGACTTGGATAATAACATTGACCTTCCAGACCCCCTGAAAGGGTCCTGGGAACCTCAGGGGTCCGTGGGCCGCACGGAGAATCGCTGCCTCACAGGTTAACGCTCCAACCTGTACGCACATCCCTGCCGCCTGCCGCTTCGTTCCCTTCCATCCGCGCCTCGCCTGCCTGACTCCGTCACCTGCGTCTCGAGCTGCGGCCCTTCGTCTCCCAGGTACCTTCCCACCCACTGTCCGCAGCCCGATGCTCCTCCGCCCTCTGCCCTCTGCCTCTGTGTCTCCAGCTGGTCTGGCCTTCGAAGCCGGATGGGTCACTGCAGCGCAAGTTCCCGCCCGGCTTTTGGTCACTCCCCTTCAGCCCGCCCCTCCCAGCCGCCTGCCTCGACTTCTCTCCGTCTACTTAGTAGGCTCCTGTGGTTCACACTTACTTTCCTCGTCCTGCCCGAACAGGAAGGCGTTCTTAGCCCTCTGTGACTTAACCTTCCTCATGCTGTGTACTGATCCTTTTTAGTTCTAAGTAAGGGAAACGCGGACAGACGGAGTGGCGTAGATGCTGGACTCCTCCTCCAGAAATGCCATGATAGTAGGTCCAGCGGAGGAATCGCTGACCTCCCCTGTGACCATGGATGACACCCATTTCCTAGTCAGGAAGCTCTCCCGGGTTTGTCTAGCTTCTGGGTACACGAAGCCCAGGTCATCGGTTAGTGACCTTGAAGGTGAGAGAGCAGAGTGGTGCCTGGCTCCTGGGAAGTAGGGTTAGAATGCCGTCTGGCGGTACCTGACCCCGCCCATCGCCTCCACCTCCACAGGAATGCAGGAGGCCTGGGTGAGAGGCTGGCACGGTCCCGGCTGAAATCTCGGTTCCGTATTCCGGAGCTGGACGGGACGTACCCTCCGTGACAGATGAGAAGCAGCACCTCGCATCTGCTACCACGTGTGTAAAGCAAACCTCACCCATGGCGTCTGGGCAGCTGAACGTAAATACACAATTCTCGCATCACCACGAAAGCACACAGGAGCCGTCTGACCTGTGGAATGGCATCCGGCACACACCAGCGTTTAGGAGGGAGGCGCACTCAGGGCTTCTGTCTGCCTTTTAATTAGAGAAGGAGCAGGAGTGGTGGTAAAAGATTGTTCCAAAGATGGCCGGATGTTCCTTCAATCCTGAGGTCCCATACACTCTGGGAGTCGCAGCCGTGCTAGATGCATCCGGCAGTTACGCCTGTAATTTGTGCTCAGAAATAATTGTGTTCATATTGGCTTTATTATGAAATACATTACCTTCCAGATCTCTTCTCAAGCTGGTGATTCAGTTTACAAAGCCATTAACCAATATATAATTTTACTGCAAATGACAGGTTTGAGCTAGACGGGCCTGTGGGCCTGGCTTTGGTGGTAACTCTGAGCTCTTACAACTGCAGCCAGTAGCAGCCAGATGCTCTCGGGAAGGGGCTGCTGAGTCGGAATGTCCTGAGGAGTCTTGTCAGATTCAAAATGCTAGCAAAGATCTGAGCTGGGATGGTGGATGACACTCACCCATCTGCTTTGGAGCTTGCTTCCTTGTGACATTGCTGAATTACTAGAACCAAGAATTACTTAAAACATTTGTGCAGCCGAAACCGGTTTGGCTCCGTGGATAGAGCGTTGGTCTGCGGACTCAAGGGTCCCAGGTTCGATTCCGGTCAAGGGCATGTACCTTGGTTGCGGGCACATCCCCAGTAGGGGGTGTGCAAGAGGCAGCTGATCGATGTTTCTCTCTCATCGATGTTTCTAACTCTCTATCCCTCTCTCTTCCTCTCTGTAAAAAATCAATAAAATATATTAAAAAAAAAACAAAAACAAAAAAACATTTGTGCAGTCCTCGCCAGTGTGGCTCAGTGGATAGAGTGTCGGCCTGTGGACTGAAGGGTCCTGGGTTCAATTCCGGTCAAGGGCAAATGCCCGGGTTGTGGGCTCGATCCCCAGTAGGGGGTGTACAGGGGGCAGTCAATCAATTTTCTCATCATTGATGTTTCTCTCTCCCCCTCTTCCTTCCTCTCTGTAAGCAATAAAATATGTTAAGAAAAGATTTGTGCAAACAGTGGCAGTTGGAACTTGAAAGCAACATAATATGTAGCTATGCGCATGTTCCACTAGTAAAGAGGCTTCGGTGAGGCAACTGGCCAAGGTTTTTTATTTTTTTTATTTTATCCTCACACAAGTATACGTTTTTACTGATTTTAGAGAGGAAGGGAGAGAGAGAGAGAAAGAGGTGAGAGAGAAACATCGATCGGTTACCCTAACTGGGATTTGAACTTGCAGCCTTTCGGTGCATAGGATGACATGTCAACTACCTTGAGCCACCTGGCCAGGCAAAACAATCTCTTGAATGATACTCCCAGAAAATAGAGCATACAGTAAAAGCTTTAAAAAAACCCTTTACATCTATATGTAAAATGGAGTTAGGTTCTAGGTTCAGATCATTATAAATGGAGTTTTCCCCTACATGAATGTCTGGAGAGACATTCGAAAGTCTTGTATGGGACTGTTCTGAGTAGCCTGTTAAATGCCAGGGATGCCTCCCAATGAATGTGATAACCACAAAAAGCCATACATATTTCCAATTACCCGCTGCGGAATGACACACACCCATTGAGAACCACTGATTAATGGAATCTTGGCAGGGTTAAAAATATTTTACAAAATGTTGCATGGTCATTTAAAAAATAACTTACATAATGAAAGAATTTCAACACAGAAGAACAATTGCCTGTAATCTCACCACCCAATATAAGCTACAATATTTTGTTTTCTGTTCTCCTTGCCTGTTTTTGTTATTTTTCTCTTACAGATAACTTTTCCCATTAAAAAATGGGATCATTTTACTTGGCTTGATTTTACCTAATTCATGTATCTTTTTTAAATAACAAAATCATTTTTATTTGATTGTAAAATTAGCACAATCTCATGTTATATTCAAAGAAACACGTACTTAATGTCTCTTTTTAACATGAAAAGTGTTGCTAACAGGGTGGAGTGAGCCTGGAGCTTGGAGCAAGTAGTGGCCCTCAGTTTTCTGGTCTCTATCAAGTGCTGGAGATGATTGATGTGAAGTTCCTGCTCTGGGGCCGAGGGGCGAGGGGCGGAGGGAGAGTGGGGGGGCGCGGAGGGGTGGAGGGGCAGAGGGGCGGGGTGGGGGTGGGGGTCGGGGAGGGGGGGGCAGAGGGCGATCCCTGCGGGCAGGCCTCGCTGATCCTCAGTGGCTGCAGGTTCCGGAGGGCAGGGTGGGTGTCTGCTGGGTCATTAATCCATTAAACAAATGATGGGAAGAAACATTGTCTTTTGTTGGACTGTGAATAAACTTAGTTTCGTTTCTATCATGGCTATTTACCTTCATCACCAGTAAATAACTGGATTAATTACAACGGCAAACCTCAATAATCTTGCCCCAAATGGGATCATTTATTAGTTGGAATAAAGATACTTCTGAAGCTTTAGCACACCTGATTGTTGTATTTATGTCTGGATGTGGCCTGAACGTTGCTGTTACTCAGGAGTGGGCAGCCCTGCCTGTGTTCCCTGAGGAAGCGGGCTCCTTACCTCCAGGACTGTGGAAGGCTTGCAGGAGTCCCCGGGCTCATCGGCACTTTTAAGACTTCTGTGTAGTGTGGGTTTCTTTCATTGTTGACCTTTTTCTTCTGCAATTTTGTTTTCAGCTGTTAAGGCTCAAGATTTAGTTGCTCAGTTTCCTTGAATGACTTACTTTATGATTGGAATTTTGAAAAACATAATTTTAAAAATGATTTGAGTGTTTTTAGGAGAGCTTTGGTTTCTGAAGGCCAAAGCATGTTGGCTGAAACAGGTTCTCACACTTTCCCGCAGGCATCCGAATCGCTCGACGTCCTGACAAAGCAGATTCTCCGGAGGGCCTCCCGCCCTCACTCACTCGGTTGGGAGGGGCCCACATTTGGCATTTCTAACAAGCTCCCTGTTTATACTGGGGCTGCAGGTCCCGGACCTGCATAGGAGAGAGACTTGGGGCCTAGCGTGTTTCTGGGGAATCCCTTTGTGCTTCCCAAGATATTAGAATTACTAGTGGCCTGGTGCACGGATTCAGCACATTGAAAGGAAATGAATTAGAAGAAATATTTTAACATTGCTATTCGCCCTTCCTCTGTAATAGAAGTGTCAACCAAATTCACAATCGGCAATGACAGATTGAAACACACGCGTGCGATTGTTGCCAGCGAGAGCTTTATATGTATCGTGCATTTGTGAGTCAATGTTTGTTTATTCATTTATTTATTTATTAAATATATTTTATTGATTTTTTACAGAGAGGAAGAGAGAGGGATAGTTAGAAACATCGATGAGAGAGAAACATCGATCAGCTGCCTCTTGCACACCCCCTACTGGGGATGTGCCCGCAACCAAGGTACATGCCCTTGACCGGAATCGAACCTGGGACCCTTGAGTCCGCAGGCCGACGCTCTATCCACTGAGCCAAACAGGTTTCGGCAAGTCAATGTTTATTTTTAAATTGCCAGTGTGCATCATATGTACTGTCCAGTCGGTTGGTTGGATGGTTGGACGTACGTATGGTTGCACACTTAGCCTTTTATATATATAGATAAAGAAAAACTGGTTTTGGAACTTGAAGAGAAGGAAAACATAGGCATAAACTTTGAAAGTATTGTGTGATCTTGTAATGGTTGTTAAAATTAACGCAACAAAAGATAATTGGAAATAGTTAATTTAAAAAAGTTTACCCTTTTAAAACCAAGAGTAATGCATATTCACAATGCAAAGTGTCATAAATACAGAAAAATTTCTATTCCAGAAGCCAGGAAAAATTTCCCGATTACATTTTACCACTTGGAGATATCTTTTGGTAATTATTGGGTGTAATTTTCATTCAGAATCTCTTTTATGCATAGAACTTTGGTTTTATTTTTTCCCCAGTGAAATTTTTATTATCAAACAATACAGGCCCAATACAATGAAAGAAAAAGATCATAAAGAACTCAGTCTCTCCAGACACAACTGCTGTTAACTTCCTGCACTTTATTATCTCTTTATACGAATATATCTGTTGACATGTATTATCCTGACCATATAATTTTATAATCTGATTATTTATGCAATATCTTTTCATGTCATTAGATGTAAATCTGTAGATACAGAGTATCCTAATCTAAAAAACATAATTTGTACCAGAGTCTTTTCCAACAACCTAATACAACCCAGCATCTCCCCCCACCTCCCCTAAGTAGACTTGGTAGGACAAAGAGCATGTGAACTCTAAGGCTGTTGATATATTTGATCAAATTGTCTCCAGAAAGGGCTTAGGAATTGCTGCCCAGGCTCCAAGTCTTCACTCATTGCCATGTAGTATTTGTTGCTTGATAGGTGGCAAATAGTATCTCCTTTTTTAAATTCATTGCTTTTTTGTGTGTTTTTTTTTTGCTGATGAGAAGCTTAGCACTTCTTTTCATGTGTTAATTGCTCATTTATGTACCTTCTCTTTTTCTGTGCGCTCACTAGGGAAATTTAATTTCATATGTCATACACTTCAGAAACTTCTTTTCAACATTTCATTTGCTTTAAAAAATTACTTTTATAAAACTATTTAAGGCCTCCCCTTTTCCCCACCCACTGTTATTTTTCATTTTTAAGGTTTTCTGCCCAGGGTGTCCAATGAGAAAGTCCTCTCTCTTTAAGAGTTTATCAATATTACCCTGAATTTTTGTAGCATACTTTAATCTTTTCACTAGACTCTTTAAATAATCGGTCATTTATTTTGGTATGAGCAAATAATCGTATTTATTTTGTGTGAGCAAATGCTATTTACATTTTCTTAAAATGTAATTATTTGGTCACTCTATGCAAACAGTAGGAAATTTAGGTAGCAAGTTGGAGATGAACATTGTTTCACACTTTGTCATGAGAATAAGGAGGGGAGGAGGGCAGAGCTGAGCAAGTGTACCCGATTCCAGCTCCACCTTCTCCCAAGAGCGACAGACTTAGATGGTCAGCTAGGCACCCAAAAGCAGATCTTCTCGGACGCTCTGTGAGAGGCTGTTCAAAGTACCCTGGTCCAGGTATGCGTGATGCCACTCCCCCTGCTGACCTTCATCGAAGTAAGCCGTGCCGCTCTCCACCCATCGCACAGGCCCCGGACTGCATAGCTGCTCCAATGCTTCTCTTCTCCCACCTTAGCTGAACTCCACTGTTGAGTTCTGTAGGCTTTCTTCCCCAATATTCTCACATCTGACTGCAGCGCATCGCTTCCAGGACAAGAGTGAGTGTCTGCCAGGGCTTCCTTGCTGGTTGTCGTATTCTTCTTCTTTCTTCTTTCTTCACTTGATCTTAGCCAAAAGGCCGAGAAGCGATTCTTCTTTTCTTTCTTCTTTCTTCTTCCTTCTTCCTTCTTCCTTCTTCTTCTTCCTTCTTCTTCCTTCTTCTTTTGTTAATCCTCCCCTGAGGACATTTTTTCCATTGACCTTTAGAGAGAGTGGAGGAGGCGGGGGAAGAAGCTGGGGAAGGTGGGGGGAGGAACACACCCAGAAACACCGACGTGAGAGAGACACATTGATTGGTTGCCACCTGGATGTGCTCCAACCAGGCCAGGATGGAACCTGCGTGCCCTTGATTGAAAATCGGAAATTGAACCCGAGATCCTTTGGTGCACGGACTGGCACTCTAACCACTGAGCAACACTGGCCTGGGCTCCTCGCTGGTTTTCTTGATTCTATTCCTCCTGCCTGGAGTGTTCTACACAGTAGCTTCCACATTGTGAATCAGATCCTGTTATTCCCTTGGCACTTAAAACCCAAGGCTCACTTTAGGAGACTCTGTGGTCTGGGCCCCTGGCCTCTGGGGTTTCCTCGCACCCGCTACGCTGGCCTCTTTCTAGTCCTTGTTCAGGTTCCCTTTTTTTCTTTTGATTACCCTTTTTTTTTTTAAAGTCCTCACCCGAGGGTATTTCTATTGACTTTTAGAGAGAGAGAAAGGGAGAGAGGGGAAAAAAATGGATGTTCAAGAGAAACATCAATTGGTTGCCTCCTGTATGCACCCCAACTGGGGATTGAACCTACATCCTAGATGTGTTGGGTCTTTGCACTGGCTGAACTTTCTAGAAACTACCCTGAATGTCTTCTTAGCGAGGCTTTCCTTGACAACTCAGAAACTCCAAATGCCGCCCCGTCACGGTCTACCTTAGTACCCTCCCTTCTCCCTGGGCGCAGCTCTCTGTGTGTGGCGTGCTCATATTCACTTGTTTCTCCCGTTGTAGAATGTGGCCGGCCCCTGGCTCAGGGGGCTGGGGAGGTACCACACTCCCCTCGCAGCTCTGCTCTCACCTGTCGCCCCGCCCACGCTAAGCTGAGCATTCAGTGCATGGTTTTGTTTGCAGAAGGTTTTCCTGGTTAACCAAAGCTGCAGATTTCCTTCGAAGAATATGAGGAAGGGAAGCGGTTAATTTGACATTGCTGTCGGGTGTTCTGGCTCCTTCGTGAGTGTATTGGAGGTGTGGCTCCTGACCTTCCAACCCAAACCCGAAGGGACAGACGTGAGGATGGTGTGACTGTTTCCTGCCCAGGGCTCCTTTTCCTTCACATTCCGATGCATCCTGCAGACGGTTCTATCCTGTAGTTAGGAAGATTGTGAGATTTTTAAAGAGCCCTTCCCGAATCCCCAGCCAAGCCTTGGACAGCTCTGTGTGTGAACATTCATGCTCCAGGCTTGTCCTTCAGCCGCGGGAGCCTGTGCTCCCCTCCGTCTCTGTATATCGCCTAGGTCGCGTCCCCCCGTTGCCCATGGACATGTAGACTCTGTGACTCCCGCTTCTTTAAACTCCTCCCGGATCGGGACTCGGCCTTGTGCTGGTTGCATTGGATACTGATTTTGGTCACCATTGTCCTGACAGTTTCAGTATTTTAGTTTTAGCTACTCTTAATTAGAGACGCACCTCAGTAGTGCTTTAAGTTGTAACCAGTAGGTACAAAGAAATGGTCTTTCATTTTTGCTTTAAGTGTTTTCATGGTACAGTTTTCGGAGTATAAAGTTTTTTTTTAATATATTTTATTGATTTTTCATAGAGAGGAAGAGAGAGGGATAGAGAGTTAGAAACATCGATGAGAGAGAAACATCCATCAGCTGCCTCTTGCACAACCCCTACTGGGGATGTGCCCGCAACCAAGATACATGCCCTTGACCGGAATCGAACCTGGGACCTTTCAGTCCGCAGGCCGACGCTCTATCCACTGAGCCAAACCGGTTTCAGCCGGAGTATAAAGTTTTACAGCTGTTTTCTTTGTGGATTATACATTTCTTGAAAATTTTTAAAAAATCACATAGCTTTTTCCTTGAAATGGTATTTTATTAATTGTAGTGACTCTTCCTGTCTTTTTGTGATTATTTTGTAGGTCCTTCCTCATCCCTTTGTTGTTGAGCTCTTTATTGTAGGTGTATTCTAGTTATCGGGGCTTGCTCTCTTTTTACAGTAGCCTTTTTTTTTATCCTCACCCGAGGATGTTTATTGATTTTAGAGAGAGGAAGAGAGAGAGAGAGAGAGAAACATCGATGTGAGAGAAATACCATTCCTTGCCTCCAGTACGCGCCCTGACCGGGATCAAACCCACAGCCTAGGTGTGTGCCCTGACCTCGAACCACACCGCAGCCTTTGGTGCCAGGATGATGCTCAGCCAGCGGAGCCAGCTGGCCGGTCCTTAATAGGTGCTATATTCTTTTGCATGTTATTGTTTCTAAGGCAAATACCTTCTAATTTAAAATGTACTTACTTTTAAAAAATTGCTATATAATTGATACATAACATCATGTTAGTGTTAGGAGTGCAGCCTAGTGTTGTTACAGTTCATCTGTTTCAAAGGAAAGGGGCAGGTGCCAGTCCTCCAGGCATTTCCTGTTCCCCATGCCTGGGGCCTCTCCCCTGGGCCTCCTGGAAGGACTCCCTCCAGGAAGGGCATTTCTTTCATGGCTGAGGGTTGAGAGAGAAGCTCCAGATGCCTGAAGCGCAGCAAGCGCCCCGGACCACAGCGAAGCCACAGGCACCGGGCTAGTGACTGCATGGTGTGGGGACCGGACTGTTCCCGCCTCCCTCTTACCTGACAGGCCCCGCTGTAAGGTATGGAGTGGGCCAGCTGCTGGGAGGGCGAGTATTCCTGCCTCCGGCCGTGTGGGAAGTGTAGTCAGGGTGTGTGAATTAGTCAGCGTTGCTAACCCATGCCGCAGGACAATCCACAGACCTCCCACAATCTCCCTTCACAACTGAAGTTTATTTCTCGCAGTCATGCCCTTGGTGGGCTGCATTCCCGGATGGGACAGAGTGAATTCCCTGCGCTCCTCCAAGTGGCCATGCCGTTGCTGCTGCTGCTTCGGTGGCCAGGCCAGTCCCAGGCAGGGCAGGCAGCCTCTGCGGCAGGAAGTGCGTTCCCGGGACGGCAGGGAGAGCAGGGTCGGTAGAGGGGGCAGCAGATGCTTCAGTCATGCTCTTCGTCTGCAGTGTATTTTTGGACGTGGTGACCTTACAGCAACCATTAGTTGTTAGAGGGGCATTTCAAGCTGGAGACGGGGGCAGGCAGGAAGAGTTCAGCTACGTCCTCAGCACCTTGGCAATGAGACTGACTGGTAGCTTTATTTCCACGTGGGCTCTAGTACGTGCTAGCTGCCTCACCATGCTTGCTGGGCGAATGGACAGAGCTAACAATAGGAAGAAAGCCGTTCTTCTCAGTGTGGTGAGCACCCTTTGCAGCAGATGTTCTAGTGGTCCTGTGAATTGCACCTTTCCATGTAAAGTGGAAATGCTTTCTGGGTCATTTTTGCCTTACAAAAATTGTTTTTCTTAGCAACTTACATATTCATTGTAGAAAATTTGACAAATGTGCATTAAGTACAAACAGAAAAGATCGTCCTCTCTCTGGCTGCTAGGACCACTGCTGATAATGTTTACTGTGTATCCCACTGTATTTCCTGTTCCTTTTTGTTGTCCTAGTTTTTGAACGTCGTCAATGTTTATAGTCTTACTAGAGGCCCCACGCACGAAAATTTGTGCACTCGGGGGTGGAGGGTCCCTCAGCCCAGCCCGCACCCTCTCGCAGTCTGGGACCCCTCGGGGGATGTTCACCTGCTGGCTTAGGCCCACTTCCCCGGGGGATTGGGCCTAAGCTGGCAGTTGGACATCCCTTGGCAGCCCGGGAGCCCTGTGGGCCTAAGCCTCAGTCGGACATCCTTAGTGCTGCCGAGGAGGCCGGAGAGGCTCCCGCCACCGCTGCTCCCTGGCAGCCCTCAGCCCAGCTTGTGGTTGAGTGGCGCTCCCGCTGTGGGAGCGCACTAACAACCAGGGGGCAGCTTCTACGTTGAGCATATGCCCCCTGGTGGTCAGTGCACATCATAGCGACCGGTCATTCCGCCAATAGGGTCAATTTGCATATTAGCCTTTTATTATATAGGAGGATTGTAATCACTAATTTTTCTTTCTTTTGCAGTCTCTCTTGCTTAACTTATAAAGTTGTGAATAACAACTGAAAGTGCCGTATAGGACATAAATGAGGATTATAAGGTTAATTTTAACTTTCCCTCGTTCTCTTTCTCTCGTCATGACTCGGTTCCTCCACAGGAAACATTCACTCGGTCTGTTCACTCGAGTTTCACCATGTCCTGACCCCCCTCCACACGGCAAGAGGGATGAGGAAAGGTGGGCTGCAGGCGGCACAGTAAGGGGGAGGTGATTCTCAGATAGCTAGCTATCAGCCCCGGAGAACCAAGCTCGTTGTCTTCCTTTATTTGGTCTTTTTCTTATTTTACTCAAGACATCACTTTTTTGTATCTTGGGGTTAGCAGTCTTTTGAATGATCTCAGTGTCAAGAATTTGCTAAGTTGGTTTTAGTCCTGTTACCTTTTTGTGACTGTTACTCTGGGCCCGGCCCCTGCGACCCTGCATAGATGACCCTCTTGAAGGTCGTAGCATTTTTAGCGACTGGCTTTTTGTGAGCAACCTATTGTATAAGCTCGGCGTGCCTCACTCCTTGGTGTCATTAATCATTCCTCTGAGCTTGGAGACCTGCTGCATCTTGGGCCTCTGGCTGGTCCCAGGCCGCCCCGCTGAGGAATGCCCACGTCTGCGTTGTCTCCGTGGAGACCTGAGACCTGCTTTATCTCCCGAAATGCACAGGTTGAATTCCTTAGTGTTACTAAAAGGTACCTTTTGTGTTCATTTTACAAAGAGACCTGATCAAGGCCGGACAAGTTGCCGTAAAGATGACATGATTAACCTGTTTATTAAACTCTTTGGAGTAACTCCTGTGCTTACTGTAAATTCCAGTGGTTGAAATACCCGGTGTTGACACGGGGAACAGTGGCCAGTTTCTGAGTTTTGGTGAATTTCTCTATTTTAATTTTTGTAGTTGCTGTCCCTTTAGAAACGTCCCCTCTGCCAAGCAGGTTGGGACGTGAGAACGACAGCTTACTACTGTGCGTGTTCGCTGTGGAAGCGGATGCCCCCGCGTAGCTACCAAACCCGGAGGAGGAAGGGGACGGAGGAGGGGGGCCCCAGGTAACGCCTGTTGGGGACCCCCGTGAGCCGCAGCCCAGCCTTCATTCCCCGCCGTGACTTCGTTTTAACTGTCCCCGTTCTGTTAAAGCGCTTTGATGAATTCCGGATCAGTAGCGCTGTAACTTCTCAGAGAAATGTGCTTCCGAAGCGCTTGGGATGACTGCTTATCCAATCCAACGCCTGACTCCTTTCAGAAAAGTGTCCGTTTAAGGGCTGCTCACTGGCCCGACATTGACCTGGATTGGCAGGTATCTCGTGTCATTCGGGGAGACCGCAGATCTTGGGGGAACTCACCTGAGAGCTGTTCTGTTGGAGAAAAGACAGGCAGGGCTGCGGGCTCTTTTTGCTGCAGTTCTTAGCAATGAACTTTCTGAGTATGGGAGGGCATGATTTATGGGAATGTTTATTAATGTACTAAGGTACGTTGTTAAAAGCTTAATTTAGTTCGATCTAAGTTTAGCTCTTAGAAGCTGGTGTAAAGAGAGTGTAAAATTGCTCAGCGTTATTTAAAGCCTGGGTTTTGGGTAGAAAGTTTCCCTAGAGTAGCCCATAATTTCCTTTAATTATTTCAGAAAAACTATCTGTTACCAGGAAAAGAAAAAAGAGAAACAGTCATTCTTTTAAATTAGGCCCAATTGCAGCGACATATAAAGGAGAAATCATATTAACCTTTTGCACTTGGATGTCGAGTGTGACTCGACACGGTTAGCATTAGAATAAAGGAATCGAGCAAAAAGCAAGCGAGTGCAAATGGTTAATCCGGAGACAGGCAGTTTCTTAATTCAGGAGTTCACTCTGTGGGAACAACAGAAAAGCCTAAGGTCACCCTAACTGTTTTATCACTAAAGAATTTTAACATTCTTGCTATGTTCCTTTTGAATTCCCAGCCAAGAGACTCCTTTCTGAGTTGGCAGCCTATAGAAATAAATAGGCTAACTAAGAGGCCTTTACTTTCTAAAACTCACTTTCTTCTTTTTCTCTATTTAACCTTTTATTTTGAAATTTTAAGTAGTGTGCAGCTGAGGTGGGTGGAGTAGAAAGCCCTAGAACCATGCATTTCCCAGCTTCATTTAGTAGCTGTTAACTCCTGGCCGCCTGGCTCCCTCTGTCCCTCCGGCCCAGCTCTGTGGTCGGAAGCCCATCCTAGCCCTCGGGTCATTTCGCTCAGGTGGCTTGCCTTTGAGCGGGCAGTAGGAGCCCTGTCCCTCCTGGCAGTAGCATAGACGCTGAGGACTGAATAGAATCTGTGCGGAGACAGGCTGGGCATTGAAGAGCTCACCTTTTCAGAAAGGAGCTCATACTTTCTTCAGGGTTCTCTTGTCTTTCAAATGAGGGCGTATTTGCAAAGTTTTGAAGTTCTTATCTGTTTAGGAATTCCTGCCGCAAGTTCAGGTTTAGTCACCCTGTAACTGTTTTGGCTGTGCCTTATCTAAATTGAAGGCAAGAAAGAATTATTTCACCCAGCATTGCCAACGAGAAGAAGTTAGATGTATTGGGTGTATTTAGGAAGTGCCCCTAACGCTGTAATAATACACTAGCTTTTAAAGGGGCCTCATTGTAGTAGCTCTTGGGAAGCACAAATAAAACACTCACAGGTGATCTCTTTTCCTCGCCATCAGTGGGACAATTGAATTCCTATTTTGAGTCAAAATAAAAATGTCTTTCAAGTACCTGGGGTCTGCAAGTATTGGCTGGTGCAGCCTTTGTGGCTGATCCTATTGGTTCCCGGGCCCGTGGGGCCTCCGTGGGCGCTGACCTTGCTCTGAACTGAGTTCCCTTTGTCCTTGGAGGGAGGCATCAAGCGGTCAGCTCCCTGGTCAGTGGTCAGCTCACTGGTCGGCGTGAGGAGTGGAATTTTCACTTTTCTCTGTGATTTATAAGTTTCAAGTGGCTTTAATAAGCGTAACCGTTTCTCAGTTTACTTCTAAAAGTAGATTCGACAGTTTAAATAGAACGACGTGTTTCCTTTTGAAACGAAAGCCAATTTTACCTTAATTGTGAATTCTTAGAGCTTAGTTCTTGGACACGGAAAACGGGGGCATTTTATGTCCTGCTTGGTGGCAGTTTCTGAGGGAGCTGGTGGCTCTGCTGTGGCTGCTGGATTGCGCTGGACCCCGCGTCTGACGTGCAGTGTGATGTGTGTCGGTGTTTCTTCCGTAGCTCCACCGAAGTGATATGGATAGCCCACCTATTCCGCAGGTGTGTAGGTAGAAGTATTATAATTAGATTTTTTAAAGTTGCAACCATGTGTGCATGCAACCATACAGGAACACCAGGCTGGTGCTGTTTCCGGGCGCGGGCCCGGGGCTCGGTGGTGGGAGCGCCGCGGCCTGTGCACCAAAGGGTGGCGGCGTGGCACCCAGCCAGGGCCCAGACCCAAGGGTGGGTTTCGCCCCGCGGCCCAGCAGGTCCAGGAGGCCACCGGTCAGTCTCTCCCCCTCCCTTCCTCTGTCTCTAAAATCAGTGGAGAGAAGTAAACTATAGGCCGGCCGAGAGCCCAGGGGTCTTCCCACTGTGGAGCCCAGCCAGGTGCAGGCTTCTGCCTGCCTTCTCCCCTCGCCGGCTCCACTTCCCTGGCTTAAACACACACACACACCTAGGTGTTGTTAACACTTCATTTTTCTTGATTTGTGGTTTTGACACTTGAAACGTATTGCTTTTTGCTTTTTCTAATGCATGGTTTGAATTCATTCTCGTAAGGTTTTTAGTGGCTGCGACACTGAAAGCATTCTTTTTAAAAAAATATATATTTTTTATGATTTTTCACAGAGAGGAAGGGAGAGGGATAGAGAGTTAGAAACATCGATAAGAGAGACACATCGACCAGCTGCCTCCTGCACGCCCCCCACTGGGGATGTGCCCGCAACCAAGGTACATGCCCTTGACCGGAATCGAACCTGGGACCTTTCATTCTGCAGGCCGACGCTCTAGCCACTGAGCCACACCGGTTTCGGCTGAAAGCATTCTTGTGTCCTCTTTAGTGCACAGTGTGGAGTCTGGATGGACAGAGGGCCGAGTTAATGGCAGGACCTGAAGTGCGCTAAGTGCTCGCCTGCGTAGCCTCCCGGCCTCCCCGCTGCCCCCCGGCCTCCCCGCTGCCCGGCTTGGGTTACCGTTTACAGCGCACGCTCCCTGTCTGTGCTGGGCATGCGGAGTCAGTGTGCTTGTGGCCTGGCCGTCTTGAACTCAGTTTTGGGCTCATGTCTATCGGCTATTTTATATCTTAACTTTCCGGGGAGATGAGTGCTGTCTGATCAAGTGCGGGTGAGGGCCTTTGCATGATGTGGCATGAGTCAGGGTGAGCAGACCTGGGATAGGGCTGGGCCCATGGACTCCCCAGGTTTTCTGGGCTCCATTGTGTGTTTCTGGGTGAAACTGTTTTCTTTACCTGCTTTGGGTTGCATTGTTTGAAAAAAATCAGGACGTACATCATGTGTATTTTGCAGAATTTTCATTTTCTTTGATTCCTAACAATATTTAGTCAGCCTTACCCTTAGCTAGGCTGAAGAATTTTAAACATGGTCGTTAAAGAATTTGCAGCCTCATTGGGATGCTTCCAGGCGTCAGTGTTGCACATAATGAGCTGATCTGTGAGGCTGTAAGTTTTCATGTTCCTCCTTGACAGAGCTTGGCCCTCAGTTTTGAAGGGAACGGGACTCTGTCTCAGGGTGGTCTGTGTTACATTATTTCATTGACCTACTCAAAGGGTGGGTTTCTATTACATTTGGAAACAAATTAGCTTTTAAAAATATTTTTATTGATTTCAGAGAGGAAGTGGGAGAGAGATAGAAACATCAGTGATGAGAGAGAATTATTGATCGGCTGCCTCCTGCATGCCCCCCATTGGGGATCAAGCCTGCTGACTGGGAATCGAACCATGATCTCCTGGTTCATAGGTCGACTCTCAACCCTGGAGCCAAGCCGGCCTGGCGAAACAAATGAGCTTTTAAGAACAAAGAGGATGGCAGGACAGCATTCCAAATATCTAGGTGGGGACAGCAGTAGGTGCTTATAAAATGTTTGATGTCAAACTTGAGCTGGCATCCTGTGATAACTGCCTTGCTTTTAAACGGCCCTTAAGGAACAGGAACAACATACTTTGGTCCTGAGCAAATAAAATAAACAAAGCCTCTGATGTTATACTGAATTTGTTGGATTTTAAGGCCAATTAAATAAAGTCTGCGTCTGAGTAAAATTTGTGCTGTGCGCAGATAAAGAGAAACCTTGTAAGCATTTTGATTTTTGCTTCCAAAATAGCAAATTTCTGGAATGTGATTACCTGTTTTAATTCCTAGCTGTTTTCTTGAAAAGCCACCCTTAATCTTTGGCTTTCTAGTTGGACTGTTTCTGTCAGAACTCCAATCCAGGTAATTGATTTGCACATTGCATGGCTGCTGTAATACCAGGAGGTTTAGGGAACTGGTTCGTTTGTGTTGTATTCCTTGGAAGATTTGGGGGGCCATCATCAACTATTAAAATCATAACCTGTTGTTTGCCGCTCTGGAGAATTGGAATTGCTTCCTGAACATCCGTAGGACACACAGTAGCCGGAATCTGACGGGAAAGACGCCCCAGCGTCTGCAGGACCCTGAGGTGGCAGAGCCGCCACGTGGAATTCCCAGAGCTTACTCCCTCCACTCGTTCTGCCACCCCTTCCTTCAGCTCACATTGTTTGTGGGCCTGCAGGGGCCACACCATGGTAAAGGTGCTGGGAATTAAAAAAGGAGTCTTGCCCGATCAGCGTGGCTCAGTGGCTGAGCATTGACCTAGGAACCAGGAGGTCACGGTTCCATTCCCGGTCAGGGCACGTGCCCGGGCTGCAGGCTTGATCCCCAGTGTGGGGAGTGCAGGAGGCAGCTGATCCATGATTCTCTCTCATCTTTGATGTTTCTCTCTCTCCCTCCCTCTCCCTTCCTCTGAAATAAATAAAGACACATTAAGAAAAAAAAAGTCTCGCTCTGAAGGGACCACAGTCTGGTCCAGGAAACAGTGAACAGGTGCAGTGGTTCTAGCTGTAAGCTTAGAGCATGCCAAGGGGACAAAGAGGAAGTCTACAAGGCACTGCTCCTTGTAGAGTAAACTCGTTGAGTTCTCTGTGTTAAAGAAAAGTTATACTGACACGGGTTACAATGGTGGGAAGACTTTATTCGAGACTGTTGCCATGGAGGAGAGAGACGGGGCTCAACTCTGAATGCAAGAAGTGAGGGTTTATAGGCAAGAAGCAGGCGAGGGGGTCCGGTCCGTGGATGGAAAATCACTTAAGAGGAGATGGCCAGGGGAGGGACATTCTGCTAAATGACCGAACAGGATCTGGGGTGTAAATATGAAAGGTTGGGGATGAAGCACTTGATCAGATACTGAGTATGATTAGATTCCAGGGGCCTGGGCTGCTTCCTAAACTGACTGACCGAGATTCTGGCTAAAACGGGCTGAGCAGGCTAAAGCCATGGAGAGAGCCTTTGCCTGTAAGTTTCAGGTTAGATACAACTGTGACCTGCATTTGGCAGATAAAGAACTCAAGCTTAGAAGTAAATAGTCTGAGCCGCTCACAGAAGGCTCTCCACAGCTAGTGAATGCCGGAGCTGGGTGCTGCTGGCTTTCCATCGGGTGGCCCGCGCCCTTGGTCACCCCCAGACTGCGCCCAGCCTGCAGCGACTCAGCGGACCTCCGCGAGCCCCAGTGAATCAGCGTGCCTCTGTCTCAGGGTGACCCGAGGCCTTGCCGTCGGTGCTGCCCCGCAGCCCGTGCTTCCGCCGGAACAACATGCTCAGGTTGCAAAGCAGAGTGACATTTACATGTTAGCAGTGTGACATTTACATGTTACATGACATTTACATGTTAGCGATTAGAACTTCAAGTAGTTGGGGTGCCTGTTCAGCAATAAACGGTGCCGGCTGGCTTTCCGTCGGATGGCCTGAGGATTTACACCCCAAGTCCTGTTAGGCCATTTAGCAGAATGCCCCTACGCTGGCCGCCGCCTCTGAGTGATTGCCCATCGGATGGCCTGATATGGCTGAGTTATCCAGTAAGCTGTACAAATTGGTGGTAAGTGAAATATGACCATTTTTGTGTGATTTTACCCAGTTGTCCAAGAAACATGAAAATTAAACAGCCCGTGGTGGCTGCCTCAGCGGTGTGCATGGAGGAAGGCCTCAGTAGCTCACACGACATGTGGCTCTGCCGCTGGGCGCCGGTCCCTGTCCAGCATTTCCTCCGTGTCCTCGTCCCTTTACGTTCCTGCCATTCAGAGTTCCTGACTAGTCAGTCCTTGGATGCGTTTGGACTGTTACCTGGTGCTTTGGCCCTGCCCGTCATGCTGTTCTTTAGTCTAGAACGCTGTTCCCCAAGTACTTCTTCTACCAGCTCCTGTTCCAGCCGCTCTCACGGCGCCTTGCCAGGCCTGTCCTCCCTCCGGTTGGTAGCTTCCCTCTGGGCTGTCACAGTCCTGGGAAGACCACAGGGTTCTCTCATTGGATACAATGTATATGGAAGGAGCAACTCTCATTGGATACAATGTATATGGAAGGAGCAACTCTCATTGGATACAACGTATATGGAAGGAGCAACTCTCATTGGATACAATGTATATGGAAGGAGCAACTCTCATCGGATACAATGTACATGAAAGGAGCAACTCTCATCGGATACAATGTATATGGAAGGAGCAACTCTCATCGGATACAATGTATATGAAAGGAGCAACTCTCATCGGATACAATGTATATGGAAGGAGCAACTCTCATTGGATGCAATGTATATGAAAGTAGCAACTGTGAATTGCTGTACACCTTGTAAATGTTGATGATAATATTTACAACACTTTATATGCAAGTTTTAATGTTTTGGTCTATTTTCTTTCAGTGAACTTTTTTTTAAATCCTCACCTGAGGTTATATTTTTATTGATTTTTAGAGAGAGAGGAAGGGAGAGAAAGAAACAAACATTGATGTAAGAGATAAACATCCATCAGTTGCCTCAGCTGAGGATTGAATCCTAAACCTAGGTATGTGCCATGACCGGGAACTGAACTGCAACCTTGTGGTGTGTGGGACGATGCTCCAACCAACTGTGCCACCTGCCAGGGTTGTATTTTTTAAAAACAAAAACTTGGTGGGCATAATACCTTATATAAAGTTCTATACTTAAAAAATATATATATATTTTTTATTGATTTCAGAGAGGAAGGGAGAGGGGGAGAGAGAGAGAGAAACATCAATGATGAGAGGGAATCATTGATTGGCTGTCTCCTGCATGCCTCACACTGGGAATTGAGCCCACAACTCGGGCACGCGGGCATGTGCCCTGACGGGGAATGGAACTGTGACCTCCTGGATCATAGGCCAATGCTCAACCACTGAGCCACGCCGCCGGCCAGGCATCCTCCTCCTCTGGGCGCCTGTGTTGCCGCAAGCGCATGCTCTCCGGAGGGAGGGGTTGCGGCAGTTACACTCCCACCAGCAGTGCGAGGGGCCCTCTGCTATCCGGTGAGAGTGGAAATCGGCAATAATAAACTTCCTTACTTTGGGGCCTCACTTTATTCCTTTGTGGTGAGCTTTCCAAGTTGGGTTGACCTTAAGTAAATTGGTTCAAATTCCCAAGTAAAATTTCCCTTTTCTCAAAAACTTTACAAGATTCATTTCAAAAGTTGAGCTATAAAGGAAATAAGGAAAGCTTTGTCAGAGAGGGAATAAAAGGTTCGTTTTATAATGTCCACATCTACATGAATATTAATCAGTGAAAATATTAAATGATTAACTTTACTTCCCTTCAGTAACAATAGTTATCTTTGCAAAAATCTTTTGTATGCTTTTTGGAATTGTAACACTTAATAGCTCTACTGGATTTCACATATTTAAATTAAATGCAGTCACCTTTAAGTGTGCAAACGTGCCTAAATCAGAATTCTCCGTAAATGAATCATAATCCACATTTTGAGTATAAAAACTGGCTTCTACAAAATTTTTATATTATGAGAAGTTAAAATCTTTTTAAAGAAGATACAAAATTGAGAAAATCTGGATTTCCTTCCTTTTCAACTTTATTCCAGATCACAGTATATTCATGATTTTTAATAGAAACTTCGAAGTTTCCACTCTGTATTTTAATGGTCCATCTGGGGAATACTTAAAAAACAAACAAACAAACAAACAAAAACTTGAGTGAAATCCTCAGTAAATGACGACCAAGATTCTGTTCAGCTTTTCTCTTTTTTCTTGGGCTTAAATATATATTGGTGTATCTCAGTCAAGTGACTTGAACCTGAAGCTCTGAATGGGCCTCCCCAGGCGCTCTGGTTCTCTGTTGGCTGCAGGCTGCTTTGTGGTTAGTGATGCTAATGCTGTCGAACGGGTTTCTTAGCCCAAAACTTCCTCGCGGTGACAGATGCCGCCCTGCGTGGAAGTCCCTGCGTCACCTCACAGGGCGCAGCTGGTTTTGTTAATGACTGCGTTGTCGTTTTCGCTCATTCATGACACTGACCTTCACTGATTCTGCAGGAAGGCTCTCTGCAGACTTTCCCGCTCTTCACAGTTAAGAAATAATCCTCAGCCGCATCCCATCAATGTGGGTCAGATGATCAGTATGTAGTGGTGTAGATTTCCTTTATCTCCTGATCAAGCAATCACCTGCCAGTCCTTAGCAGAGAATCTAAGAGGTTGAAACGAACCTCCCTTGAATTCCACTCGCTGGCAGCGGGAGGCGGTTGTGGGGTCAGGCGGTGTAGCTGCTGTGCCGCCTGGTGTGGCCCAGAGCTGGGAGGAGGTCAGGGATGGGAAACGATGCTGGGGTCTTGGTGTGTGTGTTACTAGGGCTCACCGGCAGCAGATGTATTTTGGTGAATATGTTCACATGTAGAGCATGTCACAAGTACTAGCACATGGTGGTTTTTCATGGAGCATGCGTGTGTCTCACTTCTTGTTGACCGTGATCTGTAAACTCAGGGGATGTCTCCGGTTGCAACCGTGGCACTAGTTGCTGAAGTGGGTGCCACTCTGCAGGCGACTCGCTGTCCTGCTCTCGGCAGGTTGCAGTTCTGCTCTGCACAGTGGGTGCTTTCGGAGGAGCTTCTTGCCTTCTTTTCTGAAGCTGAAGGCGTTCTCTAAACTTCTCCCTGCCCAGCCTGGACCCCTGTTCCCGGGGGTGAGCTGGGAAACCCAGCTTTGGGTGCTGGCTCTGTTGGAGGGGTACAAGTTAGTTACCCAGCGAAAAAGGTGGCAGTAGACACTAGAACACTGTAAGAGGATTCTCGTGCTGCAGTATGGACGTTCATTTTCAATGTTTGCCTTTAAGTGTGCATGTGCCTTGTCATTGTTGAAAAATCAGTTATTTGAAAGAAATCCTTCAGATCATCTCTTCTTGTGTGTGTGACCATATAAAACCACATCACACAGATGGCATTTGTCTCCCATACCGAGCTCATTACACATTTCATGTGATAAAATAAGTGTTTTCAATTATTCGTGAAATTTTGAGTTTTTGATCACTTAAAAATTTATATTTGAGAAGGCATTGAAAGTTTGTGAGTTGAAATAGGTTAAAGTTATACAGTTTGATTATTCATTTGGCTGATAATCTTAAAGTTCCCTAAGTTTTATATTTAAAATAAAATTTTGATCTGAACTGACCTTTTCCCTCTCATTGTTTCTTAAAATTATCGTTTGGTATTTGGTTCGGGGTGATCTGCTTTCTCCATTATTTACTTTTCAGCTTTTAGTACCTTGAGATAATGTTTTATTCTTAATGACCCTCTTGAAATGGACCCTTCTGGAAGAAATAAAGGCTCGTTTACTGTATTGGAGCCTGGCGGACGGCTCTCCGCCTGTGCTGTGGGCATCGGAGCTGCTTTGTTACATCGCTGGACAGACCCTCTCGGTGACTTGCTCCTCAGGGTTCCCTGCAGTTGCTCCTCTCAGTTGGTGTCCAGGTGGGAATAAGCTTCCAGGGCCGCTGATTTGCACTGAGCTCTTACCTCAGGGATCTCCTTTGTTTCTGTGCCCGATTTTGCAACATTGTAGCAACATTGTAGCAACATTGTAGCAACAACATTATAACTACGTTTTGGTTTCACTGCTCCCTGATGAATTCTCCCTCCTATCCACTAGTCCAGTGGTCGGCAAATTCATTAGTCAACAGAGCCGCAGTTTGCTGACCACTGCACTAGTCCAGTAAGGGTCGTTGAGAAGAACGAGGTGAGCTCTGCCTGTGAGCTGGGTGGGTAGAGATCCTGGTGTTTCTCTTGGTGGGAAGGAAGCAGCAGTTAATGGACCGGTCAGGCAGAAATGCCAGCGAGTGTTGCCAAGTGATGTGCTGACAGCTGGCCTGACCTGTCCCCTTCTCAGCTCTGTCTCCTGCCTCCTCCCTCCAACGACAGAACTCTGGGAGGAATGCGTTTCCTTTCAGAGGGCGGTTTGCATGCTCACGGCAGTGTTCCAGCGTCTCTTTGGACTAGTCCTAAGGTTCTCCTTTAATGGGGGGCGGGGCTGTCCCTCACGCAGTTTAAAACCTCCCTGTGAACAGGCTGTCCATCCCTTGCAGGTCATCTTGCTCCACTTCCCACAGCAGCACATGGAGAAGCCACATGGGGGCCCAGGGCTTCAGACACAGCCGGGCATTGATCAGCTTGGCTGTATGTTTGGGTTTGTCAGCTCCTTTGTGCGTTTATTGCTTGGCTCTCAGTACCTTTTCTCTGGGTTTCAAAAGAGCTTTGTGCACCTCCTGCCCTTGTGCGTAACCTCACGCAGCGGAGTGGGTGTAAAGCAGGCGCAGGCTCTTCTCGTCGCTTCTATTCCTTCCAGACTTTTTCTTAAATAAGAAGAGATTTCCTTCCATTTTTCTTCCAGATTTTCGAATTTTGAATTTCTAGAGATGTAAAGTCCTCCAAGAGGAAAAGACATTGGGCAGTAGTGGTTTTTGTGTGTGATTCCTTTTAGTTTTTAGCCTAGATCAGGGGTAAATATGCTAGACTCGTACCTAAATCCAGGCTCTCACAGCTCTGAAGTATCCGCTAGTATCATGATATGACTAGAGTTTGCTTTTAAAAAAGTTTAAATATGTCTTTATTGATTTTAGAGAGAGAGGAAGGGAGAAGGATAGAGAACAGAAACTTCAATGAGAGAGAGACATCGACCGGCTGCCTCCTGCACGACCCTCACCCGGGGATTGAGCTGCAACCTGGGCATGTGCCCCTCACCGGGAATCACGCCAGGACCTCGTGGTTCAGGGGTCTGTGCTCAGCCTCTGAGCGACACCAGGGGCTAGCACGTGTGTGTGTTTTCAATATATTTTACTGATTTTTCACAGAGCGGAAGGGAGAGGGATAGAGAGTTAGAAACATCGATGAGAGAGAAACATCGATCAGCTGCCTCCTGCACACCCCCCACTGGGGATGTGCCCGCAACCAAGGTACATGCCCTTGACCGGAATTGAACCCGGGACCCTTCATTCCGCAGGCCGACGCTCTATCCACTGAGCCAAACCGGTTAGGGCTAGCATGTGCTTTATTTTAATGTTTTTGAGGATATTTTTATTCCCTTTTGGGTATTTCAAATATGTGTATGTTTTCATTTTCATATTTCTGTTCCTTTTCCCCCCCCTCAATTTTATTGATGCCAAATTTCTAGATATTTAAAGTTTCTAGTCTGTACCTCCTACCCTGTAGGTCCTTTAGTCTAAAACTAAACCTATTGAACAACTTTAAAATAAAAATTTTAAACATTTCTTTATAAGAAATGAATTCAAAGTTAATTACCTTAGTGCCATGAAAAGCTATTTCAAATAAATAAATTAGCCTGAAGGGACTAATTGTGGGGAAGGGACACCATGACTGGGCGTCGGTGAAATACCTTCTCTATGGAGAGTGCATTGTCAGGGTCGGCCAAGTGCTCTGAGCGCCCTGGTGGGCCACGGGTGCTGGCCCCCCGCTGGGCCCCTCCTCTGGCAGCCTTTGCTGGGTCTGATTTATGGAGGACTTCAGGGTTTTGTGAGAGAATGGATGTCAGTAATTCTGTGAAAAGCAGTTAATGTGTGTTCAGAATCTCTCTTGGGCTTTAGGTCATTAATCTAAACTCACCCTGTTTTGGTAGATTAGAAACCTGCTAATTATTTGTATTGAATAATTGTGAAGATTCCTTTGTTCTGTGAGTGGTTATGTATTTGAATTCCCTCATTTCATCTCGCAGAGTTGTTTTATAGGTACACATTTTTAGAGGTCTTCTCTAAATAGGTCCAAATTTGGGATTTTAGTATAAATGCTGAAATTAAAGATCAACATTCCTTTAGGTTTCTATAATTAGCTTTCCTTTCTGAAGCTGAAATGAAGGAAGATTAAAGACTTCTCAAACCTATTCTAGCTTTTGGCTTAAAGATCCTAACATTTATCCTTTATCTCCTGTTTTAAAAAGGACTACTCTTTACCTGTCTCTTGATTACTCAATATTTAGTCTGTCTGTTTTTCTGTTTTTTATATGTAATTATAGGAGTGTTTGCCTCACTCTAAAAATTAATGTTTATAAAAGGTTTTTTAAAATTTAATATTTTTATTGATTTCAGAGAGGAAGGGAGAGGGAGAGATAGAAACATCAATGATGAGAGGGAAACATTGATTGGCTGCCTCCTGCACGCCCCCTACAGGGGATCGAGCCCGAAACCTGGGCATGTGCCCTTGGCTGGAATCAAACCCAGGACCCTTCAGACCACAGGCCGACACTATCCACTGAGCCTAGCTGGCTAGGGCTATAAAAGGTTTTACGAATGGATTATAACGTAAAGTGTGCAAAAGGGGGAAACAATTGTATATTTATAGGGAAAAGGCCAAGTGGGGATATAAATCCCAAGCTGGTGGGTGGGTGCCTTGTCTGCCTGTAAGAACTCTAAAATAGCCCCTCCCCCCCATTGTATCAGCCCATCCTGCTGACCCTCCCACCCTCCTGCTGGGGCAGCTCCTGCCTGCCTACTTCTCCCAGGCAGTAGGGCCTGGGCCCCCGAGGACGCCCTTCTCTGCTCTGCTCTAGGCAGGCTCTTGTGTTCTGATTGCTCTCACTGCAGTTGACCCACCCTATCCTGTTGCAGTCCTAGCTCATGGCTGGAATTCCTGCCTTCACTCGCTTTAGTTTTATTTTGTATTTTGGTTTTTGTTTAAGAGATAGTGGAGGAGAGGGAGAAGGGGGAGAGAAACATTGATGCAAGAGAGACACATCGATTAGTTGCCTCTGGCATGTTCCCAGACTGGGGCTGGGATCGAGCCTGCAACTGAGGTACGTGCCCTTGACTGGGAACCGGCGCTCTAACCACTGAGAACCACTGGCCGTGTGTGTGTGTGTGTGTGTGTGTGTGTGTGTGTGTGTGTGTGTGTGTGTGTGTGTGTGTGTGTGTGGTGCGACTTCCAACTTCCGTTCAGTAAATGCTTGTTTACACTTAAGGAAGCTTTGCTTTTTGCATAAGAAGTAAAAGCTCTTTGGAGTTAATGGCAAATGTTCAAACTTATCCCCCATTCAGTTTCCTCTGTGGGCTGCTCCGGCGCACAAACCTGGTTTCCCTTTTTCTCCTTTTTGCTTTCCAGGCTTTGATGGCTTGGAACAGTGTCTCTCCCCCCGCACCCCCCCCCCCCCCAGCTCCACCCGGCGGGTTAGCAGGCTGGCTGCTGCCTGCGGTCCATGCATTTCTCAGTCCCCAAAGGCTGGCTCCCCGTCTGCCAATTAATGATGTGTCCGCTGCGGCCTTAGCCTCCACTCTGTGGATGGGATGGGATGTTATTTAGCTCACAGGGTTGCTAACAGAACTGAATCGACTAATACAGCCCAAATGTGTTAGCAAGCATTTAATAAAGTTTTGGTTTATCGTTTGTTGCTTCCATGTTTACATTGCTTGCTACTAATGGCTCTTTCTGTGTACACACACAAACACAGACACACACGCACGCACACACACGGATGATTTGATGTGTGTTTCTATCCCCTATTTAATTGTAAGCTCCCCCCCAGCTTTATCAGGCATAGTGGACAACGGAAAGCTGCATGTATTGAGGGTGGACAGCACTGATTTCACGTGAATGCCGCGAGGCGGCGAGTGGGGGGCAGCCCCCAGGTTGTAAGAGGAGCTGAGGGAGTAGCTCGCTACTCCATGGGAAGGGCGCACATGCTGTTGCTCCGTGTTCTATGGAAGGCGTGTTGCTCTCCGGCTGGAAAACAACCATTCCCCTCTTCTGCGCATTAAAGACCGTGTTGTGCCAATTGGTGCACTAGTCACCGCTTATACAACGGAAAAAACCGATGCCCCGGAGTAAGACAAGGGCTTAAGAATCAGATCTTAGGAGACTCTCAATGCTTTGCTGAGATGGCAGTCACTGCACACGCCTGTGTCTGATGTGCCGGATGAATACAGCGAGTGGTGTCCGCGGGCGGGAGAACTCCTCCTGGGGAAGGACGAGGCCCGGAGGGCGGGCTCTGAGCGCAGGAGGCCTGTTTCCAGTGAGCGCTGGATGGAGTTGGGCATCTGATCCCAGATGAGAAGAAGAGGGACTGTTAAATATACTGACGCTTAGACTTTTCCCAGCTATCTCAGCTTTCGAGCATTTCATGTTGGAGGAACTTTCTGTTTGAAGAACTTTCCTACTAATCCTCGCTTTCTGAGAGTTTTTATTGTTATTGGGCGTAGTTTTTATCAAAAGCTTTTTCCCATATTTGTCGAACCAGTCGGGTTTTCTGCTGTGTTCTGGAAATATGGTAAATTACGTTAATTGGTTTCCAAACGCCAGTCTTGCACTTCTGGGTTAATCTCATCAATGTCCTCTGGTGTTGCTGAGATTCCATGTTCTTCCCCTCTCCGGGTTCTGTGGAGGAGCTGCACTTGTATATTTGTGTTCTTGGGGTCTTTCTCGCCTGTGCTCTTGTGGGGAATGTCTGCCACCACCTCCCTTCGCCCGCCCTGCAGCCACCAGCTCCCTGCGCTGTTCCCTCCCCCCCCTCCCCGACGCGTCTTTCTCGCTGGCAGAGCGGAGCAGCTCCAGGGACCCCTGGGCACTGCCCCGTGGCGGGCTCCGTGAGAAGACCTCCACACGTGCCGCCCACGCTCAGCTCCTGCGCATGTGTTCAGCGCCTCCTGTGAATATGCAGGAGCACAGGGCCCACATACGTGAGCGGGACCTCAGTCAGTCAGCCAACAAAGGGACCACGTGATGCCAGAGACAGCAGGAAGCTAAAGAGCAAACGGGGGAGAAACCCGGAAAGGGGAAGACATCGTGCCCGTCAGAGGGGAAAAGGTGGGGCATTCCAGTCGTGGGAATAGAGTGGAGAACGAGGAAGAGCTGTGGGGAGTGGAAGCCGTCGCCCAGGACAGGAGTCCCAGGGACAGGTGGGAGGGGGACTGAGGAGGAGTCACTGTGCGGGTGCCAGGACGGATGCCCAGCGGCGTGGACTTTCCAGTTGAGGAGGAGGACTGCTTGGTCCACGTGGCAGTGCGTGAACAGGGGGTGGGGGTGGGGGTGCCTGGGGTGCTCCTGTTGCAGACATTAGTGTGATGAGCGTTGTTCACGGGCCTGATTGCAGACTGGTTCCCATGGGTGGAGCACAGGCGTGGAGTTTGCTGCCCCTGCTCGCATCCAGCCCGGCACCCCGTGTGTGGCACTGCCTAATCCCTGCGCCTCTGTTCTCATTTCTCTGTCTGTGACATGGGGTGGTCATCACAGTACCCAGCTCTCGGAGCCGTGGTGGCAATGGAAAGCGCTGAGCCTGATAACTCACCTGGCACAGTGGGCAGCACATTCTCAGTGCTCATTAAAAGGAGTTGCTGTTAGGACCACCAAACAGATGGACTAGGGCAGTGGTCGGCAAACTCATTAGTCAACAGAGCCAAACATCAACAGTACAACGATTGAAATTTCTTTTGAGAGCCAAATTTTTTAAACTTAAACTTCTTCTAACGCCACTTCTTCAAAATAGACTCGCCCAGGCCGTGGTATTTTGTGGAAGAGCCACACTCAAGGGGCCAAAGAGCCGCATGTGGCTCGCGAGCCGCAGTTTGCCGACCAGCTAGTGTATGCAGATGGTGAAGAAAAAGATACACTTAAAGTAACCGATGGCCGTCCTGGGCTCATGGCAGGGCTCACCAGACTGAAAGCCTCCTGTTGCTACGGTCTTTCTCCAACATTCCCAGTTCCCTTGGACGTTAAGAAACTGCAGAGAATGAATGAATGAGTGAGTGAGTGAATGAATGAATGAGCCCCTTAGTTGTAGCTTTCACTTACGGTGCTGAACCCTTGCTCCGGTATCAGTCTTCTGATCATTAAAGGAACAGCATGTTCGTGTGTTTATAAGCATGTAAGAGTGAAGCCTTCGTAAACTTAAATGTTTCCTTTCCATTACAGGCGTCGATTAGCCAGGTAGAAGGAGCAGAACCATGGCTCAGTTTGCAGCGCCTTTTGGTGGTAAGTTTTCAGAGCTCTTGGTTTTTAAGTGTATTTTGGAACCGTATATTAATCACTTAGTATTGTGGCACATTTCAGCTGTACGCGTAAGTAGAGGGAACAGTATAATTAACCCATCTTCTCTGTGCTCATCTCAGAGTTTCATTGGCAGCAACCATGGCCAATATTGTTTCATCCGGATTCTTTGGAAGCAACTCTCAGGCATCATATAATTTCATTCACATGTATTTTAGTACCTGCTTCTAAAAGATAACACTTTTAAAGATGCCGTTACAATCCCATTCGCATCCTGCACAGTGGACAGTAATTCCTGAAGGGCAGTGCTGGGGTCCCCTGAGCTGCGGCTGCTGGTCAGGGTTTGTTCAGATCGGGATCCAAACAAGGCGCGTGCGCGGCAGTTAGTCCTGCGTCTCCCGCCCGAGTCTCCGGCCGGTGAGCACCCCTCCGTCCCGGGTCTCCTTTGCAGTTTGTTTGTTGAGGTGACAAAAAGCACTGAGTCTGTGCTTTTTCTGAAGCCTGGGTTTGAAGTGTGACATTTTATTTGTTTCACTGTCTGCTGAAAACATCCTATCCATCTGCAGAAATGTGCTTTTGGGTAAACTTTCCTAACATGATTGGGAACCTGTGAAATACTTGTTTCTGCTCGCTGGCTAAGTGTTCTTTCTGAAGAGGGGTGCCACGTGGAGGGGCCGCCTGCTGTCCAGCGCGTCATCACGGAGAGAGGCACGCTGGGTCCCACCTGCCAAGTCCCTGTGGGAGTCCAGTCCGGAAGGAAGTCGGCAAAGTTTTTGAAACCATTAGTGTTATTTCATCTTGTGTTTTGATTTTGTCCACCTTCTTAGTTACTTTTTATTTGTTGTTGTGTTTTTGGCTTGCTTTGTTTATAGTTAGGGATGAATTCTGACGGGGCAATGAACAGCTCTTCCGGAACATACAGGACTGTCAGGCCTGGGAGGGTGGGACCGGGTCGGAACCTCCCCCGCTTCACCCCCGATGCCTAGCCCAGTGCTTGGCACCTAACTCTGTTCAGTCGTCTGCCCCTGCTAGCGCAGGCGCCAGGGCTGGCGGTGTCCAGACATGTGGCTTTGTGCTGGGCCTCATCACATGTTGCCTGAGACATGCACACACCGTCTGTTCCCCTGCTGGGGAGTGTCTGACATTTGAGAACCTTCTGCCTGTGGCATCTAACATGGTTTGGGTGAATGTGAGGAGACCAGGACTGAAGGGAGAAAGGTCTCAGAAGCGAGGGGACTTCTGCTCATTCTCAGCTGAAACTGAAGGAGAACCTAAATCCCATTCTCTTTGGTTTGCAATTAAAAAAACACAACAAACCACAGCCTCAGAGAGATATAATTTACAAGCCATAAAATTCATGGTCTTAACCGTGCAACCTCAGTGTTTTTTGTGAATTTATAGCGTCATTCAACCATCACGCGAGTCCAACACCTGAGTGTTTTCCTCGCCCCCAGGAGGTTCATGCCCTCCCTCGGACCCTAACTGAGCTTAGCGTCTTCCATCCCCTTCGCTTGTGGCGTTTAAGACCGTCTGTTGCTTAAGTGCGTGTAAATGAGTGACGAGCGACTCACTGCATCTTCCTGCGGGCCTGCTCACGATGGGTTCTAGGACAGTTTTTATAACAGAATTCGTGCCAGTTTCCTTTTTGGGTGGGAAGGGCTGTTTACTCTTGATTTTCTAACTGTGTGTGCATTACGTCCAGGACAAACAGGTGCTCATTTATCAAAGCATTGATAACACATTGATGTACTCCTCATGCGACAGGGACCGTTTATGTGAGTGTCTGGCTTGTTCTCGATCGTTTAATAATCCGCTTGTCTTTCCTTCGGATTGCAGGCAGCCTGGATGTCTGGGCCATAACTGTGGAGGAGAGAGCGAAGCATGATCAGCAGTTCCACAGCTTAAAGCCAATCTCTGGATTTATCACTGGTAATGGGCCTTAGCAGTTTCACATCTTCACTTCTCAGCAGTGCATATGTTTTGAGAACCTGTTAGCAAGCTCAGGTGGGCTTACGTGTGACTGAGGGGCTAGTTACCCATCTGCCTTCTCCTTGACCTGCACGGTGACAAGGGCTTTTCCAAGAATGCATTCAAGCCTGTTTGCAGTCTTAAGGAATCCTCTGTGTCCTGTGTCCCTAGAGTTCCCTCTGAACTTTGCCTTTCCTGTTATCTTTCCTGTTTGTTCCTCTTCAGGCATTGCTTTCAGGAAAACGAGACCTAGATTCCCTGGGCACTTGTTTTTGTGTGTGTTTTGTCTCATAGTTCTCTTTAACTTATTAAATCTTAACCACTGATGTGATTGTTAAAAACCGTGGTTACTGCCCTAGCTGGTGTGGCTCAGTGGATAGAGCGTCGGCCTGTGGACTGAAGGTTCCCAGGTTCGATTCTGGTCAGGAGCACAGGCCCAGGTTGTGGGCTCAATCCCCAGTGTGGGGCATGCAGGAGGCAGCCGATCCATGATTCTCTCTCACTGATGTTTCTATCTCCCTCTCCCTCTCCCTTCCTCTCTGAAATCAATAAAAATATTTAAAACAAACAAACAAAAACCGTTGTTACTTACTCCCCGTAAGTGCAGGAATTGTCGGTGTCGGGAGGGACAGGACCGTTTCTAAGAGGTAGAGGTGAGCGCCCCGCTTTCTGGAGGTCCCTGCAGATGTCCTTGTCACGTGTGTGGCTGCACCATCCTGGTTAACAGCAGCTGAGTTCATGTGGACAGTGTCCGCCCGCCAACGGCCGCCCGTGGCGACGCTGGGTTTAAGGCGCTGAGCTCCACAGTCGGTGCTGACGGCCGGTGTTCCCGTCCTGTGGACCTGCTGTCTGGCTTCTGTCACACATTCAGGGCCGTGGTTGCAGGGTTCCCAGCCTCCTCCTTAGTTCTGCAATTTCACTGTAAGAAAATGTCTACTGTTGTTTCGCTGTTGTTCTGTTCTAAAACTTTCCCCCTTACTTTACAGGTGATCAAGCAAGGAACTTCTTTTTCCAATCCGGGTTACCTCAGCCTGTTTTGGCACAGATATGGTAAGTGGGAACTTCACATACGAAGATAAAATATTCCAGGGATAGAATTTCTGACGCTGCGGGAGGGGACCGTCCATGTCTTGGCCGGAACACTCGCTGCTTCTCACCGGAGAGACACTTCGGAAAGGAGGTTTGTCACGTGGAACTAAACAAAAGGGGTGATATTTGCCAGATAATGCTGTCAAAAGGGTGGAATTTCCAGTTGAGAAATCTACATTTTGATATTTTCTCACTAGTTTGTTTTAACTTCACCCTTCCTCATCTGACTGTCCCACATTTCTTGCTTTATTATGGAGGGTTCTGTATCTTCCATTGAATAAAAGGCAACACACACACACACACACACACACACACACACACACACACACACACACACACACACGAGGGTTAGTAGGGGAATAGTGTTCCGAAATAGCAAAGCTTTCCTGGGGTGTGGGGCACATTTGTGTATGAATATATTCATGTTGAGACCAAATGGTGCCACGTTCCTGTGCTTTTTGGCGTCTGCTTTATTTTCCTTCTCGGGGCTGTGAGCATATTGGCTGCCAGACCTTCTCTTCCCACCAGTGAGCCTCCTGGCTCTGACCTCTGATCTACTTTGAGCTTGGGAAATCAAATAATCAGGAATTTCTTTAAAATTTTTTGGAATTGCTTTTAAAATTAAGCAGAAGGCAGAGAGAGAGAGAGAGAGAGAGAGAGAGAGAGCGCATGAGCGAGCACCGACCTGTCAGTGAGTGCCTGAGTTTGAATGGAGGAGACGTGTGTGTGTGTGTGAGAGAGAGAGAGAGAGAGAGAGAGAGAGAGAGAGAGAGAGAGAGAGGGGCAGGCCGGGGGAGGGGGGGGGGAGGGCACCGACCTGTCAGTGAGTGCCTGAGTTTGAATGGAGGAGACGTGTGTGTGTGTGTGTGTGTGTGTGTGTGAGAGAGAGAGAGAGAGAGAGAGAGAGAGAGAGAGAGAGGGGGCAGGCCGGGGGACGGGGGGAGGGCACCGGCCTGGTAGTGAGTGCCTGAGTCCCTTTGCTCTGTGCTGACGTATGTTTGTGTTTCACACCATCAGTCAAGATCACACACTAGAACCTTCCTTTCCCCAGCCTAACTCCCTTCATTGAATTCCGCTTTTATGCCTATTCCCTGTTTAAGAGGTTCCCTCAGGAAGCAGACTTATGATGCTCACTTCCCATGTACTCATTCAGTGTGGGAAGATATTCATCAGGTGTCGACTCTGGGTCGGCGAGCATTGTAGGTGCTGGGGATGTAGCGGTGAACAAAGCAGACAAAGTCCATGCTTTCATGGAAATCACAGCCTATAGCTTATCGCAGTATAAAAATTGTCACACGTGATAACTATTACTCAGTAAATTTCATCTTTTTAGATTAAGTTGTTTTCCAAACTGTTTCAGGATTAGTGTATCAAAGTCATTTTCCCAACTTATTTTATGGTGAAAATTTTTATTAACAATACAGATGATGAATTGCTAGTAAAAAATGTTTTTATCTTTAATTTTTTTGTGACAGTTTGTTAAATAAACTTGTGATGTCATTTTTTTTTAATCAACAATTTTTTTTACTTGAACTGATGCTAGGCTCTAGCCGGTTTGGCTCAGTGGATAGAGTGTCTGTTCGCAGACTGCAGGGTCCTGGTTCCATCCCGCTCAAGGGCATGTACCTCGGTTGCAGGCTCGATGCCCAGCCCTGGTTGGGCACATGTGGGATGTGTCTCTCTCATATCAATGGTTCTCTCTCTCTGTCACTCCCCCTCCCTCCCCTCTCTAAAAATCAGTGGGAAGATGTCCTCGGGTGGGGATTAACAAAGGAGAACTGCTGTCGGGGAATCACTCCGAACGTCTTTTCCAGGGAAGTCTCTGGCAGGGGCTGTGGCTCCCATGCCTGGTGTCAGACGGTGCTGGGCTGCAGGACGATGCGGACGATCGGCTCTCCGACCAGCCCTGTCCTCGCTCTGCGACCCTGAGTGGCACTTGACTTCTTCTTCAAACTTAGGGTTTTAAATTTATCAAGAAGAGCAGCTGACCTCATGAGTGGTGTTGCCTTTTTTCTCTCACGCTGATCTGTGTTCGCATGTGGTTTTGCTAGTAGGGCGCCAGGGAAGGCCCATGCCTCATGGCAGACAGAAAAATGGGTTTGCAGCTGAAGTTTCCGCCACTCCCTGTGTTAGTTGTCTGTGCAATGATAACTGTTTGGATTGAGAATGAGGAACCAGTTCTGGTCTATTCTCTGGGCCCTACTTGCTTTGCTTTGGACCTGGATTCCCATGTGTAAGTGACGTGGGCTGCCGGAGTATGTCAGAAACTTTCATGACTTTTGATCCACGTAGAACCTGTATTCCAGTGCCTAGTTTGTGACTTTTGAGCTGTGGCCTACTAGTACTTTAGGGCTACCCATCTAGCCAGCCGATTTCCAAGTAGGAACATGAGGAGACGAGTTCTCGGAGCACGGAGTCAGGTCGGTGCGGGCAGGGCCGACGCTGACATGCCTTCCTGGAAATGTCTTCCTCATGAGCTGGAAGGTCGCTGCAAACAGCCGGTGTCTTCTGGCACCTCAGTGCTCACAGCGGCTCCAGCCGCGGCCTGGAGTGGCGGGAAGAGGGGGAGGGCATGGGCAGGAGTCCGAAGGCGCAGGGAATGAGGGCGAAAGGGCTTTGGAGTCAGAGGCTGCAGGGGCCGCAGACGTGGGGGTAAGAGGCTTCTGAGGAGAGAAATGGGGGTGGGGAGCACCACCTAGAAGTGGGCCCTAAGGGGGAGGAGGAGCCAGAGCCGGAGATAGAAATCAGGACAGCCTTGTGACCTGGGGCCTGGGCACAGGCCAAACAGCCATGGGACATGTACTGCCTCCGGGTTCCTCGGAGCGGCCTTCAGCGCGCCAACAGCGCCAAAGCCGTGCACCAAGGCCAGTCATGCTGGGCTCGCGTTCCCGCTCCCCCTCCCTTGCTCCTGCATCTCCGTCGCGGTTCCTGGCATTGAGCATCGGTCCCGCGTGGGCGCCATGCTGCACTCCTCCCCTGCCTCCCCTTGTCATCCCGTCCATCTCCTCCCCCTGCTCATCCCGTCCATCTCCTCCCCTTCCTCCCCCTGCTCATCCCGGCCCTCAGCGCCACTGTGGTTCCACGTTCAGCCTTTGTTCCCAGTCTGGCCCCCTCTGCCTCCACTGCCGGTCACCATCTGTCACTTCACCTGGCCCGCTGCTTGAACGTCCCGACTGGAGTCCCTTGCGCTCTTGCCCCTTTAGATTCCAGTCTCCAGATGACATCCAAGCAGTCTTAAAATGGCAAACCCGCTTCACGCTCCAGCGAGGAAAGGCCCAGCATCACTGCCAAGGCCGCAGGCCCCATGCCATACCCGGCTCTGGCGTCTCCTCTCATCTTCACCTGCTTCTCATTTGGTGCATCCAGTTTCCCTGGCCTTTCCCTTCCCTGCATGGCCAGGCTTCCCCAGCCAGCATTGCAGCCCTCCGGATCCCACCCGCTGGTCCTGCCATCAGGGGTCAGGCTGGGCTCCCCTCCCAGAGGCCTGCGTCCTGACCACGGTCCCGGGGCTCCTGCTGACCCTGTGCCGGCCACGGTCCTCTCTCCCACCGCCTGGCTTCATCCCTCGTCCGGCTACGGTCCTGCCACTGCCTGGCTTCATCCCCTCATCCGGCCACTGTCCTCTCCCACCGCCTGGCTTCATCCCCTCATCCGGTCACGGTCCTCTCTCCCACCGCCTGGCTTCATCCCTCATCCGGCCACGGTCCTCTCTCCCACCGCCTGGCTTCATCCCCTCGTCCGGCCATGGTCCTCCCACTCCCTGGCTTCATCCCCTCGTGCCGCCACTGTCCTCCCACCGCCTGGCTTCATCCCCTCGTCTGGCCACGGTCCTCTCCCACCGCCTGGCTTCATCCCCTCATCCGGCCACGGTCCTCCCACCGCCTGGCTTCATCCCCTCATCCGGCCACGGTCCTCCCACCGCCTGGCTTCACTCCCTTGTGGCACTCCCATCCTGTGGGATAAGCTGGCTCACTTGCTTGTTTCTTGGCTGTACTAAAAGGCAACCTCTGTGAGGGCGGGAACCTTGTCTGTCTTTTTCACAGTTGGAACCCAATTCCTAGATAGTGCCTAGTCGTTGGAAAAAAATATCTATTGGGCCCTAGCCAGTTGCTCAGTGGATAGAGCGTCGGCCGGAGGACTGAGCGTATCAGTTTCGATTCAAATCAAGGGCATGTACTTTGGTTGTTGGCTCGATCCCCAGCCCTGATTGGGGTATGTGCAGGAGGGTATTTGTCTCTCTCACATCGATAATTCTCTCTCTCTCCAAAAATTAATTAATGTATTTAGCTTGGATGCCAAGGGGATTGTTTGTAGACTTGATAAAGATCTCAAAGTTCATAAGGAAAAAGAGGTATCTGTGAGTAGCCTCACAAAGTTTTTAAAAACAACAAAAAAGCCTGGCTGGAACATACCCTAGAGCAGGTGTGATCAGATCATGGTCACGGTGATGCAATTGCCCATCAGAATAGATAGTCAGAAAGAGGTCTCACTTCACATGAGCATTGAGTTCAACGGAAGAGGATGGGTTCTCTTAGTGAGCTGATAAACGCTGCTGGGAAGGCCAGGTCTCCATCGGAGGAAGTCAGGCCGAGCCCTGGGATAGCATACCATGCGCACGCGCGCACACGCGCACGCACACACGCACACACAGAGTTACGGTTGGTTTAAAGGTTGACATGGAATAAAATAATCTTAGAAAATAAAGGACTAAAAACCTGCAGGCTGTGTGATCAAAGAAGTACTTTATATGTAAAAATGTAAACTTTCTGACAGGCAAGACACCATACGCAAAATGAACAGATAAGTTTCTCACCACCTTTCAGCAGTTGCCCGATAGCAGTTCATATATACCATACAATGAATTCTTATCAGCGGGTAGAAAAGACACGCAGGTGTCAGAAAGCTTGGCGAGGGCTGTGAATGAGCGATTCATGTATGAATCCAAGTGACCGAGAGGCGGGGCTCCCCGGCAATGGGCGGTGTGCTGAAGGGGCTCATCAACAGCGGGAGGCGGGGGCGGCGCTCTGAGGCCAAAAGGGGCTTCCTGCAGCCGCGGGGTTCCGGTTCCTGTCTTGTGACCTTCTTTATTTTCCAAAAGAATACTGTTGACTTTAACACATTGTTTTTTAAAATATATTTTTATTGATTTCAGAGGGGGAGAGCAAGATAGAAATATCAGCGATGAGAGAGAATCATGGAGCGGCTGCTTCCCGCATGCCCCCCACTGGAGATTGAGCCCACAACCCGGGCCTGTGCCCTTGACCAGAACCAAACCTGGGACCCTTTAGCCCCCAGGCTGATGCTCTACCCACTGAGCCAAACCAGCTAGGGTGGCTTTTACAATTTTTAACATTTTTAATCTTGGTTATATGTCATGCTTTTTAATTGTTTCATATTTTCTCTCTCTGAGTTAACTCTAGCAGTACTGTTATACTTATTAATTACTACAGGGTTATTTCCTAAGAAACTTACTTTTTTCTGGGTGCTCCCTGCATGTGGCTCATTGAAAAGATTGCTCATCGTGGTATTTTTATTTTTTTATATTTTTACTAGAGGCCCGGTGCACGAAATTCGTGCACGGAGGGGGGTTGTCCCTCAGCCCAGCCTGTACCCTCTCCAATATGGGACCCCTCAAGGGATGTCCGACTGCCTGTTTAGGCCCGATCCCGGGGATCGGGCCTAAACGGGCAGTCGGACAACCCTCTCACAATCCAGGACTGCTGACTCCCAACTGCTTGCCTGCCTGCCTTCCTGATTGCCCCTAACCGCTTCTGCCTGCCCGCCTGATCCCCCCCTAACCACTCTGCTGCCAGCCTGTTTGCCCCCAACTTCCCTCCTCTGGTGGCCTGGTCACCCCTAACTGCCCTCTCCTGCAGGGTTGATCACCTCCAACTGCCCTCCCTTGCAGGCTTGGTCCCTCTCAACTGCCCTCCCTTGCAGGCCGGGTGCCTCCCAACTGCCCTCACCTGCTGGCCATCTTGTGGTGGCCATCTTGTGTCCACATAGGGGCAGGATCTTTGACCACATGGGGCAGCTATATTGTGTGTTGCAGTGATGATCAATCTGCATATTACTCTTTTATTAGATAGGATAGAGGCCTGGTACAGGGGTGGGGGCCAGCTGGTTTGCCCTGAAGGGCGTCCCGGATCAGGTGGGGGTTCCCTTGGGGTGTGGGGCGGCCTGAGCGAGGGGCCTGTGGTGGTTTGCAGGCCAGCCATGCCCCCTGGCAACCCAAGCAGAGGCCCTGGTATCTGGAATTTATTTTCCTTCTACAATTGAAACTTTGTAGCCTGGAGCAGAGCCAAGCCTGGGGCTCCCTCTGAGGCTGGCAGCCATTTGTGTTGGGGTTATAATTGAAACTTTGTAGCCTTAAGCGGGTGGGCCCAGCCAGGGTGTGTGGAAAGCTTTGCTTCCCCTGTTGCCGGCGGCAACCCTGGCCTGCTCTCTCAAGCTCCATTCTGCCACCATTTGTTTGAATTTGTTTACCTTCTATAATTGAAACTTTGTAGCTTGAGTGGAGGCTTAGGCCTGGCCAGGGCAGGCGGAAAGCTTGGCTTCCTCTCTTACCTAGGAAACCTTGCTCTCTGTGGCTGTAGCCATCTTGGTTTGGGTTAATTTGCATACTCGCTCTGATTGGATGGTGGGTGTGGCTTGTGGGTGTGTCAGAGGTATGGTCAATTTGCATATTTGTCTATTATTAGATAGGATTGATTTCAGGGAGGAAGGGAGAGGGGGAGAGATAGAAACATCAACGATGAGACTCATTGATTGGCTGCTTCCTGCACGCCCCCTACAGGGGATCGAGCCTGCAACCCAGGCATGTGCCCTTGACTGAAATCGAACCTGCGACCCTTCAGTCCACAGGCCAGTGCTCTACCCACTGAGCAAAACCAGCCAGGGCCGTCATGGCATTTTGATTGGAGCAGCCGGTCTTAGCAGTTGATGTTTCAAATAAAAATTTCTTAAGATTGGTTTAAAAAAAATCCCCACTGTTCTGATGTCCAGACTAAAGAAATGAAATCCGAACGAGCGTTTTCATGCAGAGGATGCCACGTCGTGAACACGCACGGCGGTTTGCATCGTGGCTCCCAGCTGCAAGTGCAAACCCTTTCTTTGCGAGAGTGCCCTTCACCTAAAGCTCTTTGCAGGTCCCACGTGACCATGTACGTCTCAGAACCGTTTTAAACAGCAAGCACACTTGAAGCCCCGTATTAATTTCCCAGCGTTAGAAGCCTGGGCGGACAGCGTGGCCTGGCACGGCCTGTCCCCGTGGCGAGGTTTGGGGAACCCACAGAGGACTTGGTGCAGTCTAGTCACGACCTCTAGCAAGAAGCTTTCTGTTCCTCAGCGCCCTTTTCCAGCACTTGGAGACGTAATCCACAGAATAAAAGTCCCCTAAGAGTGTCTTAGCTCCTTGGTTTTCGTCTGTCCAGAGCTCTGCAGCCATCGCCACTATCCAATGTTAGACATTTCCATCCCCCGAAAAGAAGCCCCGTTTGATTTCCAAAGTCCTTATCCTGACATTCAGACGGAAAGCCGCCTCATGTCATATAAGCAAAGACAACACAGTGAGGGGCGTTGTGTGATGTCAAAGGTCAGTGCTCCGGCGGACTCCTATCGCTCGAGACACGTTTTGTTTTGTGTTCTTTGTCTCTTCTGCTCTCCCCAGGATCGGGGGGCTGGTGATGTTGTGTCTGTGTGGGTGGGGGTTGGGGGAAGGTCCCGGTCACGGTCGTGGTCTTGAAGCTGCGCTGTCCGTCTGCAGGGCCCTTGCCGATATGAATAACGACGGGAGGATGGATCAGGTGGAGTTCTCCATCGCCATGAAGCTGATCAAGCTGAAGCTGCAGGGATACCAGCTGCCGTCCGCGCTGCCCCCCGTCATGAAGCAGCAGCCGGGGGCCATCTCCAGCGCCCCAGCCTTCGGTGAGTGTGAGAGCACCGGGCTCCTGTAGCTCACCGTGCGGTTTGCCCTGCCCCTCGCAGCCTCTAGCACTGCAGTGCCAGGCGGTAACCCTGCGGGAAGGGGTGGTCCCAGGGAGGAAGGAGGTGCTGGGGGGGAGCAAGCTCCCGCCGCCCCAGCACCGGCTCTCAGGTGACTGGGGGCAGAGTCGGCGGGGACCCCGCACCTGCTGCGGCTCCTGTCTTCTCTCCCTCTGCGTTCTTGACCTCACATTGTCGCAGACTTCCTCCTGGTTTTCTGGTTCCGAGCACCTTTCCTTTCCCTGTGTATAACAACGCCTCTGGATGATGGCATCTCACAATGTATTTTAAGTTCACAGCATCGAGGCAATTGGCCACATGAAATTCTCTCAGAACAAAATGAAGCAGGAATAGCATAAGCAGTGTTACCCCAGTCATAAAGGGAATGCTGTAAAACTGTACCTTAGCCTGAGATTTTCCTTCAAAATCACCCGGTAATTAGTTGACTGAGATCAGTGCTCTGACTCCTCTGTTTGCAGTGCGGACTTTGGTCGTGTGGGTTGATTGAAAGAGGACAGTGTCAGATGGAGCCCCTGATTTACGGGGCAGGCCCCGGATGTGGCTGCCAGGTGATGAAGTGAGGAGACGAGGGCGGAAGACTAGGCCGGAGGAGGGCTGGGTTTGACGGTCTATGATGACCTTGACAAGCAGGTGCATGGAGCTTGTGGGGCCGCAGCCTGGTCGGAGGCTCGGAGAGGGGCGAGTGGAGCTGGAGGCACAGGTGCTGGAGGGGGGTTGGGGACGGGAAGACCCCATTGTGTGCGAGTAGGAGGAAGCTCGGTGACTGAGGAGCGGTTGCAGGGACAAGACTCAGCACGGGCCGGGCGTGGGGGGATGTGGGGGGCTTGCCGGGCGGCACTGGAGCATGTCACTGCCCTGGTGCGGGGCCAGAAGGACATGGAGGGACTGACGTAGGGCCCAGGGGCAGAAGGAACCAAGAATTCCATGTCCAGAAAAAGTGTTTCAACCCCCTGGACACCAGCTTAGTGTCGAGAAATTCACTTGGACCCACACGGACCTTGGTGTTAGCGGCCAGTCCACGGGTAAAGGCTGTCACACGAGACTGCCCCCACGTGAGTCACAAGTAATTGGTCCCCAGGTCCCCACTCTTCTGTGTGACTTCACTTCGTAGTTAGAGGTTCCCACACCCCCGTCTCCCCTTTTCTCTAATTTGCTGACAGCTCACAAACTTGGAGAAACTTCCGGTTACAGTTACTGGTTTGTTATAAAACAAAGGCATTCTGAGGGAACAGATGAGCAGCCGGGGTGGGTCCTGAGCGCAGGGCCTGTGAAGTTGGGGTGCTCCCCGCTCCAGCTCGAGGACGTGTTCCCCAGCCCGAAGCTGCCCAAGCCCTCCGTGTGGGTTCTCATGGAGGTTTCGTTGGGTGGGCATGAGGGACCCGGTCACGGGCCATTGGCTGTCTCCCTGCCAGCCCCACTCCCACCTGAGGTCTGTGCGCAGACAGGTGGGTGGGACTTTCTAGACCTCCATCATGTCTTCCTATTTCCTGTCCCCGGCTCCCATCCTGCAGCTATTTAGGGGCCCCCACCCCCCTCAGCCACCTCATTGAGGTGCAGAAAGACATCTCTGCAGAGGGTCCAGGGTCTGAGAAGTTCTTGTGTCGGGAACAAGGACCAAGAACAAGTATTGCAGCAAAGGCTGTTGCTGTCAGTCAGCAAAGTACAAGGGGCTCGGGACCAGGAACTGGGCGCAGGCCGGGTGGGGGGCCTTTCCTCAGTGACGGGGCGAGAAGAGCGGAGAAGAAGGAGCATTCATTGCACTTCGATCACTTCTCCGTTGTGGCTGGAATCCTTCTGGAAGGAGAGGCTTCCCCTCATGTCCGGCTGCTCTGAGGCTGAGTGTGTAGAGGCACAGCAGGAGAACGCGTGGGTTTAGTCCCCTCATTTACTAGTTTGCAGAATAGATTGAGGACCATGGTGACCAGCCAGGGCTTTTGGTTGGTTGGTTCTGACGGCCCTTGTGAGTTCCCGAGTGCAGTCTGTGCTGCTCCAGGGCTTTGCAGTTCTTAGCTGTTGACCCTTCACTCTGGCCAGCAGGTCCCTCCTCGGCTGGGTCTGGTCCTGCACAGAATTTTGGTGCTCTTCCCCGAGTGCATGTTCTAGAGGGAAGATCTCCTTCCAGCAGACCTGGTGACTGTCATTAAGTGTTGACATGTGCCTCCGTGTGACTCTGCTGGCCCTTCTTCCTCCGCAGGTGTGGGCGGCTTGGCCAGCATGCCTCCGCTGCCGGCCGTTGCGCCAGTGCCAATGGGGACCATCCCCGTGGTCGGGATGTCCCCCCCCCTCGTCTCCTCCGTCCCTCCAGCAGCAGTGCCTCCCCTGGCCAACGGGGCCCCCCCTGTCATGCAGCCTCTGCCTGCGTTCGCTCATCCTGGTAGGTGGCCTGGGCACCGCAGGCTGAGTTTTTGCCACACGTTCTCGAGAAATCTCTGTCTTCTTTCTGATTGTATTCAAGTGGTATTTTATTCCAGAGGAAAGTCTGTTCATTTAATTTCTCTTTTTTTTTTTACATATCAAATGGGAGGTGTGAGGCTGAAATAAAGAAAAGGATTAAAAAGTTCCCAGTTTAATTTCAAAACTTTATCCATAGTCTTTTTCCCTGTCACTAAAGAAAGGCTGGAGTATAAATGGAGACAGCCTTAGTCTGACAAATCTTACTGAACTCATACCGATACGGAGCGGGTACTTGTTAAAGTATTTTGGACGTTCGAGTAAATTCGGTGCTGATGCCAGTGTGGGCTGTAGCGTTTGAACGTGAGTCCTGCGCTCAGCCTGGTTTATTACCCCTGTCAGGGTGTTACAGCCAAAGAATGTTAATAAATGCTGCTGGGATTTTTAAAAATTGTTATATGTTTTTATTGATTTCAGAGAGGAAGGGAGAGGAAGAGAGAGAGAGAAACATCAATGATGAGAGAATCATTGATCGGCTGCCTCCTGCACGCCCCACACTGGGGATCGAGCCCACAACCGGGGCCTGTGCCCTGACCAGGAATTAGACTGTGCCCTCCTGGTTCGTAGGTCCACGCTCAACCACGGAGCCACACCAGCTGCCTGAACCTCTTTTGTTAAAGATTTTCTTGTCACAGGTCGTTCACCTGTCACACGTGACCATGGCTGCGGACGTGCTGGCCACGAGGCAGCGCCTGCCGTGGTCCCAGTGAGGCAGGGCCTCCAACACCTCCTGCTTTCTTTCGTGGCTGAGGGCAAGGGCTGTAGCACGTTAGGCAAGGGTGAGGGACTGTGGGCCCTGACACGGCCCAGCAGCCGCAGTGCAAACCAGCCGCACCCGCTGGCCCTCCCCAGCGCCCCGGGGCCTGGCCCAGCGGTTTGGTCTTCTCTCTCTTCCGCTTGGGACTCCCTTCCGCTCCTCGGTGCAGTGAGCAACGTGCCGTCCATGTATTTAAGCTCTTCCTCCTCTGACTGTTGACAGATCTTATGGAATATGATACTAAATGTTTGATGAAAGCAAAATTTTGTGGGTATAAACATTACTACTTAGGTGACTTTCTGTAGGCACAAGTAAATCTAGAAACATTTGGCAAGAGGGTGGGGAGCAAGGCAGGAGTAACTTTTGAGTCCAGGATGGGGAAGGAAGGAGGAATAATTTCTGCCTCAGACTTGATGACTCTGCTTTTTTTTTTTTTTTTTTTGGATGACTGCTTTTTAATTTTTGTAAGCAGGGGAAAGTTTCTTATCTTTGTGGAATTAAAATTATTCAACATTTATTTATTTTTACAGCAGCCACATTGCCAAAGAGTTCTTCTTTTAGTAGGTCTGGCCCAGGGTCCCAGCTAAACACTAAGTTACAGAAGGCGCAGTCACTCGACGTGGCGAGGTAAGTTGGCTTGTTCTGAATGGGCAGTTTGGTGAAGTGTTATCTGAGTAACTCGTAACTGTGAAAATGCCCGAGCTGTGTTCCTTATTACCTTTTCTTTTGTGGAATGGCAAAAATTTCTCAATTCTGGTTTTACCATTTGTTGCAGAGATGACAGAATCAAGGACATGACATTTTCTTTAAAGGTTGTTTTTTTTAAGAGGATGTGCAGTAGTAAATGTTTAAGTTGAATCAAATGCAACTCGAGGTGTAAGGGGAGAAAGAAGTTAACTATTTTGTGTTAGTCATGAAAAGTTTACACATGTTTTATATGAAGATGAGAGCAATAATTGGCCTTATTGTAAATTCCAGCTCAGATAACCTTATGTCGTCCTTGAGAATCGACAGTAGAACCGTATTTAAGGTCGATTTTCATGAAATGAATCATTCAGATTAATGGACAGATGCTGTCCACCAAGTGTGTGCCTCAGTTTTGGCAAAGTTTGCATGATTTTATTGCTTATATTTGGCCAGTCTTGGTTTCATGTCGTCTCTCATACTTTCATTTTCTTTACCCTGACCTCTCCCCTGCGTGTGGCTGCACCACGCGGGAAAACCAAGCTCGGCTTGTAAGCCGTCTCAGCACCGATGGAAGGACAAGGGCCTGTGGTGAAGGCGACCCCGTCTTTCTGTTCTGTCCTCTTTAGAAATCTCTCCTAAGCGAATCAAGGCGTTTCCACTTTAAAACGTGTGTTGGGTATAATTCCAAAGTGCCTCGCCTTCTGAAAAACGATTTAAAGAAAATCTCTAAACTGAAAAGCACTGTGCCTAATGCTTTATGTCCATTACCTCGCGTAATGCTCACTTCTCCCCGTAAAGTGACTCTTCCTGCTCCGTGTTAAGATGAGGAAGCAGCTCAGAGACCCTGAGAGACTTGCTCAAACTAGCATCGCCCTCAGTGCCTGAGCTCGGGGTTGGACCAAGCTCCTTCTGATTGGAAGGCATGTTCTCACCTGTGGAAGTTTGCTCCCAAACCTCAGTTACTAAAAGAAAACAAAAACACTTCGGTTACTGTGGTTACAGATACCTGTGTTCCACTTAATTGAGGTTCTACACTAAGATTCAGGAACCTTGGCTGAGCATCTGCTTAGCAGATACCTAGTTAGCCCCACCCCACCCTCCCCTCCCCCCACCCCGCATCCTCCTGGGCAGGAAGGATTGTCTCAGAATTGTGCCCGAGGATATGAACCCAGAGAGGCCGGCTGCTCACCCAGGGGCCATGGCTGCTCACCCAGGGGTCACGGCTGCCCACCCAGGGGTCACGGCTGACCAGTGCACAGCTGAGGTGGACACTCAGGTCCTCTCGCCCTGAACCCCACATCTTCTTCCTCCAGCACCGCGCCGGGGCTCGGCTTCCTGCTCTCCGCTGGGATCGCAGTCTGTCTTAACGTTGATTTATGACATTAGGATGAATCAGTAATCAGCATTCAGCAAACACTGAGGCTATGAAGACGCTGTTTTTTAGGTAGTCATCTTGTCAGTAATGTAAATTTCCAGCCGAGTCCTGTAATGTGGCCTCTAACTTTTGGTTACCTGTTGATGAGTTTTTAGTCCATTTACGCTCTCAGGAAGTTGGCAGGAACTCTGCCTTGATAAGTGTAATCTGGGACCGCTTCTGTGCGCAGTGCCCTGAGCCGGGTGCAGGGGGCAGATAACAGCCTCGGGACGGACGGTCAGGGTGGCGTCAGCACGCTGTGCGCTAGTTGAAATGAGGGAGCTGTTGCAGAAGTACACACAGCAGGCCAGGCGTCGGTGAGTGCTTTCGTTCGGTGTAATTTACGAAAACCGACAAGGTGGCCTTGTCAGGTGCTTTCCCGGGGCCGGGGCCGTTTCTTGTGCGAATGGAGCCTTACTCATGTAAGGGCCGGGTCCGCAGATGCACGATGGCTGGGAGGCTCAGCTGATGGTGACAGCTCTGCTTTTGCATGTGAGAAATAGGTATTTTCGTGGAAATGAAAGGAAATGGCAAACGGGCACTAGACTCCTCAGCCCGGGAGTGGAGTGCCGCTGTTGCCGGCGCTGTGTTTGTTACTGGTTCTTCACAAGCCCGGGGCCGTGGGACGCGGTGGGGCGGGCGGCCTGGGCCGGGCTGCGCTGCAGTCGGGCGGAGCCAGCTCCCAGCGCCCGGTGCCAGGCCCCGCGCCCGGGCGCTCCTTTCTGGGAAGGTCTCCTCCGTTTGTGGGAACTGGAACTTCCCAGAATAGGGTGACTTCCCGGATTAAGAAATACATGCTGTATGTTGGTGCGTAGAAGGTTAGACATTTTGGAGCATTAGTACCTGTAAAGGCAGGGGTTTGTCAGCTGTCAGCATTGCTTTTTAAACCAGGAGAGAACTGCTCTAGAGGTTTGAAAGCCTGGACATTGTTGGACCGTCTCAGTTCCAAGGGTCCATGCCTTTGTAGACCCTTGAAATTATTAAATTGTGTATAAAAGTCGTGTTGTGCTTACCCTGGATTCTGGAAGAATCATAAGCTTATTTGTATCCCTTATGAAAGAGATGTTTATGACCTTAAAAAGTGGACATGCTCACTACAGAACATTCAGAAATTGTGGTTCCAAAGTGAGCAGAAGGTCAAAGGCAGTTTTCCAGAGACGGCTGACCGACAGTCCTGGGCGGTCCTGCGGCTCACGCCTCCCTCTGCTTCCTCCCGCAGCGCCCCGCCGCTGGCCGAGTGGGCGGTGCCCCAGTCCTCCAGGCTGAAGTACCGCCAGCTGTTCAACAGCCATGACAAGACCATGAGCGGACACCTGACAGGTACTGCAGAGGAGAGTGGACTCGGGGAAAGGCGGCCTTTGTTGGGAAGGCACATCGTTTCTAGATGTTGGGCCAGAGAGTCCTCCACGCGCCTTTCCCTACTTGCTCCTTTCGAACAGGGTTTTCATGGGGGTTCTTACCCTGTACCCCGTCCCCCCCAGCCCCCTGCCTCCCCCTCAGCTGATACAGCCGTAGTTACTGTGTGCTTGCCCCATTGCTCTTGGTAAATGGAACGAGACCTGGACCCTCCTCCCCGCTGCCTCCGCTGGTGTGCACAGCAGGCCCTGGCAGAGAAACCCTGCTGGGAACCCCCGCGCCAGGTCCTGAAGTCGGCTCTGTAGGTGAAGGTGAACTTGGCACTGCCCACGCCCAGGCTTAAGGCAGTGAGAAGGGGAGGTGACTGCGGGGGGTGGGGACCCAGCTCTGCCCCCATCGAGGTGGAGGCCACTCTACCTATTGGATCTGACCTCACGGGTAAGAGGCCCGAGTGCAGTTGTCTGATCTCAGGGGAGAGGGTCCTGGGAGACTGGCTGGAAGCCTTTCTGAGGGTGCTCAGAGCGGTACGGAGAAAAGCGTGCCGTTAGTAAAGGGAAGTGAGACCGCTGAGAGGAGCACTCCGTGCAAAGGGGAGGAGGTCGCTGCCCACTGGCAAATGCGCAGGAGGGCGGAGGCCTGTTTTCTGGGGATGGGGGCGCACCTCTGTGTCTCCCTCTGCACACGGTCGTTGCACACATCCTCTGTGTCTCCCTCTGCACACGGTCGTTGCACACATCCTCTGTGTCTCCCTCTGCACACGGTCGTTACACCATCCTCTGTGTCTCCCTCTGCACACGGTCGTTACACCATCCTCTGTGCCTCCCTCTGCACACGGTCGTTACACCATCCTCTGTGCCTCCCTCTGCACACGGTCGTTACACACATCCTCTGTGTCTCCCTCTGCACACGGTCGTTACACACATCCTCTGTGTCTCCCTCTGCACACGGTCGTTACACACATCCTCTGTGCCTCCCTCTGCACACGGTCGTTACACACATCCTCTGTGCCTCCCTCTGCACACCGTCGTTACACGCATCCTCTGTGCCTCCCTCTGCACACCGTCGTTACACGCATCCTCTGTGCCTCCCTCTGCACATGGTCGTTACACGCATCCTCTGTGCCTCCCTCTGCACACGGTCGTTACACGCATCCTCTGTGCCCCTCTCTGCACACGGTTGTTACACGCACGTGAAGAGCCTGCCGCGCCCTGGCACTGGGGAATGCCGGGCAGGGGAGCTGTCAGCTGCAAACAAGCATGCATTTGTAACAACCTACCGTACTCTCCATGCCTCCCTCTGCACACGGCCATTACGCGCAGCGTGAAGAGCCCCCCGGGCTGGCCCTGGGGAGTGCTGGGCAGGGGAGCTGTCAGCTGCTTAGCATGGTTTGCTTGGTCCCTTCATTAAGCTGCATCCATGTGCACATGTGCAAGTACATAGGCACATAGTCATGTGTGCTCTTACATGTAAGGTAGACGTTGACAGTAATGGTAACTGCCATTTATTGCGTGCTTTCTGTGTGCTGGATGTGCTGGCCCTGGGCAGACTCCTGCTGTGGCTCCTTGTGCGATGGGTCATCGACTTGGAAATGTGGAGAGGGTTAGGGTTCGGGTTAGGGTTAGGGTTAGGGTTCAGGTTAGGATTGGGGTTAGGATTGGGGTTAGGATCGCGTTGGGGGTGTGGATTGGGGTTAGGGGGTTAGGGTTAGGGTTAGAGTTAGGTTAGGATTGGGGTTAGAGTTAGGGAGGGTGCTGTCTGCCCAGCCCCTCAGCACATCCTGGACTGAGCTAGGCCGGAGCCCCGCCCCCGGTCACAGTGCTTTTGCTGGCGTTCTCTGGGGCCTCCTGTGCGGGAACCTGCGGTGCCCGGCGACCCCTCACCCTCGGCAGTCCCTGTGGGAACGCCCACACCGTGTTTCTCCTGAAAAGTGAAAGCGCTAAAGGCACGGTCCGTGCCTGCGGCCGCTCTCCACTCCCAGTGGCCACCTGGGACCAGGCCCCTCGGGGCAGCGCAGTGCTGGAGGGAGACGCCCGTCCCTCCTGGTGCCGGTGATGGGGACTCACGCTCCCTGCAGCCTGGGACACCGAGGGCTCGTTCAGTTCCCAAAGGGAGAATGTTTACCAGTAATTCCATAATGGGAGCTGATTGTGAGAGGAGAGGTGAAATTCCAGGAATTCTTTTTGAGGGCTGTGCTACTCGCCAAGATATTGTGCAACCTTGAGCCGGCGCTGTTTCTGGTTACATCTGCGCGGAAATGGCTCTTGGCAAGGCCCTTCCCCCCTCACGTTCTCTGCGGCCTCCCTGCTGGTCTGATGGTCGTCGGGGGGCAGCGGGTGTGGAGACGCTGCTGGCTTAGACAGATGGCTCAGCCTTGGGAACAGAGCCTGACTCCGAGGGAGATGGTGCTCCGGACCGAGGGGCAGCTTCCAGTTCGAAGCTGGTTTTTCCACTCACCCTGTCTTTGTCATCCGTGTAACAGATGTGGATTATGTGCTGTGCTGCGTGTTCCTCCCGTTTCCTGTGGGGTTTAGTTTCCTTTGAAAAGCCCCTGGAGTGAGAGTGAATGTGTGAAGCGGGGGCTGCGTGGGGTTGCGTGGCTGGGGTGCTGGGCAGTGGCAGGTGGCTGGGTCACGTGACACTTTTCTTCTGGCTTCTGCGCAGGTCCCCAGGCGAGAACGATTCTCATGCAGTCGAGTCTGCCGCAGGCGCAGCTGGCTTCTATCTGGTAAGGGGGGACGGCCTTGGTTTGTACAAAGAGGCCCCTGATTTCTTACATTGGGACGGCTTCACCAGTCTTTCGATTAATGCCATTATTTATAGGGGGGCATGGAATATGCTTACTTTTTCAATGACTTGTAATGATTACCTGCCTTACATGTTCCCATTTTGATTCTGAAAAATGCAAAAGCAGAGAGGTTACTATAACAGTTCTCAAGAACTCAGAGCCCCACCTGAATGGTCTGCACTCTGGCCAGCCTGTCCTCCCTCCTCTTTCCAGTTATTTACAGCCAACTCGGTTATGATGTCCTTTTCACCTGCTAATATTTCAGCTTGTGTCTCCAAAAGAGACGGGTTTTTCTTAACATGACTACAATACCAGTTATTCCACCTAAATTTAATAGTAATTCTTAACACATTGTGGACGGATCATGAGAATTCTCGCTTCATGTTACACAGTGTTTTACAAAGTATCATACTTTGAAAAGATATTTGCTTGTAAGAACATATAATAAATAACTTCAGAATGCAATGGGTATTTAATTTTAAAGCGTACCTTTAACATTTATGTAAAACGTTTTTTGTACTCGTTCAATAGAAACTTATCTGGCCAGTGGGTAAAGCTAGCAATAAAACTACTGGTCCGCAGTGTGATAAGTTAATCAGATAGTATTCCACCTGAGGAAATGTCAGGTTTAAGAGGAGTTTCTTGATTTAAGGCATCAGGGAGGCCAGCTGCCCAGGGTAGCCTCCGCCCTGTCGACATGCTGTGAGCAGCTCTGTTGTCCTGTCCACTCTTGGTGTCCACAGTTTAAGTGGAATCACATTCTCGGACTTGCTAGGAAAACCTGTTTATGCTAATTAGCTACTAGGGCAGGTTGATTATGAAGAACCGTGGGGACTGAATCCTCAGATTGAAGAGCAGAAAACACCTCAACTGTGGCTGGAGGCCGAAGAGATCCTCCGTGAGGCCGAGATCAGGGTTGGCCAGCTAAGCCCAGCGGCTTGCACCTGCTTTTGTAAAGAAGTTTTGTGGTAGTGACCCGCCTATTTGTTTACATATCGTTTGTGGCTGCTTTCCTGCTACAAAGACAGATTCAGTGTGAGAGAGACTGTGTCCCGAAAAGCTGAAATATTTACTGCCTGCCCTGCTAGTTTGCTGAGCGCAGTGTTCAAGCACACGTAGAATGTAAGTATGATACATTTTAAACGGGCTTGCAGGATAGAGGAGAGTGTAATTATATCGTAGGTAACCTTTGTTGGATGCTAACCACCCTTTCAGCTCTATGGATTGTCTCATTTCATCTTTGCAACAGCAGTATGAAATAGGTGCCGTTTTTATAAACGGAGGCACAGAGAGACTTCATTGGCCTAGAGGCAAAATAAGCAAATAGAACATTTAGATGACGCGTGAGGAGTAACCAGCACGCGTCTCCGGGAAACCAGATCACAGCGCGCTTCTTGTTGGACAGGAACCTCTCTGACATTGACCAAGACGGAAAGCTCACGGCAGAGGAGTTCATCCTGGCCATGCACCTCATCGACGTGGCCATGTCTGGCCAGCCGCTGCCGCCCGTGCTGCCCGCGGAGTACATCCCGCCCTCCTTTCGGTAAGGAGCACCTGTGGAGCCCGTGTGCCCAGCGTGCAAAGGTCACACTTGGCTCGGGGGGTGTGTGCTGGCCATTTTTATTCCTGGCAGTAAACCAGTGTCCGTGAGCTCAGGAGACCCTGTCGAGGCTCTGCTCACCTGGGCGCGCTCCTCACGTCCAGGCTGCGGGACACTGAAGGCGAAACCTTTACCGCAATCTCTGTGAAACTGGTAAAGCGAGGCACAGTAAAGCGAGGCCTGCCCGCATTAGTGAACCGTGCAAAGACGGGAGCTGTTTTACCGATCGGTGTGCCTGAAGCTCGCCAAAGTCTCGGCAGTGAAACCGCGTGCCTCTCGGGGCAAACAGGCGAGGCGTCTGCCTGGACTCCTGCCGGTGGAGAGAGGGGGACGCTGGCGATGGAGACGTTGTAGTCAGGACGGGAACAGAAGCGTTTCCAGGCTGAGGCCCAGCCCGGGGGTGGGGGGTGGGGAGGGACCGAGCTCCAGGGGAAGAACCTGCAGCGACCAGCACCCCCCTGCACAGCACCCCCTCCCCTCCCAAGAGTCCCCGGAAAAGACAAACCCGAGACCTTACAGCGCAGAGGGAAAGAAAGACAAGCGTTTCTATACGAATTCCTCAAACATCAGGAAAGACGACAGAAAATGGTATCCTAAGAGTTAGAGAAAGGGAGCTGTCACTGTGAGCGGGTGCCGGGGACAGGGGCAGGCTGAGCAGGCCCCGGGGTGGCAGTGTCTGAGGCCGGAGCGGGGTGGGGGGGGGGGGGGGGCATGCTTAGAGGTGCCTCTGGCTCCGGAACTGAGAGCAGGCTGACGAGTCCAGTGGAACCCGTCAGTCACCCACGTGTTTTAAGGGCGTCAAAGGGCAGGCGTTGCGTGTTTATGAAGCGTAAGGCGGACAGACGTTACATAGAGGGAACGAGATGCTCCCTCCCGGTGAGCGAGTCCAGGCGGAGTAGAACTCCCGTGAAGGTGAGGGTGATGGTGGTGGCGATGGCGATGGTGCGAACCCCTCCTGTGTCCTGGCCTGGCCTGGCCCCCGGGCTGCTCGCTGATTCATTTCTTCGGGGGTGCCCTAATCCTGGCGGTGGTTCCGAACATTTGAACACGCTTGGCACTGAGCCTGATGACGCTCACATACTTATTTCTGTAAACTTTGTAAATAGTGAGGATCCAATCTTTTTTTCTCACAGTACCATGATATAGAGCCTAATCTTTTACAAATTTTTTCCACAGTTTGCTCAATCCCACCCGGACAGCTTGACGTCACTTTCTCTTTTTTCTTCTTTTCCGCAATCGCAGGCGCGTCCGCTCTGGCAGCGGCGTGTCGGCCCTGAGCGCGGCCTCGGCGGACCAGAGGCTGCCCGAGGAGCCGGCGCTGGAGGACGAGCAGCCGCTGGAGAAGAAGTTGCCCGGTAACTCACACTCGCGCTCTGTCAATCAGAGGTTTTCTCTCCGAGGCAGAGAGGGGCAGAAATAAATCTGATGGCATTCTCGCTGTGTTCCTTTAGCTCACCTTCGAAAGGAAACACAGTTAACACGCTTTTGGATTTGCATGTATGCATAGAAATGAGAACGTTGTATACTCTGCAAACGCACCCTTGTTCCAGCTTTTACATGGACATCGGATTATTCACTCAACAAAAAACTTATAACTGTTATTTATATAGCACTCAGTAAGTCTTTAAGGAGATTGCTTAATCCACCAGAAATAGGAACTAAAATCGCTACTGTTGCTTTCTCACGTTGTTGGGGAGAATTGGAAAAGTCTTAATAACAAGAAGCTATTTTAAGTGTAACATGTAAATAATCCTCATTTACAAGGATAACCCCATCACAATATTAAAATACCAGAGGCCCAGTGCACGAAATTCCTACACTTGGGGGTGGGGTCCCTCAGCCTGGCCTGCGCCCTTTCACAGTCTGGGGCCCTTCCGGGGATGTCCGACTGCCTCGGAGGTGGGAGAGGCTCCCGCCACCGCAGCTGCGCTCACCAGTCATGAGCCCGGCTTCTGGCTGACCGGCCCCGGCCCTCCCCTGTGGGAGCGCACTGACCACCAGGGGGCAGCTCCTATATTGAGCGTCTGCCCCCCGGTGGTCAGTGTGTGTCATATCGACTGGCCATTCACTGTTTGGTTGATTTGCATATTAACCTTTTATTATGTAGGATTCTAAGGCAGCTGTGAATTATTAATGGTGATGATAGTGATACTAAGAATAAGTGAAATGTACTAGGGTGTTTCTGTGCTCAGTACTTTGTCAGTGTTATTTTGTTGCATTTAAAGTGCTCGGTGGTTAAATGACATGCTCAGGACACTAGTTTTCCCAATTTCCTCTTTAAATTAGTGTGCTCACTGATGAGCCACTCAGTGGAAATGTTCGTCGTGCGAGTGTGCTGAGGACAGTGAAGAGTAAATGTTAAGAATGCGTGGTCCTTGCCTCCAGAAGGTGATGTGTAACTGAGGGTTAAATGTCCATGTAGAGTCATCAGGGCAGAGCAGGGGGTCACCTGCCGAGTCAAGGTCATGGAGAAGGCGACGTAGAGTAACCGCAGGAGAGGAGGTTGCTGTAGACGATGCAGACTTGCCATGGGAAGAGTCTTTGGAAATGGCGTTCTGAACGCCATGATGTGGCGCTCATCGTGAGGGGGGAGTGTGTGCAAGGAGCGAGGGGAGGCATTGTCGCTGCTTACAAAGGGCACGGGCAGGAGGGACACGCAGGGGTCTGGTGTGCGCTTATGCCACAGGTTCGGGGGGCCTCGAGTTCTTCCTCCCACAGTGGCATGTTGAATATGACTTTTCATAGCTGTTTGTTTCTCGTTTCAAAGTGACATTTGAAGATAAGAAGCGTGAGAACTTCGAGCGCGGCAACCTGGAGCTGGAGAAGCGCAGGCAGGCGCTGCTGGAGCAGCAGCGGAAGGAGCAGGAGCGCCTGGCGCAGCTGGAGCGCGCCGAGCAGGAGCGCAAGGAGCGCGAGCGGCAGGAGCAGGAGCGCAAGCGGCAGCTGGAGCTGGAGAAGCAGCTGGAGAAGCAGCGGGAGCTGGAGCGGCAGCGCGAGGAGGAGCGGAGGAAGGAGATCGAGCGGCGCGAGGTGAGCCCTGGCACGGGGCGCAGCCTCCCTTTCCTTCTACCGTCCGTGGTTCCAGGACATTCAGAAATGTGAAGCTGTTATCAGGTCTGATTCCAGAACACTCCACCCCCTAAGAAACTCCTTGCCCACTAAGCAGTTACTCTCCCCTTCCCCCCCATCCCTTAAGCCCCCCGATGTACCTTCTGTCCATGTAGGCCTCTCTGGCCATGCATGTAACGGGGGTCGTACAGTGTGTGGCCTTTTGTGTCTGCTCTCGCTTACATGCTGCTTTCAGGTTCATCCACATTCTAGCATGAATCAGTGCTATGTTATCTTCTGTGGCTGAACTGTACCCCTTTACGTGAATATACCACTTGTTACATATCCATTCATCCGTTGATGGATATTGGGTTAGTTCTACTTTTTGGCTACTATGAGTAATTTTGCTACGAGCATTCACGTACAAGTTTTTGATAAGACAGTTTTATAACAAGTCACTGATATCGGTTAAGTATTTCTCCAGACTTTTCCTCTGCATTCAGGTACAGTGTAGAGACACGAAGGTTTGTTTGGTGGAAAGGGTCGGGATTCAATGTAGATTTTTTAACCGCTGTATTTATCTAAGTTTTATTTTCCTGTTTTGTAGTGGAATTTCTCAAAATGTTTAATAATATTTCATCCCTAAAGGAAAAGACTTACCCGCTGTTAACGTTTATTAAGAGACACTGTATAGTGTAAGAGCTGAACAGTTAACAACCCGTCTGTTTCTGTGTGTCCCAGGCTGCAAAACGAGAACTTGAAAGGCAACGACAACTTGAATGGGAACGAAATCGAAGACAGGAACTACTGAACCAAAGAAACAAAGAACAGGAAGACATAGTTGTCCTGAAAGCCAAGAAGAAGACTTTGGAATTTGAATTAGAAGCTCTGGTGAGTGAAGTTGGATTATATTTTGGGAATATATTAACATCAAACCATTAACCCTTTGCACTCGCTTGCTTTTTTCTCGATTCCTTTATTCTAATGCTAACCGTGTCAAGTCACACTCGACATCCGAGTGCAAAAGGTTAAGATGGTAATAATTTTTATTTTTCATTTGTTTAAGAATGATAAAAAGCATCAACTTGAAGGAAAACTTCAAGATATCAGATGTCGACTGGCCACCCAAAGGCAAGAGATTGAGAGCACAAACAAGTCCAGAGAGCTGCGGATTGCCGAGATCACCCACCTGCAGCAGCAGTTACAGGTGAGAAGGGTCCCTGGACGCTCAGCCAGCACCACACGCTTAGCATGCACTCTTAGCATGCACTCAGCACCACGCGCTTAGCATGCACTCTTAGCATGCACTCAGCACCACGCGCTTAGCAAGCACTCTTAGCATGCACTCAGCACCACGCGCTTAGCATGCACTCGGCTCTGCGAAGTCGCGATGCAGCAGATCAGGTCCTTGAATAAACAGGCTGTCGAGTAAACCCACTCAGCCACGTTAGCTGCGCGTGTGCCGGGCCGGGTGCTCCCTACGCATGAGGGTCCAGCCGTGAGCAGAGCAGAGGGCCTTGCCTTCGTGCAGCTTGCCTTCTGTGTGCAGGGCAGACAGACACTAACAAGACAGTCAGGTACGCCCTCTGTTAGAGCGCGAACAGTGCGCTGCGGAGTGAGCAGGGAGGAGACTGTCTGCGTTGGGAGGGTTGCGATCTTAAGGTGGCGGGACAAGCCTCGGTGAGGGTTTCATTTGCCAGAGACTTAGGAGAGGAGCGGCTAAGCCAGGCGGAGGTGCGGCAGAGCAGGTCCCAGGTAGGGAAACAGCGGTGAGAAGGTCCCGAGGCTGCAGTTGGTCTCTAAGGTACAGGTGACAGCAGGGAGACGGCTGTGGCTGGGGCAGGCGGGGGCTGGATCCGTAGGACCTGCAGTCTATCATGGGACTTCGGCTTTATCATGATCATGACAGTGAAGAAGTGCAGTGTAAGTGTTTTGGGGGGAGTATGAGAGATACACATATAGAGAGTAGTTGGGGACACAGTAGAGTTCAGCTTTGATCTTATTACCTATGCAGAGTTGATCACCAAGTTGTCATAATATCACCTGGTCTGGTTTCAGTTGTTGAAGCGGGGGATGGGGAGCATCACATTCAAGTCGATATTGTTCTGCATGTCATCATGTCTTAACTGTGATTTTTACCTCAGCTTCTTTTCTCAGCACGATGATCGTGACGTTTATCCGTTTTGTTGCGTGAATCAGTAGTTTGTTCTTTTTCATCTTTGAGTAGTGTTTCCTTATTTATCCAGTCACCTGTTGATTGACATTTAGGCTCTTTCCAGTTCCAGACTTTTGTGGAAAAATAAAACCTGCAGTGGTCATTTATTTCTAGGTTTTTATGTGGAAATACATTTGATTTCTGTTGGTTAAATTTTAGGAGTGGAATTTCTGTGTCATATAAGTGTGTGCTCAACCTTATCCGACTGTTTCCAAAGTAGTTGTACATTTTGCATTCTCACCAGCAGTGTATGAGCGGTTGTACATCTTGCATTCTCACCAGCGGTGTACGAGCGGTTGTACATCTTGCATTCTCACCAGCGGTGTACGAGCGGTTGTACATCTTGCATTCTCACCAGCGGTGTACGAGCGGTTGTACATCTTGCATTCTCACCAGCGGTGTACGAGCGGTTGTACATCTTGCATTCTCACCAGCGGTGTACGAGCGGTTGTACATCTTGCATTCTCACCAGCGGTGTACGAACGGTTGTACATCTTGCATTCTCACCAGCGGTGTACGAGCGGTTCAGTTGTTCCTCATCCTTGCCGACACTTGGCATTGCTATCATTTTTTACTTTAACATTTCCACTTGGTGTGGAACAGTATCTGACAGTGGCATTAATTTGCATTTTCCTGAAAGCTAATGCCATTGGGCATCACTTCATATGTGTATCGGCATGTGTCTTCTTGTGTATGTCTTTTTGTGAACAAATCTTTTGCCCATTTTCTTATTGGGTTGTTTTTATGAGTTTTTTATTCTTTTAACAAGTCCTTGTCAGATATATGACTTGCAAATATTTTTTCCCAGTCTGTGGTTTGCCTTTTTTTTTGTAATGGTGCTTTTTAAAGTTTTAAATTTTGTTAAGTCTTATTCAGTTTTTCTTTTATGGTTCATGGTTTTTGTGTTCTATCTAAAAAAATCCTCGGCTAGCCTAAGATTGCAGATATTGTCTCTTCTGTTTTCTTCCAGTGGTTTCGTGGTTGTATTTTCATGCTTAGGTCTATGATTCATTTCAAGTCGATTTTTATGTAAGTAGAAGGTGAAGGGTAAGGTTCATTTTTCTCCATACTAGTACCTAGTTGGTCTAACTACATTTATTAAAAATACTATCATTTTCCCCACTGAATTACCATGGCAGCTTGTTGAAAATCAATTGATCGTATTTGTCAAGGTCTTTTCTAGACTCTACTCTGCTCCCTTGATCTGTGTCTTTTCTTTCACCGGGACCTTACTCTGTTGATAATTGTAGCTTTATAATAATTTTTTAAACCAATTACTCCGAGATCTTCAATATTCTTTTTTTTCTTCACATTACTTTGGCTAGTTTAGATCCTTTACAATGCCATATAAGTTTTAGAATCAGCTTGTTAATTTTTACAAAGACACTTAGAATTTTGATTGGTGTTTCATTGATTTTATAAATCAATTTGGGAAGAATCGACATCTTGACAATATTGAGTCTTATGATATACTAGTATTTCTCAATTTTATTTCAGTTGTTTTAAATTTCTCTAAACAGTGTTTTGTAGTTTTTAGTGTATAAGTCTTGTACATATTTTGTACATACCCCTAAGTATGTCATGGTTTTGGATGTTATTTCAACTTCCTATTATTTGATGCCAATATATAAAAATATAATTTATTGCTATGTACTGACCTTATATCTATGATATTGCTTAACATACGTATTCCTTAGAGTTTCTGTGTACATAGTACATTGTTTGCAAATGAAGACAGCTATTTCTTATTTCCAGTCTGTCTACCTTCCATTGACGTTTGTATTTATTTATTTGTCCGAACTGCATTGATCACAGCCTCCTGTGTTGTTTTGGGTAGAAATGGTGAGAGTCCTGGTTTTGACCTTAGGGGAAAGGCTTCAGTCTCACCATTAAGGATGGTGCTAACTGTAGGTTTGCTGGTAGCTGCCCTTTATCAGGTCGAGGGACTTCCCTCCTGCCCCCTTTCTGCTGAGAGTGGTGGTCAGGAACAGGTGTCTAATTGGGTAACTTTTTTTCCTGTATTGGTTGAGATGTTTACATGTTTTCCCCCCTTTGTTTTCTTTAATACAGAGTGGGGCAAAAGTAGGTTTACAGTTGTTTACTAGTATATGGAAAATAATGTAATAGTTATTAAATAACAATACAAGAATAAACTTTCTAGTACTCAACTGTAGACCTACCTTTGCCCCACCTGTATAATGGCTTACTTTGGTTGAAATTTGAATGTTAGACTACCTTCTATTTCTGGGATAAACCACACTTGGTCATGATGTATTGTCATTTAAAAAATATTTTATAAGATTCAGTTTGCTGTTATTAAAGATTTTTCATTTAAATTAATGAGAAATATTAGTTGATAGTCTTCTTGTAATGTCCTTGTCTAGTTTTGGTCTCAGGGTAATAAATACGAAAACAAGCTGGAGAGTATCCTTTTTTCCCTATTTTCTAAAAACGTTTGTGTTGAAATGGTATTTCTTCTTTGAGTATTTGGTGGCATTCACCAGTGAAGCCTTCTGTGCTAAGAGTTTTCTGTATGGTAGGACTTTTAATTGCAAAAAATTTATTATTATTATTTATTTATTTATTTTTAAAAATATATTTCTTTTATTGACTTCAGAGAGGAAGGGAGAGAGAGCGAGAGATAGAAACATGAATGACAAGAGAGAATCATCTATTGGCTGCATCCTGCATGCCCCCCACCGGGGATTGAGCCCGCAACCCGGGCATGTCCCTTGGCTGGAATCAAACCCAGGACCCTTCAGTCCGCAGGCCGACACTATCCACTGAGCCAAACCACCGAGGGAAAAAATTTATTCAATAGGTGTAGGGCTCTTCAGATTCTCTGTTTCTTCTTGAGTCTTTTGATAATTTCTATCTTTCAATGAATTTGTCCTGTTCCTCTAAGTAATCAAATTTATTTGTATAAAGTTGTTTACAGCATTCTCTTACTATTCTTTAGAAGTCTGTAGTATCTGTAGTAATGTCACTTCTTTCATTCCTAGTACTGAAATTTTGTATTTTCTCTCTCCCTCCCCATCTCTTCCTCTTCCTTCTCCTCTCCCTTCCCCTCTTCCTTCTCTTAATTCTCTCTTCCCTTCCTCCTCATCCTTTTCTTCATCAGTTCTTGCTAGAAGTTTATTGGTTGTATTGATTTTTTAAAGCCTTTATTTTTATTATTTTTTTTCTCTATGGTATGTTCATTTTCTCTTTCATTTATTGAGGCTTTTTATTTCCTTCTATCAACATTGAGTTTAATTTGCTTATTTTTAGTTTCATAAAGGGGAAACTTACATGATTGAATTTGGACCTTTCTTCATTTCTGATATAAACATTTTAAGCCATAAATTTCCCTCTAAGTATTGTTGTAACCATATTACACAAAATTTTTAATGTATAGTGTTTTCATATTCATTCAATTCAAAATATTTTTTATTTCTTTTGTCATTTTTCCTTTGATGAGTTATTTAGAATTATGCTGTTTAATCTCCAAATATTTGGAATTTTTCCAGATATCTTTCTGATTGCTTTATGGATCAGCATAGGATCTGTCTTGGTGAATCTTGCCTGTCACTTGTAAAGAATGTGCCCTTGTGGTTGGGTGGAGTGCCCCATAACGGCAGCCAGATCACGCTGATTCATGGGGTGGGGGTGTCTTCCACGTCCTCACTGGTTTGTGACTTCCTTCGGCTGCTGGGAGAGGGTGTTGGACTCTGTCATTTTCTACACGTGGGTTTCTCTTCAGTCCTGTCAGTTGTTTCAGGTTCTTGGAAGTCCCAATCAGTTGGAGACATAACGTAATAGTATCAGATGTTCACTGCCACAGATTGCTTGAAAACATTATCCCAGCTCTCTCTGTCTTATTATTAACTCTTTATGAGCAGTTTCATAAAACATTCCCTTGGAAAACTTAGGAGTGAAGGCCATGTGCTTATTCATTATCGCACGAAACACACTTTTATTATTTAAGATTGACACTTAGCATGTTCACTTATCTACACTAATAAAAGAGAAACATGCAAATTGACTGTACCTCTGCTACGCCCACAAGCCATGCCCACCAGCCAATCAGGAGAGAGTATGCAAATTAACCCAACCAAGATGGCTGCGGCCACGGAGCGAGCAGGAGGCTTGGGTTTCCCTGGCAATGGAGGAAGCCAAGCTTCCTGGCCAGCCCTGATCTCCGCTCAAGGCTACAAAGTTTCAATTATAGAAGATAAATAAATCCCAACAAAAATGACGGCGGCCATGGAGCTGGAGAGAGCAGGAGGTTTGAGTTGCCCCCGGCGATGGAGGAAGCCAAGCTTCCTGCAGCCCTGGCCTGCCCTGGCCTCTGCTCAAGGCTACAAAGTTTCAATTATAGAAGATAAATAAATCCCAGATACCAGGGCCTCCACTTGGGTCGCCAGGGGGTGTGGCCGGCCTGCAAACCACCACAGGCCCCTTGCCCAGGCCACCCCATGCCCCAAGGGAACCCCCACCCTGATCTGGGACACCCTTCAGGGCAAACCAGCTGGCCCCCACCCATGCACCAGGCCTCTATCCTAGCTAATAAAAGAGTAATATACAGATTGACCATCACTCCAACACACAAGATGGCTGCCCCCATGTGGACACAAGATGGCCAGCAGGGGAGGGCAGTTGGGAGGGACCAGGCCTGCAAGGGAGGGCAGTTGCGGGCGATCAAGCCTGCACGGGGAGGGCAGTTAGGGGTGACCAGGCTGGCAGAGGAGGGAAGTGGGGGGCGACTGGGCCTGCAGGGAAGGGCATTTGGGGGCAACCCAGGCCTGCAGGGGAGGGCAGTTGGGGGAGACCAGGCCTGTAGGGAAGGGCAGTTGGAGGGCAGTTAGGATGGGACCCAGACCTGCAGGGGAAGGCAGTTAGGGTGACCATGCCTGCAGAGGAGGGCAGTTAGGGGTGACCAGGCCTTCAGGGGAGGGCAGTTAGGGGTGACCAGGCCTTCAGGGGAGGGCATTTAGGGGTGACTAGGCCTGTAGGGGAGGGCAGTTAGGGGCAAACAGGCTGGCAGGGAAGCAGTTAGGCATCATTCAGGCTGGCAGGGAAGTGGTTAGGGGGTGATCAGGCTGGCAGGCAGAAGCGGTTAGAGGCAATCAGAAAGGCAGCCAGGCGAGCAGTTGGGAGCCAGCAGTCCTGGATTGTGAGAGGGTTCAGGCTGGGCTGAGGGTCATCCCCCCTGTGCACGAATTTCGTGTACCGGGCCTCTAGTCCTATATAATAAAAGGCTAATATGCAAATCTCCTCAGTTGGGAGTTCGACCATGGGGCGGGTCTGACTGGCCAACTGCCCGCAGCCCTTCCCCCCGGCCGGCCTAGCCCCAATGGGGGTGAGCCAGCCAGTCCCCACCCATGCACGACTTCGTGCCCCAGGCCTCTAGTTGATAATAAAATACAAATCAGGGTTCCTGAAAATGTGGTGAAGTAAAAAATAACACATGTTGGTAGAAACCCAGTCACGGTAGGTTCTGAGACAGGGGCTCCCTTTCCTTACTGCAACGAGGGGTCCTTGCTGTGCAAGTGAGTCAGGGAGCCCTTCATGTTGTTTTGCTGTATTTAGACACGTGGGTGTCACATTTACATACGTAAGAAGAGCTGAGCGGTCTGAGCCACGCTCCTCATGGTTTGACGTGGTTCCGGAGTGACTGGTGCTGGGAGGAGGCCTGCCTTCGTCCAAGGAGACCGAGGAGCTCGTGGCTTTTTGGGGAACGATCTGTCGTATGTTCTGTTTTGTCCAGACTTGGGTGTGTGTGTAGATTGTTCACACGAGACGGTTATTCCAGCTCCTCCCTGTGCAGCTACTAAACCCCGCTGCTACTCAGACATGTGGCACACAGTGACTGCTGACACGCAAGCCAGGGCGTGTCTGAGGGTGGTTGTTCCAAAAGACTGGCTCTGAACCTGGATGAAGAACATTTTTAAAGATACTTCTATTTTTTAAAACGAAAAGCCAATATAGAGAGATATTTTTTTAAATGTAGGTAAAAGTAGAAGTTAAATATTCCTTATTACACACTGGGAAGGCTGTCATTTTACTGAAACGTACAGAAACCGTTAGGATAATTTCAGCTGAACTTAAGCAGGTCCAGTGCTTGGCAAGTCATCCATGACATAGCCTTGTCCCGTGTGATTGGGGTTTTTTCTCATGTCGGTTAAAAAATAGTTGTTTCAAGAATTGTGGTGCGCCTTGAAATGGCAGCTCCTTCCCGAGTGTGGGGTGCCCTGTGGCAGCCCCGTGCCAGGCTAGAACTCTGGTTTGTGTCCAGCTTCCCGCATGTGGTCGGCCTCAGCGGGGCCCACTACAGAGCCACATTCACAGCAGCGTAGTCCCGTAAACCCCGCGCCCGTGCGCCCCGCGCCCCCCGCCCAGCGCCAAGGAGAAGCCGGTGCTTTAATGTCTCGCCAAGTACACTTTTTAAAGCTCATAAACAGGCAGAAAGTCAATAAAAGTTTAAGAAATATCAGGGGAGCTATGACCATCTCAGCTTGATCTCAGCGCAAAGCATTTGGCAAACAGTGAGCCCTTGGAAGAAAGCAGGACGCGCCCTCACTGGCGACTGCACGCGGTTCACCCCGAGGCCTGGGGCTGCGGGTGGGAGTCTTTGGGGCACAGAGAACGGACTGAGGTCTGTCTGGAGGGTCAGCCTGGCCCGGGCCCTCCCCTCACTCACCGCCCTTCCTCCTCCCCCAGGAGGCTCAGCAGATGCTCGGAAGGCTGATCCCGGAGAAGCAGCTGCTCAACGACCAGCTGAAGCAGGTGCAGCAGAACAGCCTGCACAGTAGGTGTTGCTGTCCTTTTGCTTTTTACTGACAAGAATTTCCTCCCTTGAAAGAAACTTAAAAACCGTTCCCTGCCGCCAGGTGGTTTTCTTAACCTTGCAATGTCTTTCTGAAACAGGAGACTCACTCCTTACTCTCAAAAGGGCCTTAGAGGCAAAAGAACTGGCTCGCCAGCAGCTCCGAGAGCAGCTGGATGAAGTTGAGAAAGAAACGAGATCCAAACTGCAGGAGATCGACATTTTCAACAACCAGCTGAAGGTAACGTCCCGTGCCTGCCCGCGCCCTGCCCTCTTGCGTCCCCGCCAGGCCGGGTGGTGCACCGGTACTCAGTCCCGGGCGTGAGATCCATCAGGCTGGTTGGACATCATACAGTCTGAACGCATGTCTCTCCTCTCACACGTAGAAATGATTCTGGCATCTCTAGATGATGGTGAGTGAGTGGCCCCAGCGTGGCGCCTGTCTGAGCCGAGTACGTTCCTGTGCGTCTCCCTCCTGTTGTCTGTGGCTAACTCCGTCAGGGGGAACGCCAAAAGCCAGGCTGCGAAAGCTCCACCTTCCTTGCGTTCTTTGAAGACGGCTGGAGAGGGACTGTTTTCTCTCTTAAAACCAAGAGTTTTTCTGCCACTTTGTATCTTCAGGATTGTCCTTGAATGTAGGTCTTTATTTTGTTGCCTTTTATTTTAAGTTTATTATTTAATGGAGTGATTGCTTTGTCTCTGTCCGGAAGTGGTGTGTGATTTTGTCCCATTTGCACCAAGTTCAGAAAATGCCAGAGCTCGGAGGGGAGTGGAAAGACGGTTGTCCCATCTCCCTCTGATTGGGTGCCTTCAGTTTCACTGCACAACCTCGTCCCCTTAAGAATGTGACTCTGACAGTAAGCCCAGAGCGCACGCAGTTCATTCCCATCAGCAGTGACCACAGACTTTAGGCTCAAGTAGATAGTGGAGTTTTTAATAATTATGTTCTGATATGAAATTGGATTTTATACGTTTTTTTCAGGTACTCATTTTCCTTTTTTAATTTAAAATCCTTTATACTGACTTCGGCTAATTTAGCTTTTGTAACTAAGAAAAAAGTAAAACTCCTACCTATTCTTTTTTATTAAAAAGAGAAAAATTAGGAAGCATATTTGAGATTTTTAGTTGACCTTTGAATTGAGATTCCAGGCTAAATTCTCTAGACATCTGAGTTAAGATATTTGTGCTTTTCTTTTTCCCCCCCAATGATAGGTAATGAATTTTTCTCAATTGTACAATTCCAGGAAAGTGCTCTTAGGGGAAATTTTTTTGAGCCTACTTAGTGATTTTTTTTCATTTGGCTCCTGTACTTACACAGAGAGAGAGTGTGTGTGTGTGTGTGTGTGTGTGTGTGCGCGCGCTAAGCTTTCTTTGTCAAAGTGGTAATGATTAATTGAAATTAATCGTCATGTCTGAGTGAGTCTTTCCTCTTGACACACTGTGTGCGATGGTGGACGCTTCTGGTTGCCAACTGGAGAGGCACAGTCCACTCATCTTTACAGCGGGCCGTGTGGGCCACGTGCGTCTGCCACAGGTGCCGCCGTTGGGAAGAGACCGCCCAGTGACTGTCCCTATGCGCGTTCCATCACACGAGAAACTGAGAGTCGGTATACTGTTGTGAAGGTGGACAGTATTTTGTATCTTAACAAAATAGAATGTTCAGGATGAACTTAGAATTAGGAATGACATTCCTCACGTACGTGGGCAATCAGGCTTACCTTCGAGCCAGTGGCTCTGGCAGCATGCTTCCTGCCTGGGCTGACAGCTGCCTCCAAGCCCTCCCAGGACCGGGCTGTAGGCAGGCACCGTGAGGCGGCTCTTGGCTTCAGACACTGGCTTTCCCGGCAGGCAGTTCCCTGCGAAGGCAGCGCAGGCCCCGTGTCAGCGACTGGGAGGGAGCCAGCTGGAGAGAGCTTCAGGGCTGACGTCGGGAGGAGCGTGTTCGGGAGGAGCGTGCGGGGAAACTGAGGACAGGAGAGACCCAGAAAGAGGAGCAGGGACAGCAAGGCCAGTCGTGGGATTTCAGAGAACATGCCGCTTTCTCGCACCAGTGAATGATGCTCGGCTGTTCCGTGGTTTGCTGTCTTATTTTGTTCAAGATGAAATTTTATTTGTACCTGCAGGGTCATTTTGAAAAGCCCCCTTTCCCAGAAGAAATAAAAGTCTCCGGCTCACCCACTGTGCGTGTGAGTGGAAACTTGACGCAGATTCTGTGAATGTGGAAAAACAAGCGGGACCCTCCGAGGCTCAGAATAGCCAGCAGATGCCGTGCCCACGTTCGGTGCCAGCCCAGGTGCCGCTGTGGCCGGCTGGGTTGAGTGTTTTTAGTTATAGTGTGGGTTACTTTGTCTATGAGATTTTAAAAAATATTTAAGAAAAGGTGATCTGGGAAAAGGCAAAACTCAATCTGTTGCCCCTGCACGTGCCCCGACCGGGAATCGAACACGAAACGTTTTGGTGCAGGGATGACACAATCAATGGGCCACCGGCCAGGGCAGAACTCATTCTTTTGAAAAACATAAGTTTCTTTCGATTCTCTTGTTTAGCCAAACCTCTGACCATTGTATCCTTTAGATTGACATGCATTTAAAATAATGGGATATTGCCTTGTAAATAAAGCTAAGGCATTTTGGGAAAACTTAGATTTTCCAGACAAAATGGAGTCCGCTTTCTCTTTCTGGTGATGTGAGGGCGCGTGAGAGCAGGTTCTTCCTGAGCTCTTCCTGGTGCCAAGAGGATAGCATCTTCTAGCTCTTTCCCTCTCTGTCCACCTGTTTCCTGACCCCTTCACATACACACGCACCATATGCACACCCCTCCCCAGTGCATTCCTGTTGGCACACGGGCTACATCGGCAGCCAGCTGTGCTGTAGGGAATTGGACTTCTATTTGGTTGAGTACTGACTCCGGGTTTAGAGGTCCTATTTAAACATGTCTTAGAACTTAAATAACGGATCAACGTTTCTATACTCCTGCTTCTTATGTATCAGGAGTGAACATGCTTTATGATTTTGTGTTAAGTGGAATATCAGTTGACCCTGATTTCGGTGCAGTTTCTCTGTTTTGTAATACAGCTGTTTTTCAGGTTTTCACACAGGGACTGACTGCCCTGTCCTTGTGGGGTTTGGTAATTGGCTTTTAAAAGTAGCTTTCGATTTGTTTTGCAGCCACTTAATTGGGATAAGTTACTGTAATTTAAGACCCAAAGGCTTCTTGAAAATTCTGATATTGTGTGCTACGTAATGCTCCTGGGTGACAAATAAGTGAGGCTGATTTTTATAAAAGCACTTACGTAGGTATTAGATTCAGACAGAGCAACACCGGTGTTTGTGATGCTGGTGCCTAGATCAGTTTCCAATTTAATATTAACACTAAGAAAATTATTATAAATGTAAAAGATGTCTCCTTATTTAGATTTAATGGGGTTGAGCTCATGAACTTCAAGTAAGTAAGGTGTACTTATTTTGTCTCTTTTCTGAGACAGCCTGAGGCAAAAACCAGAAGCAGAGTTATCCTCCAAAAAAGTTAGACCAAATGAGCAAGAAATGTCCGTGAGCGGCCGCTCTCTGCTGGGCCCTCGTTGCCGGTTGTTTTTCTCCTCTCTGCACCAGCGTCTGTGCGGAGCGTCTCTGAGAAGGAGTCCCGTCATGTTGTGCAGGGGATGCTGCTTTCTCTCTCCCGTGACCCCACTTCATGCGGCACCTCACTGTGCGTGTCTCTGAAAGCAGGGAGGGGAGCCGTCAGTGTTCAGGTCAAGTGGCCCTGTGCCCCGCACAGCCCAGAACCGCCGGCTCCATGAACTTGGCAGCGGGCCAGGCTCTGAGGCAGAAGCTGGCTTCTCCAGCATTTAATTTGTCAAGCGATGGCTTTAGAAACACTTTGGCTGCGTGCCAGAGCTGTCCGGAGATGTTTTATGGCGATAATATCTCCATTCTCCGGGGGAAGGAGTGCTCTTCCTCCTCGGGTGAAGGGATAAAGTTAGAAGAAGCTGGTTTTCACTTACCTTAATACAAGATAGGATCTTTATTTGCCCATCATTTTCTTATTGAGGTTCATGATCTGTTTGATCAAAGCGCTTTGAAAGTCAGAGTTCTCTGCAGGAGGAGGCCCACGCCCCCCTTTGGCGAGCGGTTCAGTGGTGCTCGCGAGCCAGAGCTTGCGCACGGGCTGGTTACGAAGCTGCTGTTTCCCAGAATTCTGTGGGCATTGTTGGTGATGAAGACCTCATTTTAATTTATATCCACTTCACACTTACGGGAGTTTTATCTTCCTTGTATTTGTGACATGTAGCTAAAACTTCTTTAATGAACATTTCATAATTTCTTATTTCCTAAGAAAGGTATCATACTTTTATTAGGAGGTAGGTTAAATTATTACACACTATATCTAGTGTAAAACATATCAGACCCTTGAATAGAACTCATAGAAGAAAAATCAGCAAAGTTGTACTTGATATCCTATTGTTGGAGAAATATGCAGCCAAGACATGAGTCATTAGTTTTAGGGAGACCCACCCGTGAGATACTGAGTTTTGATTCTTAGCAATTTCTTACTGGTTCGGTTTTTATCTTAGTTTTAATAGAGAAGTAACTGACATGATTGAATGGCATTTGCAGGGTCCCTTCAATGAGGTTGACCACCAGCAGCAGCTGACAGAATTATGTGACGCTTTTCTGAGCTGGTCTCCCAATAGTTCTGTCCTTTCCCAAGGAAAGAAGTTAGTAACGCCTTCCAGCGCTTTCCCTGAGAGATGAAAGGGCACTTTTCAGTAACTGTCATTGTGCTCGAGGTTTTTAAACTGTTGGGAAGGAAGGAGCGACAGGGCAGCCCTCCGCTCTGCTCGGTCCCCGGGGCCCCCGGGCATAGGCACAAGACATCAGCCGTGTGTAGTACGTGTTCCTTCATTCTGAAGATTGCCTCTTCTAAGTTCAACTTTAAACAAGTTAGCAGCTTAAGAATCCTGTGTCCTACATGTCTTGGTTCAAGCCATCTTACCCTCCACGTCCAAGAAAGGGGAGGACGAGCCGGAGCGCCTGCGTTTGCGGCATCTTGGTTGTATGACAACCGATCGTGGTCCCAGCAGGTGGCATGACGGAGACGATAGAAAGGCGTTGCAGTCTTCAGATCTGGATCCTAAGATGCCAGCGCGTCTGTTCCTTGATGTGACGCCTGTTGTTTCATGGCCCCATTTCCGCGAGGAGCTGGGAGCTGCAGCTTATGCAGCCAGTTCCAAAGACAGGCTCAGCCTGCCTCGGATGCTGATGTGCCAACGCATCGGTGCGCTTTAGTTTTTAAATATCTGCCTTCATGTATCTGATACATTTAAAATTGTTTTTCATACTACCTCATAGCATGATTTTTTCCCTGTAGATTCTTTAAATTCACTTTTTTTAAAATGATAAATGCATCTCATTTATTTAGATGTTTAAGCTCTCGCATTAAATTTTTACAAGCTGGTGAACACTGACAAATTATTTCTCCCACAGAGATATAGCCACACATGCCCAAACAGTATACATATCTGGTTGAACTAACATCGAGACACATCACCATTGTATCAATCCTATCTAATAATAGAGTAATATGCAAATAACCATCACTCCGCTACGCCCACGATTGGGCAGCGGGAGGCTGGGGGTGGCCTCTCAATGGCCGGATCCGTCGCCGCTGAGGAGAGACCCCTCAGCGTTCGCGGGTCGGAGCGGTGGCGGCGGTGGTAGTGCCCCGGGACCCGTGAATGCTGATGGGGGCGGGTCCAGGCGCTGCCACCACCACTGCCGCCGCTGCCCCCGGAGAGACCCCGCCCCCGCCGCCCCCGCCCCCGGAGAGACCCCGCCCCCACCGCTCCCGCCCCTGGAGAGACCCCTCAGCGTTCATGGGTCCGGGGGCGGCGGCGGCGGCGGCGCCCCCGGACCTGCGAACGCTGAGGGGTCTCTCCGGGGGCGGTGGCGGCGGTGGCACCCGGACCCCGGACCCACTTCCATGCACCTGCACTGGGGGAGGGCCTGGTCAGCAGCCGCCGAGGCTGCTTCAAGGGCCAAAGAGGGAGGCAGGGCCAGACCCCAGCAGCCGCAGCTGCTGCAGGGCCGGGGAGCCAGGCAGGGCTGGACAGACAACCTCAGGGTGGGCCTGGGGGTGGGTCCAGTGGCGCAGCTTGACAGCACCCAGCAGGGCCTGCTTGGCTGTCGCCGTGGCGACCTGGGAGCAGACAAGCGCAGCTGCAGGCAGCACCCAGCAGGGCTTGCTTGCCCATCGCTATGGTGTGGAGCAGGCAAGCCCCGCAGAGAGCAGAGAACCACAGGGAGTGGGCCTAAGCCGTCAGCAGGACATGCCCTGAGGGCTTTCGGATTGGAGAGGGTACAGGTCAGGCTGAGCGACCCCCCCTCTGTGCATGAATTTCATGCACCGGGCCTCTAGTTACATAATAAAACACATGCTCAAGTATCTAGACATTAAGTTACACAGCAGATAAAACATTCGATGTCTGCTCAATTCATTAGCAGAAACCCACCCTTTTTTTTTTGCAGGAGAGGGAGGGGAGGGAAAAGTCACACTTCAAACAAAAATAAGTTGGTAAACAACTTCAGAATGTATGAAAAAGATCTAAGAATTTCAGAATTTTTGTGGTTAAGAATCGTTTTAGCTACAACATAGCATGTCTACCTTTAAACAAATGTTTACCAAAGAGCATATTCTACATGTTCCACACAAGAGAAGGCAGCATTTTACTAAAAATACTTATTAGCCCCTCATTCTCTCGCAGGCCCTCCCTGTAAGCTGCACATCAAGTGCAAACCTTAAAATTAACGGGAAGGCTTTCCGCCTGGAGACGTCAGAGACGTGCGTCTGCACGTGCAGGCTTTCCGGACGGAGGCTTTGCATGCAGCACAGAAGGCTGATGGCGGGACGCTAAACCCTGACTCAGACCTGGTGTACAAACCAGGAAGCTGAGCAAAGCTGAGGTGTGCTTGTATGGAAGCGGGAGATGTGAGCATGAAGTGGGCAGGCCCTGCTTCTGTGTTTGAAGTGACCAGAGGGATAAACCATGCAAGGTCCAGGCTGTGCACAGCTCCTGGGACACTAGTTCTGCACGGAACTAAGACACACAAGTGCTGTGCTGGGTGTTGGCATCTAATCTTTCTGAATCCCTTCTATAGCGATGAGATTCTGGCAGGGAACAGATTTAAAGACATAACTCAATACGCATGATTTCAGGAAAAGTAAATTGGTGCAAATGAGAGCACATTAAATGTTGAGAGTAAGAATCTTTTGCCAAGTGTCAAATGGGCTGATCAGAACCAAACATGGAGGTTGCACTTCCGTCGAGCTGTGGCCGGGAAACTGCTTTTCAATCCTGTGGCAGCCTCATCAGACCGTCACCACGCCAGCGTGTCGGCTCAGATGTAAGACCGGTTAGGTCCCATCTCACGCTCCACCTCCAGGGCCATGGCATCAGGCCCCGCGTTCCCGAACGCAGCGGTGGTTTCTGTGACCATCGATCGGAGTGTTGGAAGAACTTGCTTGTGGTTACAAGCTCCACTGTCTGAGGAGCTGCACTGCATCTTCCTATCTCATTCCACCTTGGACCGAGGCGGGGCAGCACGCACGGAGTCCTCCAGGCCGGCAGCACGAGCCGCAGTCCCACGCCAGCTTCTTCGGGCGCTTGGTTGTCACAAGACGGAACCCCATCACCAGCCTGGTTGGATGGTGGCGCCAGCACCGAAGGCCGGTCAAGAACAGGGCGCCTTCCTTCTTCCCCACGACAGGAGGCCGGACGCTGCTCCACACTCTCCCTCCGGTGACGCCGTGCCCCCAGCTTCCTCTGGGAGTTTGCTTGAGGTCGCGGTGGTTGGATCGTGTGTCCTAAGAAACCTCACGTTCTGGTATGCCACTGCCACAGGAGCGGGCGGCTCTGCGAGCCGTGATGGTCTAGTTAGAAAGCACTCTGGGCGATGAGAGAATGTGAACACTGAATGCAGAAAGGATGCAGAGAAACCGAGTCTCCTTCCGTGTACCCCCCGGGGCTGTCGGTGCTGCGAGGGACGCTGGGAGCAACGGGAAATGAAACGGCCCCTGACCGGAAGCAGCAGCTCTTCAGCCCGGTCACTGAGCGACAGCCAGGAAGTGCCTGAAGGTCACCCCTTCCCGGCGGAACCCTGTAACGTGCGCGGCAGCTTTCCGTCCGGCGCTTTGGGGTGCGGGCCTGCCTCCCCCTGGGGCTGCGTGTGGACAGCAGTGCGTTCTGCACTTCACTCCTGGCACAGAGGCTGTGCTGGGCCCGGCCATCTCCCCCGCCCTCAGACACGCCATCAGCGTGTGACCAAGAGCACCGCAGCACGGGGACTGTTTACTCCTGGGAGATGGTGGTCTTATCACACAGCCGGTCCCGAGGTGGCTGCGGGCAGGGCGGGCAGGGGGAGGCGGGGGCACCGCGCTCTGCCCCGCGGGGACCGCTCCGGGAGCGCACAGCTGAGCCCTGAGCTCACTTCTTCCCGCTTTTCACTTGATGGAGCCGCCTAATGCGCCTCGAGCGTGGCGTGACTTTGATCCCGTGGCCTGTACAGGGCACGTGCAGTGGCGTGCTTTGATCCCATGGCCTGTACAGGGCACGTGCAGTGGCGTGACTTTGATCCCGTGGCCTGTACAGGGCACGTGCAGTGGCGTGACTTTGATCTCGTGGCCTGTACAGGGCACCTGCAGTGGCGTGACTTTGATCCCGTGGCCTGTACAGGGCACCTGCAGTGGCGTGACTTTGATCCCGTGGCCTGTACAGGGCACCTGCAGTGGCGTGACTTTGATCCCGTGGCCTGTACAGGGCACCTGCAGTGGCGTGACTTTGATCCCGTGGCCTGTACAGGGCACCTGCAGTGGCGTGACTTTGATCCCGTGGCCTGTACAGGGCACCTGCAGTGGCGTGACTTTGATCCCTTGGCCTGTACAGGGCACCTGCAGTGGCGTGACTTTGATCCTGTGGCCTGTACAGGGCGTCTGCAGCCCGTGCCCAGGAGCCAGGGACTGTGGAGCGCAAACGCGCAGAGCGAGCCTCGGTGAAATGAGAAGTGTGCGCCTGGCCTCCCCGTGCTCCCAGGACCTGGGGCCGAGGATTTTGACCGTCGCTCTGCCTGAGTCCACTTTTCCTGCATAAAGTAGCTTTTCTCTTTCCACACACTCAGGCTCCTGGGCATCAGACAAGCGCTACTCCTTCCTGCCCTGTGCGCCTTTGTATTGGATTTCACTGAGTCACTTTGCTTACTGCTCACACCTTTTTGGTTTATTCCGCGCTGAGAATAGAACCCTGAACAACAGACACTGAGGGGAGGAAGGAATGTTTGTAGTGAAACATTGTCTACGACGGAACAGGCCCAAGCTGAGAGGGAGCCCGCTGCACTGCTCGTCCGCCTCGGCGCC